>CAUYUJ010014241.1:45000-77500 GCA_963575745.1 Prorocentrum cordatum | reverse complement strand
GCAAGCCTGGAACGTCCCGCGGGCACACCTGGCCGCGGTCCATGACGAGGCCACTGGCCGAGACAACGGTGTTCCAAACTGGCCAAGTCCAGTTGCCGCGCCTGATAGACACGGCGACGGCCCCTGCCGGGCTCCGCGCCCGCGCCCAACCCTGTCGCATGCCCGCCTGGACCTGCTGCCGGCGCCACGCCCTTTGAATGTCGGTGGCGTCGCCCGCGCCTTCCCAGACGGCTTTGGCCCGCTGCCAGACGGGCGCCTGCGAGGCCTCCACAGTGGAGCCCCCCCCCCAACGAGCGCCAGCTGCAGCGCGGGGGACCTGGCGCCGCCGCGCCCAGGCAGAGCACGTCCTGCTGCTCGGAGGAGGACTTGGAGGCGCCTCTCCGGCAGCCCTAGGCACCTGGCGCCGCGCAGCATTGAGCACTTCAAGCCCGTCTTGTAGACCAACGCTACGCCGCGCGCCGTGGCCGCGGAGGACTCCGGGTCGGCCAGCATGCTACCCGACCCCTCTCGACCCCTTCTCCAGCTTCACTTTGGCGCTGGAGCCGCGCGTTAGCAAGTCCACGCCCAAACGCGGCACCGCCGGCACCGCCGGCGCACCTCGCCTGCCGAAGGGGGCCTTCGAGCGCCTTCCTAAGCCAGGCCGCGCCGCCGAGCTGCGCCGCCACGCCCTTGGCCCCGAGGGAGAGGGCAAGTTCGATCTGGCCGAAGTCCTCGGTGCACTTGTCCAACACCGCAGGCGCCACCTTGACCAGTTGCTGCTGATCGCCTTCCTGCCTGACCCACGTAAACCCGCCACTTGGCCAGCGGGCAGCGCAGCACAAGGCTGTCCATAGCGCTGGTCATAATGAGCTCGAACAGCGCCACCGAAAACTTGTTGCCCGCGATGATCGCCGCGACGGTGCCGACGGCCTCGCTGAGGGGGCCCCGCACCTGCAGCCGCATCGCCATGGAGAAGTACGACACCACCACGGCCAGCAATTCCAGCGGGAAAGCATGTTCGACGCCCTGCTCACACAGGATGTGGAGGCTGACCCTCTCGAAGGCCTTGACCAAATCCAAGATGGCGGTGGCGGCGGCCAGGGCTTCAGGGCCCACGTCGCGGTCGCCCCCGCCCTCGCGCGCCAGCAACCTCCCAGGCTGCGTGCTCGGAGGGCCCGCCCACCTGAGGTGCAGTCCCAGCTCCTGCTGTGCTACTTGGACAATCCTCAGACTGGGATCTGGCATCTATTCCCATACGCGCATTAGCGTCGGGAGGAGCCCAAGGGTCCTGTCATTCTTGAAGGTCTTGGGGATGAGTATATACAGGATGGTGGAGGTCTGCTCTGGCCAGATCAGCGTTCTTTCCACCCTGTGCGAGATGTCGAGAATATGCTGCAGGCCCTCGTTTGACACCCCTCTCAGCATTCCGGGGCGCCACCTGTCCACCCCGATGCGGGCGGTGGGCTCGAAGCCCCGGATTACCTCCTTGAGGCGGCTGAGCTCCATAGGCGGACGCTCGCAAATGAGCCAAGGGCGTGGCAACAGCTGTTTGGAGCTGGCGACCTGCCATACCTCACAGCACTCCTCGAGCGACTGCGCTGCAGCGGCTAACGGGCCTGCCACGTCACCGGGGGTAGCCGCCCATCTTGGGTGCCACCTTTCAGCTGGCTTGCTCAGGCGGCGCAGCCTGCCTGCTGACCCCATGCGCTGCCCTCTCCAACGTGGGCCGCCATTTCTCGTCCAACTCACGCTTCGCCGCGCGGTCGATTGCGTCCGCCTTTGCTTTTTGCCTCGGCCTACCATTCGCACACGACGGGCCTGCGCGCCACCCCCGCCACTGGCCGCTTGCCAGCAGGAGACCTCTCGCCTGCCACATGCCTGAGTCTGGACACGCCCGAGATGCCGCTCCAGCGCGAGGACGGTCCTGAGCTCAGCCGTGGGCCCTCCTTCGGCGCAGGTTCCGTCGTTGGCCTCGTACTGGCGGAGGATTTGTTGCAGCGTGCGGTCCAGCCAGCGCCAAGCGCGGCCCTCCCGTGCGGCCTGCGATCTGGCTCCTCCTCCGTGGGGCTGCACCTCCTGCAGGCGCCAACGAGGCGCGGTACCTCTCCCCGCTCGCGGATCGTCGGCATGCCATTCCAGGCCCCATCAGGGCAAATGCCTCCTTCTCGGTGGATGTAACCACCCTGGCGTACTCCGCGGTGGCCACGGCCTGGCTGGTGAAAGGCTTAACTGCCTCGTACTCCGGCGGCTGCGGGGCGCGCACCACCGACTGGCCATCCAGCCTCTGAGGCCGCACCAGCACGCGCACATACTGCACCACCACGCGGAGGCTCAGACGGAGCTCCACTGGCTTATGCGGCGCCGACGGCCGTTCCTCCTGCATCCAGACAGACTGTACCCCGCTCGCCAACTGCTTGCACACGATGATGTAGTCGATGGCGCCGCTGTTGCCCCAGGAGCCCCTGCAAGCGCCCAGGTCCGAGGTTGGCGCGACGAGGGCGCCCTCGGCGATCTGAAGGTTCACCTCCTCGCCAAAGACCTTCGGCGCCCGCTGGAAGTCGCCTGCCAAGATCCACGGCAGGCCCGAGGTGACCAAGTAACGCATGACTTCTACAAGCAACTTCTGGCTGCGGAAGCTCATGCCTTCACCCGCCCAGAGGTAGATCGACACGTATAGTGCTCTTCGGCCTGCTGCGATCCACACGGCGGCCGCTCTACCTGGCGCCTCCTTGGGGGCGATGTCGCAAGACTCGCAGTCCTGCAAATAAGAAGCGCCTAGGTGCTTGGGCACCGCGATGGCGACCCGTGCCTAGGTGCCCGTCCGGCCACTCGCGGTGCTAGTCGCCACCGCTGGGCTGCCCCACAACTGCCAGCCCTACCTCAGCATGAACTGGCGCACGCCCTCGAACTTGTCCTGGACCAGGTGGTGTTTCTGCACCGCGACCACCTGCCGCGCCCCCGTGGCGTCGAGGATGCGGTCCTTGAGAGTGCCCCAGCTGGACCCGTTGAAGCTTCACAGGTCGGGGCACTTCCTCTCCTCCTGCGCGGGCCTGCCCGCGCCGCGGCTTCTTATGGAGCCGTTCCGAGACGTAGGCGCACAGCTCACGCCAGCGATTGATCTTGGCTCCTCCGGCATCTGAGGTGGTCCCCCGTCGGCCATCCAAGCCTGCTCCTCCGGGGTGAATCCGGCGGACTCTGGGTCCACCCCCATGGCAAGCTCATGGGCTGCTGCTGCCGCTGGAACCGCAACTCCCCCTGCCCCTGGCTGCGCACCAGCGGCGTGACCAGGCACCACGCCAGGGCGAAGAGGCACTGGTTTGGCCTTGACCGCCTCGGCTGCCGCGTCGAGGGCTTGGAGAACTTCGGGCTGGACACCGCTGGCTGCGATGGCGGCGCGGGCGGAGGCCAGCAGGGCGCAGGTGGCATTGGACTCGGGGTCGGCGGCGAGCAGCTGGTTGGCACTGCGCTCCGTGAATTTGGCGGCCCCTTCAGCCGTCAGCGTCCGGCGTGCGCCCAGGTCGGCCTGAGCAGCTGCCACCTGCTCCTGTCGGGGATGGACAGACCTCCCTTTAGTAGAACGTGGTTTAGTGAAAACGACTTCGGGCCCAAACCTGGCGGGCGCAAGCCTGGAAAATAACGGCCACTGCGCCCACTCGAAAACCGAAAACGGACAATTCACTAATCGACGTGTCACTATTAGGGGTTCTGTCCACCCCCGATCCTGGACCGTCTTGAGCCGCTCCTCCGCCGCAGCCTCCGCCGC
The DNA here is from genome assembly GCA_963575745.1 of Prorocentrum cordatum. Classification (NCBI taxonomy): domain Eukaryota; class Dinophyceae; order Prorocentrales; family Prorocentraceae; genus Prorocentrum; species Prorocentrum cordatum. Next base: position 73,758 of record CAUYUJ010014241.1, on the reverse strand, counting down.
GAGCAGCTGCTCCTGGCGCCTCTCCGCCTGCTGCACCAGCACCCCAGCCGGCTTCGCCCTGTCGCGGACGGCCCTGGCCTGCTCGAGTTTGGCCCCGACCACCTTGGTGACCGGGTCGTCCTCACTGCACTTCTTGAGGAGGGACTGGTGCTCCTTGACCAGCTGCTAGATGTCCACGTCGGCCCCGACCTTGGCCGGCGGGCTGGCGCCTGCGAACTGACCAGCTTGTCGAGCTGCAGCTGCGCCAACTGCGCGGACAGCTGCTTCTCGCGCTTGCCGGGCGCCCCGGCGACGTCGGCGAATGTCCGCACCTGCCGCGGGGCCGCCTTGCCACAGGTCTGGCCCTGGGCCCTCCAGCCGAAGTTGTCGTTAGTCCCGCACGAACAGGACCACGGCCTGCCCAGCTTGGCTGCAGGCGCACGCACCCCTTCCGGCGGCATCCCCGTCGCTGATCCCTTGGATCAGCACCCAAACAAAGATGCGCTGAGCGAAGCGTGGCTGCGTGCGCTGCCCCCTGCCCTGAGAGGCACCTGCGGGGACGCGCGGGAACTGAGTGCACGGGGGACTTGAGCCGCCCCCTCGGCGTGGCGTGGAACCCACAAAGCAGCGCCTCCAGCTCGGCAGGGCGTCGCTGGACGGGCGGCGTGGCCGCCACCCGCGGGGGCGGCAGCGCCCCCGAGGCCCGCGGCCGCGGGGCACCCGAGGAGGCGGCGGAGCGCTCGGTCTGTCTCGGAATGCCAGGAGCGCCAAACACTGCGATGCGCTGTCGGACTGGGGCGGGGCCATCATTTCCGACAAGGAGTGCCGCGGTGTGTTCAGATCTACACGTCGTTCATGTCTCCTCGTGCTCGCTTCTGATTGTGCTCGTTTCTAATCCCACCAGCCCTCTGGGCGTCGGTGGTTTAGAGCGTTTCCTCTTCCACCCCTCCTTCTTCCCCGTCGGGGAGGGGTTTACCCCTCCCCCTACCCCCTCCCCACTGACCTGGACAGGGGGGGCGGGAAGCGGTCAGAGCGTCCAAAACGGCCTCGCCGAGGAAGCCAAAATCATTGATTTTACTAAGGTTTTGGCCCCATTTTGGCCCCCAGAGGGGGCAGCACTAATTGAAGCTCCCCTCTTCTTTGATCGATTTCCTCCAAGATGGCCCCAAGAAGCGTCCAGGAGGCACCAAGAGGCCCCAAGATGGCCCCAAGATGGCCCCAAGAGGCCCCCAGGAGGCCCACAAGAGGATCCCAAACGGCCCAAAGAGGCCCCCCCGAGGCACCCAAGACGCCGAAAAGCCCCCCAGGACGACCCTCTACTCGCCTGGGCGTCGTTTCTGGACGGGCTGGTGGGGATACGCGAAGCGTCTAGAATTGTTCCTGGCCCCCTGGTGGCCAGGAAGAGGCCCAGGATAGAACAGTTAGAAATGAGAGGATCTTGGCCCCCCTGAAAAAAAAAAAAAAAAAAAAAAGCAACCTAACAGCGATGTGTAGAAGCATATCTGAAAGCATTCCCCTTAAGATTCAGATGAAAATCCAGTTGTCGAATTCTGCTGTTCTCGCAGTCGTAGTCGCATTCGCGATGACAGTCGCAGCGGCAACGGCAGTCGCAGTCACAGCCTCAGCCTCAGCCTGCCTCCTCCTCCTCCTCTTTCTCCTGCTCCTCCTCCTCCTCCTCCTCCTCCTCCTCCTCCTCCTCCTCCTCCTCTTCCTCCTGCTCGTCCTCGTTCTCGTCCTCCTCGTCTTGCTCGTCCTCCTCCTCCTGGTGCTCTCTCCTCCTCCTCCTCCTCCTCCTCCTCCTCCTCCTGGTGGTCCTCGTTCTCCTCCTCCTGGTGCTCTCCCCCCCCCTCCTCCTCCTCGTCCTCCTCCTCCTCCTCCTCCTCGTCCTCCTCCTCCTCTCCTCCTCCTCCTCCTCCTCCTCCTCCTCCTGGTAGTCCTCCCCCTCCCCTCCTCCTCCTCCTCCTCCTCCTCCTCTTCCTGGTCGTCCTCGTTCTCGTCCTCCTCGTCTTGCTCGTCCTCCTCCTCCTGGTGTTCTCTCCTCCTCCTCCTCCTCCTCCTCCTCCTCCTCCTCCTCCTCCTCCTCCTCCTCCTCCTCCTCCTCCTCCTCCTCCTCCTCCTGGTGGTCCTCCTCCTCCTCCTCCTCCTCCTCCTGGTGGTCCTCGTTCTCCTCCTCCTGGTACTCTCCCCCCCCTCTCCCCTCCTCCTCCTCCTCTCGTCCTCCTCCTCCTCCTCCTCGTCCTCCTCCTCCTCCTCCTCCTCTTCCTCCTCCTCCTCCTCCTCCTCCTCCTCCTCCTGGTACTCCTCCCCTCCTCCTCCTCCTCCTCCTCCTCCTCTTCCTGGTCGTCCTCCTCCTCCTGGTCGTCCTCCTCCTCCTGCTCGTCCTCCTCCTCCTCCTGCTCGTCCTTCTTCTCCTGCTCCTCCTGCTCCTCGTCCTGCTCCTGCTCGTCCTCGTCCTCCTGGTCTTGCTCGTCCTCCTCCTCGTCGTGCTCTTGCCCCTGCTGAAAATGTGGCCCAGGAGTGGGAGTTCTGGGAAGTCGAAGAGCACGAAGTTGCCTACAGTGGGCTACGGGCATTCAAAATGTGGCCCGGGAATGGAGTTCTGGGAACTCGAAGAGCACGAAGTGGCCTACAGTTGGCTCCGGGCATTCAAAATGTGGCCCGGGAATGGAGTTCTGGGAACTCGAAGAGCACGAAGTGGCCTACAGTTGGCTCCGGGCATCCAAAATGTGGCCCGGGAATGGAGTTCTGGGAAGTCGAAGAGCACGAAGTGGCCTACAGTTGGCTCCGGGCATCCAAAATGTGGCCCGGGAATGGAATTCTGGGAACTCGAAGAGCACGAAGTGGCCTACTGTTGGCTCCGGGCTCCAAAATGTGGCCCGGGAATGGAGTTCTGGGAACTCGAAGAGCACGAAGTGTGTGACTGTTGCATCCGGGTATTCAGAATGAGCCTGGGAATGGAGTTCTGGGAAGTCGAAGAGCACGAAGTGTGTGACTGTTGGCGAAAAACGAGCCCGGCACCCTGCCGCCCGGCAACTCCCAACACCTGCCCGGACCCCCCTGTGGAGTGATCTGTGAGCTCTTTTTAGACCACTAGAAACCTATCAGTCTTCGCTGTTAGGTAACAAAGAACCTTCGAATACCTCTACCCCGAGCGTGAAGAACGTTCGGAGGCCGCCAGAAGCATGCGAAATCCTGGGGGAACCTCGCCTCCTCCTCCTCCTCCTCCTCCTCCTCCTCCTCCTCCTCCTCCTCCTCCTCCTCCTCCTCCTCCTGCTCCTCCTCCCCCTCCTCCTCCTCCTCCCCTAGAAAGAACACTGTGTAGCGCTACAGCGAGAAAATGCCTGTGCGGGCGGCCAGCGCAGGCCTCCGCACCCGACGGGCTAGCAGGCAGCAGGCGCCGCCGCCGCCAGGGCGGCGGCCGCCCACGCAGGGCACGGCCTCGCCTCGTGGGCGGAGGCGGCGGTGGGCACCGCCTGGCTCACCGCGCACGCGCGGCCTCCTCCTCCTCCTCCTCCTCCTCCTCCTCCTCCTCCTCCTCCTCCTCCTCCTCCTCCTCCTCCTCCTCCTCTCCTCCTCCTCCTCCTCCTCCTTCCTCCTCCTCCGCCTCCGCCTCCTCCTCCTCCCCCTCCTCCTCCTCCTCCCCCTTGGCGCTGCTGGGGCGGAGGCAGGCCGCGACCGCGATCGGAGCAGCGCGCGTGGGCGAACAGGGCTTCTCCGGGCGGTGCTGGCGCAGCTCCTGCCTCCTGGAAGGGGGCAGCCGTGTCCGCGACCAGGGTCCCGCCCCCCCCGCGCCAGGCATCCTGGCGCTGCTGAGGCAGGCCGCAGTCGTCGGTGGCACCCTCCTCCTCCTCCTCCTCCTCCCCTCCTCCTCCTCCTCCTCCTCCCTCCTCCTCCTCCTCCGCCTCCTCCTCCTCCTCCTCCTCCTCCTCCTCCTCATCCTCCCCCCCCCTCCTCCCCCTCCCCTTCCCCCCGTCGACGTCAGTGTCCATGCCACCCCATACTTTGGACAGTGACAGTGGTTGGCGCCGGCGCGTTACCGCACTGCCTGTCCTTCCCCCCCCGCTCTGGAGTCGAGGTTCCGTGGCACGCCGCAGCCGGCGGCGTCAGTCCCGCACCCCAGGCCGAGCACGCCAGGGTCAGACTCGCAGTAGCCGTCGGCGTCGGAGGCCGTATCGGCGGCGCCCAGCGGTCCGCCAGCGCAGCGGCTGTCGTCGATGGGGTCCAACGACCTCGCGAGGCCAAGCGGGTCCTCATCGCACAGGTCGGCGTCCGTGGACTATGGGCCTCGGCAGTGGCTTCAGCAGACCTCGCGAGCGGCTGCATGCGGGCCAACTCGGCGGCGCATGCCCCGCCCAGCCTTGTGACAAAGGAAGGGCGCGGCGCCGCAGGTCGTCTACCCAGACATCCAGCTGCTCCAATTTCTTCGATGCGTGGGCCCCAGAGGTCCGGACCACTTCCCTAGGGCCAGTGTTTCGTCCTGAGTCCTTCTGCGACGCTCCCGAGGCCCAGAGAGGGCCCCCCCGGAGGCCGAAAACTATCAAAAACCGCCTGCTCCAGTGTTTCTGGAGCGTCGGATCTCTGGGTATGGATGCTCACGGCGGCAAAGTGGAGGGCGGCGGCCAGCTCGTGGCGGCGCCTGGCCGCGTCCTCCACCTCCAGCTGGAGGCCCCACCTGGCCGCTGCCCACGTGGCCAGCGCGTCGGCCTCCCAGCTGGCCCAGATGGCCACGACGGGGATGGATGCGGCCCGCGCTGGTGCCATCCTGCCCCAGGTGGCGCGGCACCTCCTGTTGGCGGCGCGCATTAAGGGGGTAGGGGGAGGGGGAGGCTTGTCAGAAGGAGGCCACTGCTCAGAAGGCGCAGGCCTTACATGTACAAACAAGACCCGCCGCTCCTGAGAAGCAGAGGTGCTTCTAAGAAGCCTTCCCCCCTCCCCCTACCCCCGGTCTGCGCGTCCTCTTCTCCACAGAGGGAACTGGTGGACCTGACCTGGAGCATGCGGCAAATAGGAATCCAAGCGTCCACATGCGGCCCCGCGGGGATGGTGAGAACGCTGGCGACGACGGCTCGGTTGTCGACGGACAAGTGGGCTGGGAGCTCGGCGACAGCAGACAAATCCAACAAGGCCTGCGTCTCCGCGCGCTAGACGTTCTGTGAAAAAGCCGTGGATGCAGTTGGAGACGTTAAGGCGGTTGTCCGTGCCGTAGAAGGGGACAGTAGAATGAAGGAAGAGGAGGAGGAGGAGGAGGAGGAGGAGGAGGAGGAGGAGAGGAGGAGGAGAGGAGGAGGAGAGGAGGAGGAGGAGGAGGAGGAGGAGGGTGAAGGAAGGAGGGAGGAGAAGGAGAGGAGAAAGAAGGAGGAGGAGGGTGAAGGAAGGAGGAAGGGACGAGGTCGTGAGGACGGAGGGAGGAGGGGAGAGGACGGAGGAGGGAGGATGAGGAGGAGGCAGGGACGAGAAGGGAGGAGCGGGCCGGTCGTCGTCGCCCTCGCCGACGACCCAATACTTATTCGGCTCGATGGAGACGGCGCTGGCGTTGTCGACGCCGTGGCGGTGGCCGCTGAAGTACGTGATGTTGTGCCTGGCGAGCTACGGTCAGCCCGACGCGCCAGAAGAGCCCTCAGGAAGAGGAGGCCTTCACTAGCAAGCACGAAAGAGGCGGGCCACACAAGGACAAGGGTCCTGGACCGCAGGGCCTTCCCTGGGGACGGGCTTGGTCACCCTGCATCGCCTCTCGACGGCCCCGGGGCCCGGTGAAGTGCCATGGGAGCCCAAGAAAGGCGAACAAAAGCCAGGACACGTTTATGGGGGCTTCCGGAGGAGGGCGCGAGACGAGACGAAACGAAGCGCCGGATGCGTCCCGGGGAACAGCCCCCCTCAGGAACGCAGGGAGGGGGCGCCACGGCGCCCAAGCTCAAGTGAGGTAGCTCGTGTGCTGCTTGATGTGGGGATTTTCTGTTCGGACTCCGCGCGTGCTAGGGACTCCGCGAAGAATCACTGGCCCGACCGATTCGCCGCGTAAGGCTCTATTAGGCGCATTCCTGCGCGGTGTTTGCAGGCACAAGAGGCGCTGCAACGCAAGCGACTCAAACACCTCAGTGTGACCGCTAGCAACACGGATACAATGCGAGAAAATATCCGGGCGAAGAACCCAACCCCCTCTGAAACCCGAGGCGATGAAAAGCAAGACCCCGCCCAAGACACGAGAACACATGGATGGATCTGCAATGCGCCTGGACGCTTCGCCAATTACCTGACTATGGGGCCACGAAATGCGTGAGTGGTGTAGGCGCGTGTGTGAGCGTGTGTCGCAACTCCGGCGCCGCCGCTCGAGACATCCTCGCAACTCCAGCGCCGCCGCTCGAGACATCCTCGCAACTCTGGCGCCGCCGCTCGAGACATCCTCGCGATTCTGGCGCCGCCGCACGAGACGCCCTCGCAACTCAGGCGTCGCCTCTCGAGTCCTGGGGGAAGGACGGGTCGCCTTGGGGGCCCTCTCTGGCACCTCTGAGAGCTCTCTTGAATCATCCTGGCGCCCTCTTGGGAGCCCTCTCGGGCTCGTCTTGCAGCTCTCTTGGGCCATCTTGACGCCCACTTGACGCCCTTTCTCAGGCTTCTGTTGAAGCTGTCTGAGGTCGTCTGAGGCCGGTCCTGGAATCTCTCGTCGAGCGCCTCTTGGAGCTCTCTCGGGTCGTCATGAGGGACTTTCTGGAAACCCTTTGGGCCGTCTTGGGGGCTCTATTAGGCTCCTCTTGGAGCCCTTTTGGGCCGTTTCGGAGGCACCCGAAAAGCTTGAATTAAGCACCTCCTCCTCCTCCTCCTCCTCCTCCTCCTCCTCCTCCTCCTCCTCTCCTCCTCCTCCTCCTCCTCCTCCTCCTCCTCCTCCTCCTCCTCCTCCCTCTTAGTATTCTTCTTCTTCATCCTCCACCACCACCACCACCCCCTCCTCCTCCTCCTCCTCCTCCTCCTCCTCCTCCTCCTCCTCCTCCTCCTCCTCCTCCTCCTCCTCCTCCTGCTCTTCCTCGTCCTCCTCCTCCTCCTCCCCTCCTCCTCGTCCTCCTCCTCCTCCTCCTCCTCCTCCTCCTCCCTCCTCCTCCTCCTACTCCTCCTCCTTCCTCCTCCTCCTCCTCCTCCTCCTCCTCCTCCTCCTCCTCCTCCTCCTCCTCCTCTCCTCCTCCTCCTCCTCCTCCTCCTCCTCCTCCTCCTCCTCCTCCTCCTCCTCCTCCTCCTCCTCCTCTCCTCCTCCTCCTCCCCTCCTCCTCCTCCTCCTCCTCCTCCTCCTCCTCCTCCTCCTCCTCCTCCTCCTCCTCCTCCTCCTCCTCCCTCCAACCTCCCGCTTGGCGGGCCTTGCGGCGCCGCCTCGCCAGCCCATCCAGAGAAGACTGCCAGGCGAGCTGCCTTGATCAGGAACGTGCAGGCTTTGTGCCGCGAACGCCCGGCGTCCCCGCTGGGCGTTCGCGGCGAACCGCCGAACTGCCCTCTCGTGCATCTTACTTCTGGGCCATCTTGGGGCCTTCTTGAGGCCCTGGGTGAGCGCAAAATCTGCACGTTCCTGATCAAGGCAGCTCGCCTGGCAGTCTTCTCTGGATGGGCTGGCGAGGCGGCGCCGCAAGGCCCGCCAAGCGGGAGGCTGGAGGGAGGCGGAGGAGGAGAAGGAGGAGGAGAAGGAGGAGGAAGAGGAGGAGGACGAGGACGAGGAGGAGGAGGAGGAGAAGAAGAAGGGGTGCTTAATTAAAGTTTTTCGGGTGCTTCCGAAACGGCCCAAAAGGGCTCCAAGAGGAGCCCAATAGAGCCTCCAAGACGGCCCAAAGGGTTTCCAGAAAGCCCCTCATGACGACCCGAGAGAGCTCCAAGAGGCGCTCGACGAGAGATTCCAGGACCAGCCCCAGATGACCCAAGAGACAGCTTCAACAGAAGTCTGAGAAAGGGCGTCAAGTGGGCGTCAAGATGGCCCAAGAGAGCTGCAAGACGAGCCCGAGAGGGCTCCCAAGAGGGCGCCAGGATGATTCAAGAGAGCTCTCAGAGGTGCCAGAGAGGGCCCCCAAGGCGACCCCTCTGCAGAGGACTCGAGAGGCGACGCCTGAGTTGCGAGGGCATCTCGTGCGGCGGCGCCAGAATCGCGAGGATGTCTCGAACGGCGGCGCCGGAGTTGCGAGGACGTGTCGAGCGGCGGTGCCAAAGTTGCGAGGATGTCCCGAGGCGGCGCCGGATTTCCGAGGATGTCTCGAGCGGCGGCGCCGGAGTTGCGAGGATGTCTCGAGCTGCGGCGCGGGAGTTGAGACACACGCACACACACACACACACACACACACACACACACGCGCGCCTACACCCCTCATACATTTCGTGGCCCCATTGTGAGGTAATTGGCGCATTGCAGATCCCTCCATGTGTTCTCGTGGCTTGGGCGGGGTCTTGCTTTTAATCACCTCGTGTTTCAGAGGGCGTTTGGGTTACGGGCATTTCCCGCCACACGGGCTCCCGTCCCCCAGACATCTGGCGCCTCGAACAAATCGGCGCGTCCGGTGCTTCACCATGTTTGACATCTGGAGCCTTGGGGGAAGGGGTCAAGAGGTCAAGGGGCCCACGCATCGACAAAAAAAACGGAGCCTCGGATGTCTCGGCATTCCGACGGCTCAAGACGGCCCAAGGGGCCCCCAAGATCACCCCAAGATTGCCCACGAGGCCTCCCAGATGGCCCCATGACGGCCCAAGACGGCCCCCAAGACGGCCCCAAGAGGGCCCCAAGACGACCCAAGAGGCCTCCAAGACGGCCCTGGAGCACCCCAGGAGGGCCCAAGTCGGCCCAGAGAGGCCCCCAAGACGATTTCCGACGGCGTCAGACAGGCCAGGAACGTCCTAAGATGGGCAAAGAGGCCCCCGAGAAGCCTCCAAAGGTCTCCAGGAGGCCCGAGGAGACCCCCAAGATGCCTCCAAGGGGCTCCCAGGAAGCTCCCAAGAGGCCCCAAGAGTGCCCCCGGGCCCCCAGAGGATCCCAAGATGCCCTCTCCTCCTCCTCCTCCTCCTCCTCCTCCTCCTCCTCCTCCTCCTCCTCCTCCTCCTCCTCCTCCTCCTCCTGATCTTTCCCGTCATCCTCTCCCAAGTGTTCCCAGAAAGGTTTCCACAACGGCTGGAGAAGCACATGGTCAGATAGCTAGGCAGAGCTTTTGCCACAACGCTCGGCCACATGGGCGATTCCAAAAGGCAGGGGGGGCGGTGATTCGCCGTAGGCGTCATCGATAAGACCACTCGGAGAACACGCGTTCACCCAACAAGTGCGCCTCGCCAGAACCCGCAAACGAAGCATTGGCCACTTGCGCGCGCCCCCGCACACGCAGGCACAAGACAGCAATTGCGCGAGCCAGTTCGCTGCACACGCACATGTGCCCGGACATGTGACGCCGAACTTTGTTCAGGACGGCGTCCCTGGCAGTCCCAGCCCTTTTCCCGGGGCCGGTTTTTCGTCCTGAATCGTTTGGACGGTCACGAGGCCCGGCGAGGGCCCCCCAGGGCCGAAGATAGCCAAAAATCCCCCGTCTGGATTTGTTTTACGACGCGATCATGTCTGGGTGTGTGTGTGTGTGAATATATATATATATATATATATATATATATATATATATATACATATCATGCATATCTACATATATACATGTATACGTACACACATATACATATATATGTGTGTACGTATACATATATGCACACACACACATGTGTCTTCCACAACCGTGAAAGACCCATGCTGCTTCAGCTCCTGCGCACAAGGCGCTGGGCCACACGCGGGCACCCGGCCCCTCGCAGGGCCGGTCCTGGGCTCGAAGTCGACCTGTGCATGTGCTGCTCACCGGTCCTGGGCCCGAGGCCGACCCGTCCAGGATCAGAGCCTGCGTACAGTCAACCTCCTCCTCCTCCTCCTCCTCCTACTCCTCCTCCTCCTCCTCCTCCTCCTCCTCCTCCTCCTCCTCCTCCTCCTCCTCCTCCTCCTCCTCCCCTCCTCCTCCTCCTCCTCCTCCTCCTCCTCCACCTCCTCCTCCTCCTCCTCCTCCTCCTCCTCCTCCTCGTCCTCCTCCTCCTCCTCCTCCTCCTCCTCCTACTCCTCCTCTCCTCCTCCTCCTCCTCCTCCTCCTCCTCCTCCTCCTCCTCCTCCTCCTCCTCCTCCTCCTCCTCCTCCTCCTCCTCCTCCTCCTCCTCCTCCTCCTCCTCCTCCTCCTCCTCCTCCTCCTCCTCCTCCTCCTCCTCCTCCTCCTCCTCCATCCATCTTCCCCTCCTCCTCCTCCTCCTCCTCCTCTCCTCCTCCCCTCCTCCTCCTCCTCCTCCTCCTCCTCCTCCTCCTCCCTCCTCCTCCGTCCCTGCCTCCGCCTCCTCCTATCCTCCTCCTCCTCCTCCTCCTCTCCTCCTCCTCCTCCTCCTCCTCCTCCTCCTCCTCCTCCTCCTCCTCCTGCTCCCCGTTCTTCCCCCAACCTTGCAGTGCCAGCGGTGAGGATGCAAGAGCCTCAACAGAAAAGGGCCAGCTTTCGGCGCGCGACTCGCTGAACTCGTACGCAGCACCTCTGTTGTTGTGCCAGTGCGTCGATGATCACGTGCAGGGCCCCACGCGCGCGCCTGTCGGAACCATTCGGCAATCATCGCGCGCCCGCCAAGCCTGTAAAAGTCGACCATAGAGATCACACGCGCGCGTTACCGCGAGCGCACGTCGAAACCCGTCCGACAATCATTGAAACAATTAGGCACAGAGAGGCTTCCACATATACACACACAAGTATGCAGAAACACATGGTTCGTCAGTACGAATCCCGTCGGGATGTCTGAATCCCTGCGCACGAGTACTTCCTCATCATCCTCACGGGCACCACCATTAGCAGCATGGGCAGTATGTTAATTGCAACATAATATTACTGTAAAATACTCTATAAACTCTCATCTCCCCTACTATGCTCTGCTCTACTCTACTCGACCCTATTATATCAGATCATTCTCGACTGTACCCTACCATCGGCCCTACTTTATTATACTCGACCCTACTATCATATGCTCTACTCTACCCGACTTTCTACTCGACTCTCTACTCTCCTCTACTCTAATCCTGCTCTACTACTCTACTCTACTCTACTCTACTCGACTCCTAGTATACCCAATTCTACTCTGCTTTGCTCTACTCCACTCTACTCTAATCCACTCCTATTATACTCTACTCTACTCGACTCTACTCCACTCTACTACAATGTACTCCGCTATACTGTACTCTACTCTACTGCTCTACCCGACTCCTGATCTACGCACAAACTCACCTCTATTCCACCATACTCTGCTCTACGCGACCTTACTCCCACCCGCTTCTGAATTTGACGATTGTTTGACGATTGTTGCGATTCCATTGGAATTGTCACAGGAAGTCATTGCAATAGCAGAGGAAGCCATTGCAACAGCAAAGGAAGCCATTGCATTGGCCGAGGAAGCCACCGCAATAGCAGAAGAAGCGACTGCAAAAGTTTTACGCAAAATAGAGGGGGGGTCTCAGTGGACCAGTGCATGGAGCTAGGACTCCTGTACGCAAGCCACTTTTGAGGAGGACAAAAAAAACATAACAAAAGAATCCTCGAGGACCGAGGGATCGAGGGGAAGGAGGCGAGGAGGGAGAAACAGGAAGAGGAACGAAGAAGCAGGAGGGGGGATGACCAGCAGTGCACGCCCCTGCCTGGAGTTGTCCGCCAGAGCCCTGAGGAAATCGGGGGAGCTGGTGAAGTAATCCGTCGGGTAGTGGGAGAAGACCACGAGCGACCTGGCCGTGGACTCCTTCTGGCGGCGTGCCAGGAGGGCGCCAATGGGGCGCGGGGCTGACGACAGAGACTCCAGAGACCTCCAGAACCCACCCGAGATCCGCCCAGAGACCCCCCCCCAGACCCCTGGAGACCTCCGGTAGAGCAAAGGGGGCCTCCTGATGAGCAAGCGGGAGGCTCCTCAGAAGGGGCCAGGAAGAGTAGACGGGGCTTCTTAGCGGGCCGAAGAGCTTTAGATACCCCCCCACACTGCCCAGCTAAGAGGCCACCCCTCGCACCAACCCCCTGCTGGGCGTCGTCGGCGGTCCTTAGTGCGCTTGAAGAACAGGTCCAGAGCCTCCAGGGTACGGTTCCTGATGGCTTTGACGCACTTGGCGACGCAGCCGGTGTGTGCGCACTCCCCGAAAACCAGTTCAGCTGGCCCTCTCGCGTCGGTCTGGACGCTGGCGTCGCAGAAGTTGTTCAGGTCCAGGCCCACGATCTCGATGCCGATTTCCTAGAATGACAAAAAGAAAAACAGCATGGGCAGACTTGGTAGATCGGCGCTGGACACCCTCTCTGGCGCGCGGAGCGCGCCAGGAGGACCCATCGCCGATCCAGGAACTGCGCGCGGACCTCCGAAAGTCTGTGTCTGAGTCGTTTTCTTCTTCCGGGATGTCTGGAAAGGCCCTGAAGTAGCTGGTGCCGGGCATCTGGAAGTACTCGAGGTTCTGCTCGTCGTAATTCACCTGCGCGCACTCTGCCTCCACGTCGGCGCACGCGCAGGGGTCCGACCGGTAGTCGTGGTTCCCGTACACGCTGTACCAGGGAACGCTGCGGAGCTGCTCGCTGTAGATCCATCGCCACGCCTCTGCGCCGCAAGAAGGCATCCACATTCCACAGCTGCTGGAATCCTGCCCTTGATCCGAGGGGAGCGGTGAATGTGGATGTTTTTCCGCGCTCCCGGGCAAGAACAGATCTTTGGTGTCCGTTCCATGGGAGACGGCGTGGCCCCTGACGCTGTCCGATCTGGGCTTGACTTGGGCCAAACATTGGGAACACATTTGGGACCGACCGCAGGGGAGACGGAGAGAACGAGGAGGGGTGGAGTAAGAGCAGAAATGGCGAGGAGGAGCAGGAGGAGGGGCCGAAGGCGGTCCCAACGCGGTCCAAATGAAAAGCTGGCTTCGGTGTCGCCGCCCACGGCTCCCACGAACGGACATCGAGCAAGTCCACACCCACCGCTCCTGGAGGGAGCCTCGAGGTTCCCAGGCCCGACTCCAAAGCGATGGATGCGGGCAGATTCGAGCGGTGGGGCCTTGTCCCACTTCTCGTCGTCCCTGTCGAGGACGCCGCTGTCTTTGAAGGAGTCGCCGACGTTCACCACGAACTTCACGTTCCCAAGCTCGCTCATCTTGGCGTCCATCGCCCTCGCGACGGCCATCCTGCACCTCATCGAGCCCACGTGACTGCCTCCTTTGGCTCCCAGGTCACCGACGACCAGGAAGGAGCCCCGCCTCACGGGAGGTGTCTTCGCCAGGCCTGGCGTCCGGGGCCCCAAGGCGCGGCAGGACCAGCTCTCGTCCGCGCGGTCCTCTGGCTGGGGTCCGGGCGTGCAGTCCGGCTTGCAGGAGCTCCAGCCTGGGCTCTTGGAGTAGCACTGGTGGCCATCCTGACTGCAGCACTTTGTCACGTCGCAGTTTTCGCCACTGGCCGAGCACTGCGTCCTGACCCATGCTGGCGCCACCAGGCCCGTGACGCTCGGCTCCAAGACCGTCCCTGGCGTGCGTGGTCCGATCTCTTCGCAGCTCCAACTCATCCCATCGACGTCGGTCAAGTCTGGGCCCGGCATGCAGGAGGGCTTGCACTGGGCCAGCGACGTGTTCTTAGCGTAGCACTGCATGCCCTCCTCGCTGCAGCACCTGGTCATCTGGCAGTTGTCCTTACCCGAGGAGCAGTACTGCTTCGCCCAACTTGGTACAGGCATGCCCGTCCAGTTCACCTTTGCCACTCGGCCAGGCGTCCGTTGCCCAAGCTCCCGACAAGACCAGATCGAGCGCTCGAGATAGGCGGACATGTCCGGACCAGCACGACACTCTGCCCTGCACGCCGCCTCCCCGGGGCTCTTCTCGTAACACTGCTCGCCGGCCCCGACACAGCAGCGACTCTCAGCACAGTTTTCCCCCGAGATCGCGCAAGGCGGCGGCGGGACTGGAGTGGGAGCTGCAGTGGGAGCTGGAGTGGAAGCTGGGGTGGGAGCTGGAGTGGTAGGCGGCGGCGGGACTGGGGTGGGAGCTGCAGTGGTAACCCTCTCGGTCGTCGATGCCGCCACGTCTGGCATCACTGCGATCCCGTTTAAGCCCTCGCCAGCCATCGCATCCACGCCTGGCATCGCTGGAGTAGAAGCCTTCCCGGGAACTGCCGCCGCGTCTGGAGTCGCTGCGACCCCATTGAAGTCCGTGCCAGCTGCTGCCGCCACGCCCACCATCGCCGCGCCACTGCCGCCCTGGCCATCGGGGTCCAACGACTCGCCTGCGGCTGCGCTGCGCCCTGTTGGCGCGACGAGCCTGTCCGGCATGGCCACATTGGGCCACGCCGCCGTTACGTTGGCGGTGGCCGCGCCCCCTATCGGTTCCTCGAGGGTGCGCTCCGAGACCTCTGCCGGTGCGCTCGAGCTCTGCTGGCGCCGCTGCAGATCGGTCACCAGGGCGCCGAGCCAAACCACGACTACGCCCCCAATCAGCCCAAGCGACAGAGCGTATTTCATGCCCCCGAGGTGCGACCACAAGGTCGCCTCAGGTCCTGCACGCTGCACGGATCGGCTGTTGCTGCTGTGCCGGCGCCTGCCGTGCCCCTCCTCGACGGAACCGCCGTAAGGATCGCCAAGATCTGTGCCATCCCGATCGTGGCTCGGAGCCTTGGAGGAGTCCTGGAGCAGGGGGCCCGCCCCGTCGTCAAAGTCCGCCGAGCCCTTCTCAGGTCGGGGCGCATGTGAAGCTCTCCTCTTGCCTCCATCTGAACCCCTCCTCCGCAGTTTGGAGGGGCGGCTCGGGTTCACTGGACGGGGGAGAGTGTGGGATGGGCTCACCAAGAAAAGGTCCGAGCGAAAATCTTTCCCCAGTACGGCCTCAAGACAGACCACGAGAGCCCCGGGAAGCCGCCAGGATAGCAAAAAAAACCTGTGAGAGTGCAGTAGGTTCTATACCGCTCCAAGTGGCACACGGGAGGTATCGAAAGAGGCTCCAAGATGCCCAAGGAACCGCACGTAAAAGAAAACGATTAACAATGTGAACTGAGTGCGTGTGTGTTGTTTTCAGCGCCATTTGCCCCATGACGGCCGTGAGAGTGTTCCTCCTCCTCCTCCTCCGTCTCCTCCTCCTCCTCTTCCTCCTCCTCCTCCTCGTCCTCCTTTTCCTCCTCCTCCTCCTCCTCCTCCTCGTCCTCCTCTTCCTCCTCCTCCTCCTCCTCCTCCTCCTCCTCCTCCTCAAAACTCCCCAACAGCGACCCAGAGCTTACAAGGACGATCGGACCTTGAGACGGCCCAGCTGAGCCCCGAGAACTTACCAGGACGGTCCAAGAGGGCCCCTGATACTGCACGGAGATGAGCCAAGAGAGGCCAGGGACTGCCCAAAGACGGCCACACAAACCGCTATGGCAGCAGCACACGGCGTCGAGACGGCCGAGCAGATGGCTCAAGACATCAACCCAAGAGGGCTCCAGGACACCCCAGACAGCACAAGCAGATCATGGTTCAAAGCAAGAGCCACTACAAAGTCCTGTCAGTGTCCTTCCTTTATGTGTTTATTTCTCTCTCTCTCTCTCTTTCTCTTTCTCCGTCTCTCTCTCTCTCTCTCTCTCTCTCTATCTCTCTCTCCCTATATATATATATATATCCCTTGTTTGTGTCTCTCTCTCTCTCTGTTTCTCTCATTCTATATATATATATATATATATGTCCCTCTCCCTCTCTCTCTCACCCTCCCTCTCCCTCTCTCTCACTCTATGTGCGTCTACATATATATATATATGTCGCTCATGCTCTCTCTCTCTCTCTCTCTTTCTCCCGGTCTCTCTCTCTCTCTCTCTCTCCCTATTTTCTTTCTCTCGTTATATGTAGTTATCTCTCTCTCTCTCTCTCGCTGTCTCCCTCTCTCTCTCTCTATCGCTCCTTATGTCTCTCTCTCTCTCTCTCTCGCAAAATACATATATATATATATGTATATAGATGTATAGATGTGTCTATGTTCCAATATCACTCTCTCTCTCTCTCTCTCTCTCTCTCTCCCTCTCTGTGTTACTGTCATTAAATATTATATCGCTCTCCCTCTCTCCCTCTCTCTCACCCCCACGTCCTATTGCTCTCTCTCTCTCTGTCTCTCCTTCTCTCTCTCCTTCTCTCTCTCTCTCTCTTTCCCCTCTCTCTCTATATATAGTATCTCTCTTTCTGTCTCTCTATCTCTCTCTCTCTCTCTCTCTCTCTCTCCCCCCCCCCGGGTTTTAAGATTTTCTCTCTGTCTCTCCATTGCTATCACTCTCTCTCTCTCTCAATCGCTCTCTCTCTCTCTCTCCTCTCTCTCTCTCTCTCTCTCTCTCTTTCTCTATCCTTATGTTTCGTTTTCTCTCTCTCTCTCTCTCCTTCTCTCTCTCTCTCTCTCTCTCTCTCTATGTTTCTCTCTCTCTCTCTCTCTCTCTCCCTCTCTGTTTGTCTCACTCTCTCTTTCGCTCTCTCTTTCTCTCCTCTCTCTCTCTCTCTCTGTATTATTCCTCTCTCTCTCTATCTATCTCTCTCTCTCTCTCTCTCACTCGCACCACCCTCGGCGCGCCAGCGGGCGAGTCGAGGCTCGGCCGCTGACGCACAGCGCACGCCCGCGGGGGCGCGGCAGCCTCTCGCCGCCAGCCCGCGCAACAGGACGGCCAGCTCGCAAGCTACGCCGCCAAGGCACTCATCACTCCGGACGAGTCGCCCGACGGAGCCTGCCAGGACCACGTGGCGACGAGGACCCAAGACAGGGCACTGACAGGAGCGAGCGCCATCCGAGACCCGCACGGGTCGCGGAAGCCACACGCCCCACCCCCGCGGGGACGGCCCAGCCCACCCAAGAGCCCAGACCAGAGACTCCAAACAGCACTCTGGAAACCACGGAGAGGCTGCCAGAGCGCGCCCCCGAAACGACCCCGAACCCGACCAGGAAACCCGAGCCGAGTCCAGCAGGAGCGCACGCACCTCCGAGCGCCGCCCACAGGCCGCCAGACGCCTCGCAGCACCGCACCAAAGTGGGCGAGCAGGTCAGCGCTTCCGCCCCAGCCGCTGCGAGGCCTTGGGCTTCCGCCGCTCCCTCGAAGCGCCCAACGCCGCTCCTTGCTCATGGCGTCCAACGCCGCTCGCAAGTCGCCGTCGGCCTCGGGGGCCACGAGGCCACAACCTGCCAAGGATTCCCTGGCATTGGCGAGCCACTCGTCCGCGGTGCCGGCCCTCTTCAGGAAAGATGGGCGGCACGGTGGCCACAGCCCTCCGCCGTGCCGCCGCGCGGCTGCGCGCCTCCTGCTGGACGGAGGCCTGGGAGGCGATCCACATGCCGTTCCGACCGTCCTCCGCCTCCGAAGGTCGACCGCGAGGTCAGCCCAGCTCCCGCCAGGCGCGGCCTCCGCGTCCACCTCGGCGTCGCCGCCGCCGTGGGAGCCCTCCTCTGCATCATGGAAGGCGTCGCCGTCCGCCTCCGTCGCGTCGCACTCGCCCTCCAAGTGGGCCGTCAGCTCGTCACCCGCCGCCGCTGGAAAACCCGCCACCCCACCAGCCGCCGATGCCCCAGCCGCCGCAGCCGCCGACAAACCCCCAGCCTCCGATGCCCCAGCCGCAGTCTGGCCCCCCTCGGCCGTCATGCAGGCATCGATCTGCTGCTCGCCCTTCAGCCTCTTCTCCCAGTCGGTGAGCTCGCCGATGCCTTCGGCCGCCGTCCGCTCCGAGTCGTCACGCTTGTCGGTGAGCTCCACCGCCGACTTCTGCATCACGTTGAGGCCCTCGTCGCACTCCACGTACGTGCCCTCGTCAACGTGCGCGCCCTCGACCGCTGGCAAGCCAGAGGAGGCCTCCATCGCAAGCTCATCGTCGGAGCTGGTGACGAAGTGATGCTCCCCGTACTCGGCCTTGCCGCTGCAGAACGTGTCGTCCGTGGAGCAATCCACCATCTGCTGCTCGACCCCCTCCGGCACGAGCAGCTCCGCGGGCGGCGCCGTGGTGCCGGCCTTGCTCGTGAGCCAGCCCCGGAGCTTGACCACCACGGCCTCCGCCTCACGGGGGTGGCGCAGGAAAGCGCCAGCTGCGTCCAGGCACCTGCAGCTGCGCTCAAGATCCCCCTTCATGCGCTCCCCTCGGGAGCGATGCTCGGCCATCCCTGCAGACAGCGTCCAGCCGCCCAGCAGGGCCGCCAGCTCCGCCGCCGCGCCGAACACAGCCTGCGCACGGGCGCCGAGCGCGGGGCGGGCCAGGCGGCGCCGCCGCCTCCGCTGCCGCACCCGCGCGCGCTGCTGGCGCCTCCTCTGGCACCGACATGGCGGCCGCCGAACTCGCTGCCTGGAGCCGCAGCATAAGCTCAGCAGCCACTTCCACCAACGGCGCCGATGCCACGGTGACCCCGTGACGGACGGAGATGACACTGCGCCCGCCTCGCCCCATCGGCACCGCCTCGCGCGCCCGAGCCCGACGCGGCCTGGCGCTCGCCGAGCGCCCCGTGCGGATCCAGCACCCCAGTCAGATCCTGAGCCCGCATGGCTACGGACACTATCTCTCTCACTCTCCTTTTTTCTCTCTCTCTCTCTCTCTCTCTCTTTCTTTCTCTCTCTCTCTCTCTCTCTCTCTCTGTCTACATATTGAAATATCTATACGGCCACCCTTCGGGTGATAAGGAGGTTGTGAGGGGGGAGAGGGGGGAACCAACATCTGACTCAATCGATCTCACTATCGATCTCATTCAACGGGACACCACGGGACACCACGGGACACCACGGGACACTTGTCGATCTCACTATCAACCTCACTATCGATCTCATTCCATGGGACACCACGGAACACCACGGGACACCACGGGACATCACGGGACACCGCGGGACACCTCTCGAGCTCACTATCGGTCTCACTATCGATCTCACTACTGATCTCACTATCGATCTCACTCAACGGGACACCACGGGACATCACGGGACACCGCGGGACACCTCGGGACACCACATCGATCTCAGTATCGATCCCACTATCGATCTCACACCACATTACACCACGGGACACCACGGGACACCTGTCGATCTCACTATCGATCTCACTATCGATCTCATTTTTTTCGAAAAAAAACGGGACACTTCGGGGCACCACATCGAACTCAGTATCGATCTCACTCAACGGGGCACCACGGGACACCACGGGACACCACGGGACACTTGTCGATCTCACTATCGATCTCACACAACGGTACACTACGGAACACCTCGGGTCACCACATCGATCTCAGTATCAATCTCACTATCGATCTCACTATCGATCTCACTATAGATCTCACTATCGACCTCACTCAACGGGACACCAAGGGACAGCACGGGCCGCCACGGGACGCCACGGGACACCACGGGACACCTCGGGGCACTACATCGATCTCACTATCGATCTCACTATCGATCTCACTATCGATCTCAATTTCGATCTCACTATCGATCTCACTCCACGGGACACCGCGAGACACCACGGGACACCACGAGACACCGCGGGACACCGCGAGCCACCGCCAGACGGACGGACGGACGGACGGACGGGTGGGGGAGAATCATTTGTCTTGACTTCGCCCTAGCAACGGCGGACACCACGAGACACCACGGGACACCACGGGACACCGCGGGACACCGCGAGCCACCGCCGAACGGACGGACGGACGGGCGGGAAGGGGAGAACCATTTGTCCTGACTTCGCCCTAGCAACGGCGGGTTCATTCCTCTCGCGCGCCGACGCAGCGTCGCCTCGCCCGCACGCACGACACGAACGAAACGAGACGATTTCCCTGTTGGGGGTCTCCGTCACACTGCGATCTCACCCCCCCACCTCCGATATATGAATACCCATACGACCACCCTTCGGGTGATAAGCAGGTTGTGGGGGAGGGGAGATGGAGGGGGGACCAACATCTGACTCAATCGATCTCACTATCGATCTCACTCAACGGGACACCACGGGACACCACGGGACACCACGGGACACCTGTCGATCTCACTATCGATCTCACTATCGATCTCACTCAACGGGACACCACGGGACACCACAGGCCACCACGGGACACCACGGTACACCGCGGGACACCTCTCGAGCTCACTATCGGTCTCACTATCGATCTCACTATCGATCTCACTCAGCAGGACACCATAGGACCCCACGGGACACCACGGGACACCACATCGATCTCACTATCGATCTCACGATCGATCTCACTCAGCGGGACACCACGGGACACCAAAGGACACCTGTTGATCTCACTATCGATCTCACTATCGATCTCACTTTTCGGGACATCACGGGACACCTCGGGGCACCACGTCGATCTCACTATCGACCTGACTATCGATCTCACTATCGATCTCACTATCGATCTCACTATCGATCTCACTTTCGATCTCACTCAACAGGACACCACGGGACACCACGGGACACCACGGGACACCACGGGACACCACGGGACACCACGGGACACCGCGGGACACCGCGAGCCAATCGCAGGACGGATGGACGGACGGGCGGGCGGGGGAGAATCAACGGGGCACTTCCAACGGGGCACTTACTTCAGTGAAAGGAGTCGTTGTAGAAACCTACAGAGGAAGGAGCTTGGGGGAAGGGTTCATTGCAACATCGTTAGTGCGTCTTGGCTTTACACCGGTTCACCTCCTCATCCTCCTCCTTCCTCTCCTGTTTCCACCCGCTCGTCCTGTTCCTCTTGCCTCCCCAAAGTGTTCCCCCAAGGGTTCACAACGGCTGGGGGAACACACAGTGCGACAGCGTGGCCGAGCTCTGGCCAGAACGCTGGGCCACAAAGGCGCTTCACAAAGGCATGGGGGGGCGGTGGTTCGTCACAAGCGTCTTCAAAATGCATACATGTATATGAATATGCAGTTTGTGAATGTATGTCTGTACGTATTACAGTTTGTGAATGTATATACAGGTGGTATGCGTGCATGTATACATGTATACATTCACACATGTACGTACATACGCACGTGCATGTAGGAAAACATGTACACGTTGCGTACATGCATACATACATGCATGCATGCATGCACGCACGCATACATACCTACATTTACATGCAGGTATGCACGCATGCATCCATACATGCTTACACACATGCATACGTACATACATACGTACATACATGCATGCATACGTACATGCATGTACACACACAAACACATGCGCATACACACATACACATACACATAGACATGGACATACACATGCACATACACAGACACGTACACATACACATACACATACACGTACACGTGCCCATGCACATACACATACGCATGCATATACACATACACACAGAAATGTAGACACGCATGCATACATAACTAAATACATACATACAGACGTACATGCGTGAAAACATAAAATTATAGGTATACGTCCACACAAACACGCGTACATTCAGGCATATCTGCATGCATGCATGCCTATGTACACGCATGGATGCACTGAAGCATACATGCTTCTACTCTTTATGTGTGTACAAGCACACACGTTTAAAGGAGAACCTTCCTCGCCTCCTCCTCATCCCCCTCCTCTCCTAACCCTCCTCCTCTCCTAACCCTCCTCATCCTCATCCCCCTCGTCCCCCTCTTTCTCATTCTCCTCGTCCTCATCCTCCGTCCTCCTCTCTCCCTCTCCTGCTCCGTGCCAGCGTCCTCGACCGACGGCCCGGGGAGTGGCCAACCCGCCACCTGCGAAGAATCAGAGGGTCGGCGGAAGCGGTTGGCGCTGGCCGACCGGAGGACCCTGCGGCCACGCGGGCTGTGCGGGGGGCTGCCACGGCTTGGTGCGGCGGCCGCGCGGGCTGTTCGTGGGGCTGGCCGTGGGGGTGTGCGAGCGGCTGCCCTCGAAGCTGCGCGGGGGGGTGCGCGGGGGGGTGCGCTGGCCGCGCGAGCTGCGCTGCGGCGTGTCCCGAGACCTCGCGTCGCGGGACTGGCGCGCCGAGAGGGCAGGGCTGCGCGAGCCCGTGGTGCCCGCCGCCCTGCCCCTGCCAGCACGGCCCGAACCGCCCCTCTGGCTCCACATTCTGGCGCGCTGCCGCGCAGTGGGTGCCACGCCGGGGGCGCGGCTCGGGCCAGGGTGGTTGCGGGGGGAAGAGGGCGAGGAAGAGGAGAGCGACGACAGGACGGGAGAAGGAAGGGGGAGGCAGGCACGTCCAGGCCATCAGGACAAGAGGGCCTGCCCAGCACGACCCCGACGGACGACGACGCGACGACTATATCCCGCCTCCCCCTACCCTCCCCTCCTCCTCTTGCTCCTCCTCCTCCTCCTCCGTCTCCTCCTCCTCCTCCTGTTCCTCCTCCTCCTCCGGCTACTACTCCACCTCCTCATCAGCATCATCATAGGCATCCGCATCATCATCATCATCATCATCATCATCATCATCATCATCATCAGCAGCATCATCAGCCGCAACATCATCATAGGCATCAGCATCAGCATCAGCATCATCATCGTCATCATCGTCATCATCGTCATCATCATCAGCATCAAAAGCATCACCATTACATCCACCATCACGATCACCATCATCGTCATCATCATCGTCGTCATCCTCAACAACAGCAGCATCATCCTCCTCCTCATGCTCATCCTCTTTCTCCTCCTCTTCAACTCCTCCTCCTCCTCCTCTTCCTCCTCCTCTTCCTCCTCCTCCTCCTCCTGCGCCCCCACCTGAGGCAGTGTCCGATGGTTACATCAGTGCCTCTTAAGGAGTCGGGCCAGGCGAGAGCAACTCTCCCGTGACCCCTGGCTTGACCCCTTCCACCAGCCCTGGGCTGGTGGGCACAAAATACAAAATTGGAAAGAAAAAAGAAAGGCCTGGGATCCAGCTCGAAAATTTGGCCACCCTCCCCCTGGCAAGCTCGACCGACGAACCCAGCGGGCAGTCGTCGGTGGGCGGTCGGGAGGAGGAAAGGTGGTGGCACCTTCAAGCCTCCTTCTCGTCAGGCCACTGCTTTACTCCCTTGGGCTTCTTGCCCTGATCTATCTGTTGAAGGGTCAATCTCCCCTCCTTGTTGAGACCTGGATCACAAGGGCTAGATAACTTCAAGAAACGCATACTGCCCTGCGCTGCACACGCCCTGCAACACCACAGGCCTCTGTGCTGCCCCGGTCTGTGCGAGCTGTGGATAGCAAAAGTTTTCTTTTCACATGCCTCCCCACAAAATTGAATCAACCCAACATTGCTGGTAGATCTTAAACAAAGCTTACACTTGAAACCTTTGTTAGTCTGCTCTAAAACATGGGAGGTCCCTCGGGTCGCCGCCCCTCGAGCCTCGCATTGGGCCTTGGCGTTGTGTTTCTTCCTGGCGGCGACGTCCCCTCTGAGAGTGGTTCCATACAAATATGCGGCCTGCTTGGCCACCTCAAAACCGATGGCAATGAGCCTCTTCTGGGCTCTCGCGAATGCGTCCGCTTCTCTGACCTGGAAAACTAAAGCCACACTGGGTGCTGCGTCCTTCGCCGCTTCCTCCGCCCTTATGTCGGCTTCGGCGTTGGCATACCAGTGTGTCTCACTGGTTGATATCCCTATCTCGGATTCACTCAGGCGGCCTTTAACTTTAAAAGTACGAACATCGGCCCTCTCGGGCCTGGGTCTCCGTCCAAAACTCGACCCACATATGTGCATTAGAATGGTGAACTGCCGTGGGTCCCTGGTGGGTCCCCTTGATTACATAACTTGCGTATACTCCGACTGTGACATCCCCTGTTGTTGGCTGTAGGGTTCGAATTACTGCTAGCAGCTCTGCTCTCGGCAGTCTGTCTTGGCCCCGCTACACTACCTCGCTTGGCCGCCTTGACCTCCTCTCCGACACAGACGACGAACGACCGCCCAGCTCTTCGGAGTCTGGCGTCTCGCGAGTGCTCACCTCCTGACCCATCGGAACCTGCGACGGTGCCTGGAGGGAGCGGTAGACGGTTCGATTCTGGCCACCCCCCTTCGAGCGTGACCTCTTCTATTGGAAACGGGAGACCTGCCCCTGTCATGGCCCACAAGATTGGGGCCAGACCCCTAAGCCAACAACAGGGGTACCTACGTGCCCCTTCTACTAACTGGGCCACTAGGTCGCGGTCTTCACTAAGTTCTGGAACGTCGCTATTGCTCGAGCACTCCCAGAACTGGTGGGACAGGCTCTCTTCTAGGGCTCCACATCTAGGGCTCCACACCTCGGGCAAAGCGGCGATCCCCGGCTGGTGTTTTCAAACCTTCGCTTGGCAGGCCACAAGGCCCCTTGGCTGACCATCTCTAAAACAGCTGCAAGCTGATTGAGCCCTTTCCTAAGCGAGCTCTCTAGGTGGGCCCAAGTCACAGTAAGATCCACACCGAACTCGGCCCCAGCACCCCCAAAATGTTTACTGGTTTGGGCCCACAAACTCTGCTCCAGGGCGGACCCTACCTCAAATGTTAACAGATCTGGTCCTTCTGGACCGTCGAAGATGAATTTCTCCCTGCTGGGTATGGTCCACTCTCCTGGCGAATTCGGGGTCCACTTCATATCTAGTAGCGTGGCCTGTACTGCTGCCAAGTGGCCCCGCACATGTTGCCAGCGGTTCTCCACTCCCTGCAGCTTCTGCCAGGACTCCTGCCACGCGAGGTTGATCCCGTCGCGCCACTGAGCCATCCTAGGCAGGTGTTCCTGCCAGGACAAAAGGAGCTCCATGGGGCCCAAAAAAGGGGATCACTGGCCTTTCCTAAACTAATCCTAATGGCGGTGGTCGCACATCCACCTGCCCACTTGCTACCACACATGGCGGAAACCTGAGCTCTGAGTTGCCTGGGCGTCGCGGGCGCAAGGCCCATGGCGACGGCCCCCCAAGAGACCTGGGGCTCGTGCCCCGTCTTGGCCAGTTTTGTGGCCTCTCGGGCCACTCTACCTGAGAACTTGACCGCTCTGGCCCTCTGGGAGCCCTTCTTCTGTCTAGTTTTGATTACTCCTTGTCTCCTAGCCCCGCTGGCGACGTCGATCCCCAGGTCCCTGGCCTTAACCTCCACATCGACGGGAAGGCTCATCTCTTTGATCTCCTGGCGGAGATCGGCTCTGAGCTGCGGGGCAGCGCCACCGATTTCTTGGAGATCCTCAAGCCTTTTGCCGTCGTAGATCTGACAATAACTGCTGCCACTGAGGTTGCTTGTGTGAACGCTGAACGCTGGCTCCCAATATTTAGCTGCGCTAAGTCGCCCACCCAGCTCCCAATCTGATTCCTGGGCGGCGGGTACTGCTTGTGCACTTCGTCCATCATGTCCCAAAGGTACATACGTGACCAATCAACACTCTGCAGACATCCCGCTACGATCGAGTTGTTTGAATGCACATTATCCGAAAGAAACCTGCCCACTGCCAACCACCTATCTGCCGTGTGTTGCAGGGGCGCTAAGTAGAAAGGGACGAGTGGGCACTGCAAGGATTGAGCCAAACCCGGGAACGTTGACGGCTGGATGAGATCGTAAAGCTTCTCTGCGCCCCAGAGGAACTGGATCCAGCTGGAGCCCAGGAGTCCGCAGGCTTCAGCTTTTGATTGCCTGAGGACCGCCGCTCTCAGTGGGCTGCTGCCTTTGACCGCCGAATCCCAGAAACCTGCTTTCTGTCTCTCCCAGGTGGTGACAGGCTGCTTCCTCAATATACTCCAGAGCCGATATGGGCCAGGCGTGAGCGCGATAGGTCTATCTCCTCCTGGATGGGGGCTTCGGGGTCCTAGCTACAACATGAAACAATGTCTGTTCAGGCCATGCGAGTTCAGTTTCAACTTGTTGGAGGCCTTCTAGGAGGTCTCGTTTGTCTTCTTGGGGTAGTTGAAGCAGTTCTCGTGGGTTCCATGGGTCTGCTCCTAGGCCTGCATGTTCTCTGAAGTATAGCATGCCCTGTATCATGTTCTCCATGGTCATCTCTGGCAAGGGTTATCCTCCTGCTCCTCCCTGGTCCTTCGCCTAAGTTGTCGCAGACAGTCGGGGAAGGTATGCTTCTGCTGTCCTACGGTCCCGTTCCAAAGTTCGGCCCATCTGTGGGCTTTCTCTTGCATGATGGCCATCGGCTCTACCACCTCTAGCCCGTCAGGGTCCGTCTCGATTCCCAAGGAAGCCTCTGGTTGTTGCCACGTCCTGGAAAACTGGTTAGCCCAGCTTGCCCCTGAGCTGAGGCCCTGCTGCAGGAACTGTGTGATGCCCTCGCTCTTCTCCTTCGTGGCTGCTAAACTAACGTTGGCTAGGATCTGCTTCGAGTCGTTCACCATATTCCTGATTCGATCTGGCTCCACTGGCGAAGCTCGTATATCCGCCAGCAACTTCTGGCACAAGTCCTGCACCGTCTCTGGGAGCTGGACTATGTTAGTGGCAACATCTGGGTCGTGTGCCCAGTCTACTAACTGTCTGCAGATGGCCTTCTCCTGGTTTATCTCCTTCTCCTCCTTTCCTCTGTTGCCCAACGTGTAGAGCTCCTGGAGCCTGGGCCTGACGCCTCCCCAGCAGCAAACCACTTTTGATAGCCCGAAAATACCTGGAGGCTTCCCTTGGAGGACGTCAGTATGCCGGACCCTGGGGCAATCTCCTCGTTGGTGTCCCGCTGGGATGCGACAGGCTCTGTTTAGAAGAAGGCCCTCTGCTTGCTTACAAAACTGTGCGCACTTGCTGCTGAGGTCGGCGCTGGTGGCTTCCCTCCAAACACTGTAGTCCGATGAAGTCCCCGGGGGTTCGTGGTCCCGAAAGTGGTCCCATGGCAAATCAGGTCCATGGCTACACAGGTACCAGCATTCGTGCCTGCAGGGTCTCCTTGGCTATGTTCAGGGCGCCCTTGATGCCGACATGTGGAGCCCACGGTCCTCGGAAGCCGAGTTCGAGTTCAATCAAGGCTGCCAGCTCCTCTGATATCACACCGTAATCGAATACGCGACCTTGCCCTCCTGAGATTGTGAAAGCGCCTGGGGCCTGCACAACCTCCTCCTCCTCCTCCTCCTCCTCCTCCTCCCCCTCCTCCTCCTCCTCCTCCTCCTCCTCCTCCTCATCCTCCTCATCCTCCTTCTCATTCTCCTCCTCCTCATTAGATGGATCCTCTCCCTCCGCCTCCTCCTCCTCCGCCTCCTCCTCCTGCTCCTCCTCCTGCTTATCCTCCTCCTCCTCCTCCTCCTCCTCCCCCATTGTCTGCTCGTCCTCTCTTCCAGCACCTCCTCCTCCTCCTCCACCTCTTCCTCCTCCTCCTTCTCCTCCTCCCCCTCCTCCTCCTCCTCCGCCTCCTCCTCCTCCTCCCCTTCTCCGCCCCCCTCTCCTCCTCCTCCGCCTCCTCCTCCTTTTCCTCTCTCCTCCACCTCCTCCTCCGCCTCCGCCTCCTCCTCCTCCTCCTCTCATCCACCTCTTCCTCCTCCTCCTTCTCCTCCTCCTCCGCCTCCGCCTCCTCCTTCTCCGCCTCCTTCTCCTCCTCCTCCGCCTCCTCCTCCGCCTCCTCCTCCGCCTCCTCCTCCTCCGCCTCCGCCTCCTCCTGCCCCTCCGTCTCAACCTCCTCCTCCTCATCCTCCCCTTGTTCCTCCTATGGACATTAGTACTAGCCTTCGTCTGCTTACGAATACGAAAGTATGTTTCGTAGTAGTTTAGCTCGTCGCCTTCTTCTTTTCTGACTAGTCGTATTCTTGATATTCTTCGTATTAGCACTGTGAGTCGTAGTATTAGTTGTATGCGTAGTCGCCGTCGTCTTCGCCTTACTCTTCTTATTAATAATATTCGTAGTAGTACTGGTTTGATTATTGGTAGGTTCGTCTTACTCACGTTATTGGTAGTGGAATTAGTATTCGGGTTACCATTCGTAGGTTTAAGCTTACGTTCGTAGAATTGTTATTCTTGGTGCTCGCGCTAATAATGCGGTTACTGTGATTCGTAGTAGTCGTGTTCGTCTTCTTCGTAACACGATTCACCTTATCCTAAGTAGGTGTAGTAATTGTCGTTGCTGGATTCGTGTTCTGCTCCGTCATACTAGTCGTCTTAGTCTTAATCATCATTTTAGTAGTAGCATTGCTCATCCTCCTCATCATAAACATCCTCCCCCTCCGCTTCCTCGTCCTCCTCCCCCTCCCACTCCCCCCCTCCTCCTCCTCCGTCTCCTCCTCCTCCGCCTCCTCCTCCTCCGCCTCCTCCTCCTCCGCCGCCTCCTCCGACTCCTCCTCCTTCTCATCATCAGCATCGTCATCAGCATCAGCATCAGCATCATCATCATCATCATCATCATCATCATCAGCATCAGCAGCAGCAGCATCATCATCATCATCAGCATCATCATCAGCAGCATCATCATCATCATCAGCAGCATCATCAGCATCATCAGCATCAGCATCAGCATCATCATCAGCATCACCATCATCATCATCATCATCATCATCATCATCGTCATCATCATCATCAGTATCATCATCACCATGATCATCAGCAGCAGCATCAGCATCATCATCAGCATCAGCATCGTCAGCATCATCATCAACATCATCGGCAGCATCATCACCAGCACCAGCATCAGCATCATCAGCATCATCAGTATCGTCATCAGCAGCATCAACATCCTCCCTCCTCCGCTTCCTCCTCCACCTCCGCATCATCCTCCTCGTCTTCCTCCTCCTCTTCCTCCTCGTCCTCCTCCTTCTCCTCGTCCTCCTCCTCGTCCTCCGCCTCCTCCTCCCTCCATCCCTCCCTCCCGCCCGCCCGCCCTCCCTCCCTCCATCCCTCCCTCCTCCCTCCACCCTTCCCTCCCCCCCCCCCCCCCCCTC
>CAUYUJ010014241.1:12500-42500 GCA_963575745.1 Prorocentrum cordatum | reverse complement strand
CGTGTGGCCCCGGGAACTCGGCCGGCGGCCCCTGGGAGCTTTTGCGGGCGGCTCCCGTAGCTCAGCACGCTGTCCCCGGAGCTCCGCGCGTGGCCCTCGTGGCTCAGCCAGTGGCGTTCGTGGAGGAGGAGGAGGAGGAGGAGGAGGAGGAGGGAGGAGGAGGAGGAGGGGGAGGAGGAGAGGAGGAGGGGAGGAGGAGGAGGAGGAGGAGGAGGAGGAGGAGGAGAGAGGAGGAGGAGGAGAGGAGGAAGAGGGTGGAGGAGGAGGAGGAGGAGGAGGAGGAGGATGGAGGAGGAGGGAAGAGAGGAAGGAGGAGGAGGAGGGGAGGAGGAGGAGGGGAGGGAGGAGGAGGAGGAGGAGGAGGAGGAGGGGAAGGAGGGAGGAGAGGAGGAGGAGGAGGAGGAGGGGAGGAGGGAGGGGGAGGAGGAGCAGGAGGAGAAGGAGCTATGGCGCTATGGCGAACGCGCGGATCCCGAGTGTTGGCTCGGCCGCATCAGCCACATCAATCACGAGGGAATGACGTTCCCGACTTCGGCGGGAGCCCTCGCGCAAGCCGATCAAGCACCTCCAACCCCGTACGGGTGGGAGGCGCGCACGTCCCCCGCAGGCCTCGGACACTTTGGAACGCGAAACACCCGCAAGTGGAGCAATACAAAATTCCATTCAGCACGGCCAAGGAATGGGTCCCGTGGCAGTGGATGGCCAATGGGTGAGCAGCAGCACCCTCCAAAACAGGGTCAGGGGCCGAAACCTCATCCTCAACCTCACAATGAGGCGCGGCGAAGCGAGCGAAGCGGCTGCCCTGACACTCGTCAGGCCAGAAAGAAGCCAGCGCTCCACGTGTGATAAA
Organism: Prorocentrum cordatum; assembly: GCA_963575745.1. NCBI lineage: Eukaryota > Dinophyceae > Prorocentrales > Prorocentraceae > Prorocentrum > Prorocentrum cordatum. The sequence continues at coordinate 41,650 of CAUYUJ010014241.1, read as the reverse complement.
CTTCCGATGGCACAAGTTGCACTTGATCAACGTGCGGAGCACTACGGGGCAGTGCCCCTGCGCACGCACACGCGCTACACGCTCCTGCGCAAAGGACCACCCGCCCCTCCGTCGCACGCGCTGGGGACCCTCATCACGCCCAACGCGCGCGTACAAGCCGTCACGTGCACACGTCGTGAAAACATCACGCTGGATGGCAACTAGCCGCCTGGGAATAGCAACATGCAGATCATCTTGCAACAAAGTGCGTGCCGAGCACGCGTCAGGAACTTCAGCCCTCTTAGCAGCCTCGATTGCACATGCATCGGCAGCACCATTCAAAAGGCGCTCGATTCGAGCGAGGTAAAGGGCGCTGACTTGGGCTTCCGTGGGGTGGCTTTTGGTCCATATGAGGTCAACCTCGCCTTCACGCTGATCCAAAACTTGCCAGATAACCACCCAAAGATCAATCATATCACATCCACATAGGGCCGCACGCGGCCTACGGAAACCTCGCACCACAGGAAGATAATCGCAGAAAATCAAAACTCTGCCCAACGTATACCTGAGTACGAAAATCAGCGCCAGGAGCTCCGCGCGCGGGGACGACTGGTCAGGGCCTGGGAGAGTGCCTGCAAAGCCACCGTCGATGCCATCGAGGGTGGTGGACAGGCGTACACACGCCCACCCGCACCTCCTTAGTCTGGCATCCTTAGCAAACCTCCCCCCCGATCCGTCAATCCCCCAAACTCCTCCTTCCTTCACCTCACGATCTTCGAACGAGCCCCAGAACCAGGTGCGATCCAGCGGGTCGGGAAGGTGCCCCGTGGTGCGATCAAGCGGCATGAGCCCGCGGCACCAAAGAGCTGGACAATCATCATGAGCAGCACGCTCCGCAAGATGGGCCGAATCAGCCACCGTCGTGTCAGGATTAAACTCATTCATGGCACATTCCCAAAAGCGATGGTAAGGGGTCTCCATCTTCTCCCCACACCGAACACAGATGCCTGCAGCAGAAGCCTCATAACCTGCATGGTGAAGCCGTGCTTCAGTCCAAAACCCGCCCGATATGTTCAATAAAATGGACTGCCCTTCATAATCCAACTCTCTCCCCATCCTCTGATACTCCTTCCGGATACAAGTAAAATCAACACCTCCTTCAACACCTCCTCCTAGGTAATGATCAGAAGCTCTACGCCAAATCAAGGCGCCGCACGTAAGCTGAATAGAGCGGCGGAGGTGCACACGGAAGTCTGGCTGGGCCAACTGGAGCAACACACCCCGATCGTCGCGCCAGCGTGCAGGAGAGAGAGAGGCAGCCATCCTAGATCAAGCAACACTGCAACCGTGGCCGCCACGGGGCCACGCACACCACGCCATATCTTATTAGCGGGTATGGTGGAATACTCCTGCACCTTACTCCTCCAAAGCACGGCTACCTTCATTTTTGAATCAGGATCCAGAGAGGCCCAGGCCGAAGCAAAACCTCCCAAATGCTCACGCCGAAGTCGATAAATGGGTTCACTCTGAGGTCCTCCAAAGGTCCCAAGAATCGTAATAGAACAAGCCCCCGCATGCCAAGCACCAGAGCACACAGCAGCCTGACCCCGAACGTTCTGGACCTGAGTCGGAGAAAGACCTACCACTTGGTGCCCCCAGGTCCCCACAGCTACAACTCCAGGTTTATACAACTTCGAGGCCTTCTTCACCAACTTCGTTAAGTACCTAACTTTACGAGCCTTCTGGGCAGCAGTGCGCCTACGCTTTTTGATAATATCCACAGAACGCCGCTTGCCAGCCGTAGTCGAGGCCCCAATATCACGGGTAGCACTCGCCAACTTCAACTTGAAACCAGCTGCCCTGAGAGCATTGAAGAGCAACAGAGTAAGCGGCTGATTGTTACCAACAATGGCAGACTTATCGGACAGAATCAGCTCCACTGACTCGAGAGTGGCCGAGGTGGACAGCAGCAGAGACAAGCTGTCGGCGGACCTCATCCGCACTACCTTGGGCCACCTGTGACAAGTCGTCGACATACGAACGAGTGGACACCCCAGGATGGCACCGATGATCCACATCGTGAAGGATTTGATACAGATAGACCTTCACCCAAGCCATGGATTGCATACACCCTGGGAGCACTCCAATGCCAGAAGCCATCACATCAGAACAAAACCCAGAAGCCTCAAGCATTCGAGGGGCCACGTGGATCAGGAGCCCGAGGTAGAGCAGGTGGGGCGGGAAATCCAGACGACAGGCCAAAGAGACTAGCCGCGCTGGCACCACCGTGTCGAAAAACTTAGTGAGGTCCCAGTGCACGGCCACACTCTTCTGCCCTTCGAACATAGCAACCCCATGGCAGATCTCCCTCCGAAGCGCCGCCTGCAAAGCAGAGCTCCCCCTGACAGCATCATCCCAGAACTCCAAGTGGCCCCGGGACCAGTCATCCAAGAAAACCCCCGAATCTTACAGCACACCCGATAAAGGGTGGGGCATTTACACACCGGGCGCTCGTCAGTAGCGCTTTTAGGAAGGAGGGCACTGATTCCCCAGAAAACCTGAGAGGGCCACATCATAGCCCGTTCGCACGAGGTGTAAAGCTCAGCAAGGGCTCCACGGGCCTGGGGATCCAACTGGAGAAAATCTCGGGGCCTCCACTGATCCACTCCTACCGCAGCGGTTTCAGAGAAAATGCGGCTCGCAGCATACACCTCCCTAGGCTCAATGTCGGGAAGCTCAGGGGCCATCTCAAGGGCCCGCGCGCGCAGCTCATCCAACGCCTCCCCGAGCAAAACGATTTGGGATGGGCTGGCCGTCCAGAAAAGGCTCCACTTCATCGTGCGGTGAGCCATCATTTCCTCTGGCAACTGCAGCACGCCCTCGGGCGCGATGAAATACTCCAGCGGGTCACCTCGGTCACGCTTCAGCCACGCATGGGCCTTCTTAGCCCCGTGCGGCAAGGCCCTCAGGAGCCAGTCCTTGACAGCCTTAGCCGAGAAGCTCCTGGCCGCATGCCAAGCTTTAGTGAGAGTGCAAGAGCACCGATCGATCAACCCCTGACATCGGGCGGGATCGATGCTCGTTAAATCTAAAAGCTGAGCTCGCCACTGAGCAGCAGACTGATCAGCAGGTAAGCACGCGGTATATCCATCTACTCGCTGGCCAAGGGCATAGAGACGCCGAGCCAGCCCAATACACATATGATGGTACCCGTGCTGCACTGCCACACGTAACTCAAACAGCTTCTGGGAAACCGTGGACCAACAAGTAAGGACAGGCTCCGAGAAACTGCCAGACGCGTTGCGATGATCAGTTAGTGTGGTACGCCGCATGCTCACATGTGTGCCACGCCCAATATAACATTCATAATCATGCGCATGCTCAATGTGTTCATGCAACATACACATGTCTTCAGTAGCTCTGGACCATAGCTGATACGACGAAGTCAGCTCAAACGAAAGGTGCTTACAAACATGAGGGGCCAGATGAGGGCACCGATGATCCTGCAAGCGCCACCGAGACAGAGCAGTAGTAAGATAATGAGACCATGGCAAACGCGGGCCTTCCACGGGAGGAAAACTGCGTGGCTTCACCCTCTTGCACAGCTGCTGCAACAGCGCGGAGTGAGGCAGGCGGATATCCAGAGCACAGTGCGTCTTGAAAGGGGGCGCGTGATATTGGGTTACCTGCAGGTAAGGCGCCAGAGTCTCACTGGCCACGACATAATCAATCAGCGTGCCCTTTCCAATACTGCACGTATATGTCACACCCACAGGTGGCAAAACTCTGCTCTGGGTCATCTTCAGAAACCCGCAAAGCTCCATCAGCTCAATGTCAAAATTGAAATCGCCAACAAGAAGCCACGGTCTACTGAGAATTCACGATGTTACTGATGCGCCGCATCTTACGTATATTCTCCCCCGAGACCCCCAAGTCAGCGACCATATAGACGACGCCTACAGCTATGGTACACCTGAGAGTTTTCAACTCCAAGAACGTCCAACCATTTCCCGCACCTACTTCACGGGTGGCACGATCATGCGCCAAGAAACGTTTAAACTGCAAACATTTGTGCACAGCGGCCCCATACCCCCCCCCCCCCCCCCCCCCCCCCCCATGGGCCCCACCCCCAGGGGAAGGGGTGGCAAGGAGAAAATGGGGTCGCCAGTTCACGGCGGCCACATGCCGCTTTGCAGCCTTCAGTTCAGAGGGGAGCTGGCGGCGTTCACAGAACAGAAAGGCGTCAGCCTTACAATGTAAGCCAGCTAGAAAGGACTTAGCCAGCGCACTCCAACGGGTTATAATACAATACAGAAGCCTCACTTGCCGCTCACCGCTAAAGCTCAGACGGCGGCATCTGCTGGACCGCGGCCTCGAACAGATCCTTGAACTGGGCTCCAACGGACTCTTGGGCGCGTCGCATTCGTTCGGCAGCACGGGCATGGGACTTCTGGGACATGAGCTCCTTCATGCGATGCTGGTCCTGCTCTCCGATGGCGCCCTCGAGGGAGCGCTTCTTGAGGGCGGCCAGCTCATCAGCAGCCTCGGCAGGAAGATCACCAACATCAGAACCAGCATCAGAACCCCCCTCCGACGCAGGCACCTCGTAGATCTGCCGCTGCATCTCCACGAAGCGCTTGACAACGTCGAAGGGGAGCTGCCGACCAGCACAGAACTCACGCAATTGGTTGTCATCAAAGCCAGAAAGATCAGGGAAGTCATCATGCATACGAGCGTCGCCATCGCCGCGTCCGCCCGCAGGACGACCACCTGAGCCATCCACAGCAGCAGCCCAGCCGCCGCCCCGCGCAGGGGCGCCGCCCGCAGGGGCAGCGCCAGGCGGGGGCTGAGCACATCTCGCGGCAGCATCGCGAGCCGCGGCAGCAGCAGCGGCCAGCTCCTGCCGCTTGTTGGCGATCCAGTCCGCCTCGCGGAAAGCGGCCACGGCGTCATCCGCAGCCTTCTTCCTCGCCTGCGCCTCCTGCCCCTCGACCTGGGCCGCACGCATGGCAGCCTGCGCCTCGTCCAACTGCTCCTACAAGCGCTGGACCTTCGAGCTGCGCTGGTGCAGGCCCTGGGAAGCAAGACGAACAGCACGAGCTTGCTTCTCCACTTCACGGGTGAGGCGTGTGCGCTCAGTGCAGGCACCGTCATTGAGCTGCGCCTGAGTCCACTCAACAACTTCTGGTGGAGGAGGCTGCACGAACTCGCCAAGCTGTCCTTGCAACTCAGGGCGAGCTGCCAAGAGGACCTGCGCTGCCGCACGTAGGTCAGCGCCGTCATCACCTCCTCCTTGAGCACCTTGGGCTTGGGCTCCTCCGCCCCCGCCAGGACGACCACCAGGGGCTCCAGCAGCGTCTCCGATGTAGAGGCCACCGCACTTCGAGCAACACCAGTTGCCGTAGGCCTTGTACTCCCAGTGCCCACAGGCAGAGCAGACATCATACTGTTTCTTCTTGCCGCCCCCTTTTGCGCCACCGCGGCCGCGCCAGCCGCCGCCGCCGTTGCGCCATGGGGCAAGGTCGCGCCAGGCCATGGCAGCCCTGCGCAGGAATGGAAACCGAAAAGAAGACGGATTAGCACCTGTTGCAAGGAGACGGATTAGCACCTGAAATGGCCCCTATGGCCGCACTCAAGCGAGGTTGGGAAGTTCAGGAGCAGGCCCCTTGAGCCAAAATGGCTACGGGGAGGAGGAGAAGGAGGAGGAGCAGGAGGAGGAGGAGGAGGAGGAGGAGGAGGAGGGAGGAGGGGGAGAGGGAGGAGGAGGGAGGAGGAGGAGGGAGGAGGAGGAGAGGAGGAGGAGGAGGAAGGAGGAGGAGGAGGAGAGGAGAGGAGGAGGAAAGGAGGAGGAAGGAGGGAGGGAGGAGGGAGGAGGGAGGAGGGAGGAGGGGGGAGGGAGGAGGAGGAGGAGGAGGAGGAGGAGGAGGAGGAGGAGGGACTTTTTTCACCGCAACGCTTACAAGGCAGCAGTCAGCTGACCTGGGGAGACTCGGCCAATGTGCTGTGCTATGCCACACGCACCGCACAGCATGGCAGTGCAAAGGTCAAGAACACTGCACCGAGGATGGGCTGGCATCCCCCAGATTTCGCCGAAGAAGGTGATAGCAGTGGCCGCGGGTGGCAATGGGTCCCGGGGGGGAGGGCCATAGCACAAAGACCCGTGGGCGAGAGGCCCCTCACAGGCACACCACTGGCCCAAGGGGACCAATGGCTACACCTGGACGGGGGCCAAACTTGCCAGCACAAACGAATTAGTCGGAGTCTTCACTATTTCCACCGCTGTGATTCGCGACGGCGCCAGCTGCAGCCTGGGGCCGCAATGAAACAGAGACTCGACGGAGCGTTACGCCCTCATCAGGGGTGGACGGCGCCGCTGGGGCAGGCTGGCCGGGTAGGACACCAGTCGTGCGCTGGCACCCTGGCAGTGGCGGAGGCCCGCTGGAAGACGAGGCAGCTGTTCCGGGAGTGGGCTCCGGGACGCAGCCGAAAAAAGGAGGCGTCCAAGGGGAAGGGAGAAACTTGACATTCTTGGCACGCTTCCTCTCCTGAGGGTGCCTCCCTGCACAAAAATATTTCCAGGCGGTCCTGCCCGCCCCTGGATCTTCGCGTCCATTGCAGGGCTCTCCGAGCTTCTTAACACGGCCACCCGTGCTATAGAAGTGGCACCGCAAACAGATACAGAGAAATGAACCATCAGAGCAATCCACGAGAGCGCATTTGTGACCCATCTCCGACAGCAGAGACGGGGTGAGCTTGGGCAGACCCGCGCACCTCCCAGGGGCAGGTTTGGCCGACTGGATAGAGCGAGCGCTAGGTATGACTTCCGCCCTGGTACCCCTAAGGCACACATTGCATTGCCAGTATTCTCCTTGCCAGGCCCAATCGTGTTCCATGACACTGGAGGCCTTGGGCCGAGGATCTGGCTTCAAGTACTGGGCGGTAGACAAATCGCACTTTGGCCACAGTGGGAGAAGATTCGTGGCCAAGCGAATTACCGCTTTGCTGGTCTTAATATAAAAATTGATGGTGTCCTGGACATCGGGGCCAGGGGCAGGGTGCAGCGCGGCTCCCAACTTGGCCGCTGTATCGGCGTGCTGGTTCCCGCGTCTTTTGAAATATTCAACATCCGAGATTCCAGCCTCGTCGAGCTCCTTGTGAGCCGCGACTTTGATGACAGTGTCGATTTTTCCCGAGGCGCCGGAGAACCCTTCCAAGACTGAGCCGGCATAGGCCCGTTTGCCAGAGAGGCGGTCCTGGGCGTCCCGGGCACAAGCCGAAACAACACTGGCGCAATCCGAATACAGAGAGGCCTTGTCATCTAGGTTAACGCCCGCAGCAGCGAAAGAAGAGAATTCCCCCGCTTGCGGAGTCTGCGGGAAGTGGGACCAAACGGGGCCGTAACACCATCCCAGCAGAGCCCCCTGGTCCGAAGTCCTCACGAAACCCCAGCCTGCTCGGGACAATTCTTTGGTTGCCGATTTGAAACAACTGCCATCGAGGAAAACGTGCCGAGAGAAGCTCAAAGACTCAGGACCCGCGAAAGCAATCCCAGCCTCCTCGAACCCTTCCTGGAAATACTGGAGAACAACGTGTTCCATGCCCTGCTGTCGAATCGGAGGAGGAACCACGTCTCCAGGATGAGGAAAAGCACCCGTGAGAAACAGGATCAGGTCCAAGGAGCCTTCGTCTCTTGCTGAACATGCTCTGCGAATCGTTGCCGCGTCCACTAGCTCTGCCCTGACATCGGCACAAGCCTCACATTCCCAGAGTCTGTGAAATAAAGAATCAACGCATTTCCCACACAAGGGACAAGCAAGTTCCACCTGGTATCCCTTAGCTCTGGCGTGCGCCTGAGTCCATATGGCGTTGCACGCTAGCGATCGCAGGCAACCCTTTTCAAAAGCAGACAACTTGGTCGAGTGCAGAGCCGTCGTGATCAGATCGAAGCACAAACGGGGGACTTGATCGCTAGGGCGATCGCCTCCGGCAGCTAAGCAGGCCGCAAACCAATCTTGCTGCCGCACGCTGTCGACACCATCGAAGATCCCTCCCTGCACCAGCTTGTGAAGCGCTTGACGCTCAAGCTGTCGGAGGACGGCGACACGGAGGAGTTTCTTAATAAGTTCTGGCCCCAACAGCGTGCACGATATCTCATCCCCGAAATCGTCGACGAAAGTCGTGAAGTTTTTCATGGACCACTTGATCCTCACCAGGGACAAGGACATAGCCGACATAGGCCCCGAAACCGTTTTCCAGGAAAGCTTTTGCTTCTTGGCGCCGTCGCCGAAGACCGCTTCCCAAGATGACCTCAAAGTCGCCCAGTCCAGACATCCACCAAAAAGCCTCGCCCGTAGGAGCCAGACTTCCTTGCAATAGCGAACGATCGGGGCCACCTCCGCATACCATACCGGGCCCCCATCGAGCAGACTCAACACGGTTAAAGATCGGCTACCCGAGGAGGGTTTTACAACGCTGGCCGCGAGCCTCCTGAGCTCGAGGATCTCCGTCGACGTCATACCCATTACTTCTGTGCCGTAAATATACCCTGGGAGCGGCCCAGAAACGAAAACCTTGAGCGCCTTGCGTCCGAAGTGGCCCCTGAGAGTTTTAAGACGCCGAACTTTCCGTGTCACGTGCGCCTTCCTGAGTGCTCTCTTGGCTAACTTGGTGGCCCTGCCAGCTCTGAAACTAGCTCCTGCAGCGTCATCGACTCCAAGGTTGGCTGCGGAAGGCCTCCAGCCGCCGCTGAGGTCGCCAAGCCTCTCCTCAATTGCTGTTCCTAATGCCGGGCAGGAACAAATCAAGGCGCATTTCTCGAGAGAAATATTGTTTCCCATCATTACCTTAATAGCGTAATACAACATGGAAGCCATGAGGAGGATTGAGTCGAGCACGAACTTCCACATTCCTATGGCCGAGACATTGGTATCGTCGATGTAGGCGTCGAAGCTTCGGTACTTATCGATCGAAAGGGTGCCGTCGCTCGTGTAAATCTCGGGGCAGTCGACTCCGTTCAACGTCCTCGGGATCGTATCGAACGCGTCGAGAGAGTGGATCCTAATCATGGTGGTCGCCTCGCTGCATCCAGCAATCACTCCCAGAGTGGCGAAGTGTGGGCCGCATACAATCCCTGCCAAAGAAATGTACCGAGCACCCTGATAAGCCGCTATACAAACATTCAGCAGAGCAAGCGGGAATTGATGCTTAATTCCTCTCAGGCGCAGCGTGTCTAAACAGATCTCTTCGTAATATTTGTACATGTCCCACAGAACCGAAGCCGAGTACATACCTTTACGAACTCCCAGTTCGGAACGGAAACTCTGCCTCCACACCGTGTCCAGGGCTCCCCGATGCTTCCCAGCCGAAAAGTAACCACGAGCGTTCGTAGCCTCCCAGGAGTCCGCCAGAGGACGACGAGCTTTCCCCCAGATTCTGTATGGTGACGGGAAAACGCCGATCGGTCGAAATCCTCCGACTGGTTTGGTCAGGAGCGCTATCAAGACAGCCCGAAGCTGCGACGGAAGAATACCCGAACTCTCCATGAGCCCAAAAATGCGGATCAACACGGTCAGGCTAGCATCACTCATGTACTGGTAGTGCCTGACATGGAAGCCGTCGATGGACACCGCGCTCCTCTCAGGATAGGACCTGCTGATTCTCCTCAAATCCTGCACCAACAGCTCGGGCAAACCGGGGGCATGTCTAATCTTGACCTTCGGAGCCCCCTCCCGGACTTTCCACAGAGCACTGAAACGCTTGGATTCCTTGTCCAAGAGACTCAGGGGGTCAGACACCACCACACCTCCCGAGGAGAGGGTGGTGGAGGGGGTCCAGGAGAGCGGGTCCTTGATGGCCGAATGTGCGTTTTTAGCTCCCTTGTTGATGTTTTCCGTGAGCCAAGCGTGCCAATCTTGCTTCGCGACTTTGTCGTGAAAGGCAATGCATGCTCCTAGCATCTCCTTCTGGCTGGAATAGATATCCTCCATCTCCTGTAAATACTCCGGAAAAATATTCTCCTCTGACCAGCCTCTGAGAACATCTTGTATAGCGTCGAGGTGGGGTCGAAGATCTCCCAGCTTGGTTTTAATCCAGTCTGAAGCCTCCCGAAGCGCGTGGACCAAGGATATGGCCAGCTCCACGTCCGCCCCCGAGATGCCAGAAACCGCGGCAAACTTCCGAGACAAGAAAAGCACCGCTTTGAATCGTGACGAGACCCACCTCATGGCGTGCAGCTGGGGGTATCTCATGTCCTTGAAGTCCTTGCGTAAGAGAGACGACCAGATGACTTCAGGATCCTTGCCCCGAGCTCCTTTGAAGGGCAGGGCGACGTGGGTGAGGGAGAGGGAAGTAAAGATGGCCTCCAGCTCATCCTCCGTCCTGTTGGCCCACTGCTTGTAGGCACTGTGGAAGAAACGGTCGAAAGCCGACGAATTCCCAGCAGCCAGAGACTTGTCGCAGCGTCCCAGCAAGAATTCACACCGTCCAAAATCCTGAGGACGGGGATGAGGACCAGCGAGGGCCGCGACCGGAAACTTCGGGGGCTTCCTGAACCCGAGAGCCTGGAGACGGCATAGAGCAGGATAAAACTGCAAAGATATCGCCATGTGCGGACTGAAGTATCCGTTGGGGCACTCTGAAATATTCTTGACACCTTGGGCTAGCCCTCCCGAGAGCACGAAATAGTCCCTGATGCTAGAGGTGGCCCCAAAACACGTCGGAGTTCCAGTGGATATCAGTTCCCCCCGTAAGTGCTCCACCAAACCTGAATCCACGACCTGCTCTGGGTCCAAATTGAAGTCGCCACCTACAATACAAGGACCGCCCTGCATCGATGTGAACGCCCCGACCTCCTTCAAGAGGTCGATCTGGCGAGCCGTCATGCCCTCGGCATCGTACCCGTACACAGAGATAGCCAAGGTCGTCGGCCCACCTGGAAGATGGAACATAGCTCCTATAGCACGGCCAGACACCACGCATGTTCCTTGGTTCGGGGCGTGAAGTCCCAGGAAATCTCTGGCCAAAACAGCCACCCCCCCCGAAGTGCCCCCCTCAGGCGTACGGAGTGCAGGCTCCCAGATAGATTTCCACCCCGCGTCCCTACAGTGTTTGGCCGCCTTGTTGATCGCGTCAGCCTGCTGCAGGTGGTGCTCTTGTAATAAAATGATGTGAGAGTGGTCGCTCTTCATTATCCAGTCCCTGAACGACCCCCAGCTGTTACAATTGATCGTAGATACCACCAGCGATAGAGAGTCCAACTGCGGAGAGCTGAGACCTACTGGCACTGGCAGATCGGCCAAAAACTTCAACCAAACAGCAGGGTCGGGGGAATTACCGCCAGGACGGACCGAGGAGGAAGTGCGAGGCACCATTATCTGATCGGCACCTTGCTGCAAAAAGTTATCTCCGGCCCAGTCCTCTCCCACCGTATCGCCAGCTCTCGAAGCGCTGACTGCAGCAAGATCGGCAGAGGGCGCGCTTGCGCCGTCATCGGCCGCTGCCCTCTGCGGCCGAGGCTCCACCCCCGCCTGCAGGGACGATAAACTGGGGCCAAACGGGAGCCCAACCGAGGGAGCGCATGCACCGTCGACGGCCACTGCCCTATCCGGCCGAGGCTCCACCCCCGCCTGCTGGGGCGAGAAACTGGAGCCAGACGGGGGCCCAACAAAAACGTCGGAGCCACCGTCGCAGATGAAATAAAGGGTCCTCTGTTGGCCGCCGGCTGCTCCAGCGCGATTAACAAAATGGGGTCCCCCCAGATCCTGGCCAGCAAGAATTGGCACAAGCCGCACGTCGGGATCGTCCGACACAAAACGGGGAAGAGAGGACGAGGCAGAGGACGGGAGAACGAAGCGGCCAACAGCTTCGCAAGAGGTCTGCCCGCTGGGGACGGTGGAGCCCCCTACCACGCTGGCGGTGCGCCGGCCTGGCAGGGGGCCATCAAAATGGCGAGAAACCTCTGGCAGCCAAATCGCGAGCTCGCTGGCGAACGAACCCTTCAGGAGCTCCTCCTGGCAGGAGGCCGAGGCCGTCCAGGTACCCGCGGATGTCCTGCTCGGACTCCTTGTCGGGCTCCCATAGGCCGGGGCCCTGGCCGAGATCACGAGGACGTGGAGGACCACCTGCAGCACCAGGAGCCGTTGAGGGGATACCCTCGAGAGCGACCACCTGCGTGTTGGTGATGAGGCTTGGGAGGTCCGTCGCCAACTGCTTCGCCGCCGCCTCCGCTTGCTCTGGCGAAAGGCCAAAGTTCCCCATCGACGACTGCAGCTTGGTAACGTCCAGCCGGAGAGCTTGGACAGGCTGCCCTCCAGCATGACCACCATTCTGTGCCACCAGCTCAGCACGTTGCTTACTGAGCTCCTGGATGCGCTCCTCCTGGAGCGTGAGGCCCCGGGTGGCCTCCTCGATCTGGCGCTGGAGCTCCTCCAACTGCTGCTTCTGCTTCTCGAGGGACTCTCGGCCTCGCTGGAGCTTAGCCTCAGCCTGTTGTATTTGATTTGTGACAGAGTGAATGCGAGTATGGACAGGCTTGCTAGAGATGGCCTGGTGCCTGAGCTTGGTGCGCTCAGACTCGAGCTCGTTGCGCAGGGAATCCCACGCTGGGCCTGCGAACTGGCTGACCGCCTGCAATTCTTTCTCGATCTCCCGCAGCCGCTTGCTGCAGTTACCTCCTTCGTCACAGTCGGCCGCGAGATCGATGTCCATATCGCCTGGCTGCTTGTCAGCGGCGGACTTGCTGCGCATCTGCTGCTCGAGACGCTTGACTTTCTCCCGAAGCTGATCCACCTCGTTGGTTCCTTTGCGTCCTTTTCCACTCCAAGGGTGCTGGCCTGTGCCCTCGCGGGCCTGACTCTGCGAGACAGAGGGCTGCAGAGGCAGGACGTTGCCCCCGAAGCAAGACCCCTTGTGACACTTACAAAGGCTGCAGAACAATCGACTGCCCGCGTTGATCCAGGCGTTGCCTGTTTTCTCGTGCTTGCAGTCCTTGCATAACCAACGGGGTTTGATGGTGGACCATGCAGAATCAGGAGAAGGAGCCATCTCGCCGCACAGCCTACCTTCTGCTGAAAGATCGTCGTACTGTCCTGGCTCGTGAGCACGAGCCGCTCTGAAGACGTGCTCACAAGCTCAGGCCTCCAAATGCCTGAGCCAGAACGGCTGGAGGAGGAGGAGGGAGGAGGGAGGAGGGAGGAGGGAGGAGGAGGAGGGAGGGGAGGAGGAGGAGGAGGGAGGAAGGAGGCGAGGAGGAGGAGGAGGAGGAGGAGGAGGAGGGAGGAGGGAGGAGGGAGGAGGGAGGAGGGATCAGCCCTTGGATATTCCTCCTGTCGAGGGACAGGCCTGACTTAATGGTAGCTCTGCTGGTAGCTCTCGAAGCTCCGCCTGTGGCCACTCCGCGGGTGGCTGGCCATCGTCGTGGCTGCCGCCGCCGCAGGTGAGGCCCGTCTCGCCGACCAACCCCAAAGCGCAGTGTCAGCGAGCCAGGGATTTGGGCGCAGTGAGGCTCGTCGTGGTACTCACAGTAGCCATAGCGGTCGCAGGCGTAGGGAATTCGCAGGCGTGGGGAAATCGCACTCTCTGGCGCGCGGCCAAGGGATGCAGGTTTGGCATCAGGGTTCCAGTCGAGGCCTCGGTATGCCTTCTCCTCCTCCTCCTCCTCCTCCTCCTCCTCCTCCTCCTCCTCATCCTCCTCCTCCTTCGCTGGTTGGTCGGGTACCTTGGCCCAGCCTGCAGACGACGCCTCGATAAAGGCGGCTGTGGCTGTGACAATGGTCAGAATCTAGCTGGGCTGCTTTTTTAGCACATGTCGGATGAAGTAACCCGCGCGCTTTCAAGCCGCATCGATTCGCGTCCATGTCCTGCCGGTCGTGCTTGATCTCGGCATGATTGCCGGCACACATCCACGCAAGGTGGGTAGGTCTATGATCCTGGAGTAAAACACGTCGACCTCGATAATGTTCACGTGGATCGTGATGTTTAGCACGCTGATCTCGGTGCTGCTCATGGAAGTCGTGATGCAAGCCACGTGGATCGTTAAGCAGGAGGAGGAGGAGGGAGGAGGAGGAGGAGGAGGAGGAGGAGGGGGAGGAGGAGGGGGAGGAGGAGGAGGAGGAGAGGGAGGAGGAGGAGGAGGAGGGCAGGAGGAGGAGGAGGAGGAGGGGAGGAGGAGGAGGAGGAGGAGAGAAGGAGGAGGAAGTCGTGATGCAAGCCACGTGGATCGTTAAGCATTTGGTCGCGAACGTATCGCACGGCGAGCCGTCCGCCGCGTAGCGGACAGCGCGCTCCGGCCGGGCCCCCTTCCCTGGGGGGTGTGGGGCACGCGGGCGAAGGGACCAGGATGGCCCTCCTCCTCCTCCTGCTCCTGCTCCTCCTGCTCCAGCTGCTCCTCCTCCTCCTCCTCCTGCTCCTCCTCCTCCTCCTCCTCCTCCTCCCCCTCCCACTCACAGCAGAGACAGGCGCGGACGGGCACGAGACAGAGGCAAGGGAAGACAGAATGGGGAGCGGAAACGGGCGAGCGAGGCGGGGGTGGTCGAGGTCGGGTGGCGGGAGGGAGATGGTGCAACGCCCCCCACCACTCTCCTCCGCCCTCGAGGGCCAAAGAGTGATAATTGAATGACCCTTAGGCCAGGGCAGCTGCAAGCGCCTGAATTGTGGCACCTGCTGCTTCTTGACATCACATGGGCTCAGAAGGGTCTTAGGGCGGCTGGTGGCACAGGCCCCACATCAGGTACAGGAAACCACTGGCAACCCAGTCTTCACTGCCGTGGCACCTGCAAGATGTGAGGCGCCTGCATGCGGGAAAGAGCCCACAAGGCAGGCGGAAGCTGAGAACAGTCTGCCCGGGGCTTCTTCATGGGGAATGGCTTGGCAGACTGGACGCACCGCCAGTCCGATCCTGACCATCGAAACTTCTGCTCTGGGAGCCCATCCTTTTCTTTTGGGTTCCTTGGGGCCTTTGGCACCTTGGCCAGGACCCCAAAATGGTCCTTTGGCCAAGGAAAACAAAGCAAACGTGTTGGCGTGTGAACGTACAACAGATCTCACGAGCCCCATCTGCAACAGGACCTCGTCCTTAGCCACGTCGTCCTACGGGCCCGCGTCCTTAGCCACCTCGTCTTCTGCCGCCTCCTCCTTCTCCTCCTCCTCCTCTTCCTCCTCCATTCCTTTCCTTCTGAATAGCTTCTCCCTGTCGCACCCCCAAGCCAGTTGGAAGGGCGGCCAGGGCGTTTCGCCTAAGACTTCCTTCGCACTTATGAGCCTGAAGCTTGGAAATGGGCAACCGACTCACAGATAGAGGGCGGGTCGTTTTCCAAATATGGCTCTCGACTTAGCGCTGCGCACATTCGATTTTGAAACTGAAAAGATCTTCACGGATTGAGGGCAGCTCCTGTTCACAATGTGGCTCTCGCCCTAGCGCCGCGCCAGCTCGTTTCCAAACATTGCCTAGGGTTTCACTGATTCTCATGGCTAACGTACCACACATGGCGATGTTGAACGATTCCGGATTTCTGGGGCGCAACAGTTACGTTGATTCGAAGTGCTGAAGTCCCAGGAGCGGCGTTCTGGAATGATTCAGGATCGTCAAGACGCAACAGACAGGTTGATTCGTGGCGTTGACATCCTGAGAACTGTATCTTGGAACGCTTGAGAACTTTGACACGGTTGTCTCCCAACGGGGTACCCCCCTACGTGGAACTGAATACTTGTAGGGGCCTGTGGAGAAGGAGCTTAGAGGGAGGGAGTATTCCAACATCGTCGATGAGTCTTGGGCTTACACTGGACCTCCTCCTCCTCCTCCTCGTGCTCCTCCTCCTTGTCCTCCTCCTCCTCTTGTTCCTCCTCCTCCTCTTTCTCCTCCTCCTCCTCCTACTCCTCCTCCTTCTCCTCCTCCTCCTGTTCCTGCTCCCCAGCTCCCCTTCTCCCTCGTCCTCCTCCTGCCCCTCTTAGGGCGGGGACGAGGGAAAGAGAGAGAGAGGGCTGCGGGGATGGGGGCAACGATTGCCGCGCCTGTCAGACCGGTCTCCGCGGTCTCCGCCGCCCCACACTCCTCCTCGCGCGGGCCGCCACGGGGGCAGCGTGGCTGCAGCCAGGAACGGAACGGAACGGAAGCTGGCGCAAGGCTCCGCGAGGGAACTGCCAGGAGGGTCGAGGCCCGCTCACATGCTATCGTGTTGGCAGGAATGGGTTGGGAGGATGAAGGGCATGAGCGATAGCATCCCGATAGAATGAACGAAACCCTCGGCCGCCTACGGGTAAGGATATCCTCATGTCTCCCAACCCCATGCTCCCAACCCGATCATTGTCTTCCTGAAGATGGCCCCGTCACTCTGATTTCGCAACTTGTGTCCAATCGTCGCAATTCGGCTGCAGCCAGGACCGTCCTCAAGCATCAAGAGGAGCTCGGCCTGGGAAGCCCGGCCACCGCCAAAACGGGAGGCTCAGGCGGTCTCCGGAGGCCCTACAGTTCTGGAGGCACCAGAGCCCTCCAGAAGCCCAAGGCGGGCCAAAAGCGCTCTCAGAAGAACTCCTCCTCATCCTCCTGCTCCTGCTCCTGCTCCTGCTCCTTTTCCTCCTCCTCCTCCGCCTTCAGCCCCTCCTCGTCCTTTTCCTTATACTCGTCGACCTAGTCATCCTCCGTCTCGTCCTCCGCCTCCTCCTGCTCCTTCTACTCCTCCTACTACTACTGGTCCTATTACTACTCCTACTACTACTACTACTACTACTACTACTACTACTACTACTACTACTACTACTACTACTACTACTACTACTACTACTACTACTACTACTACTACTACTACGACTACTACTACTACTACTACTACTACTACTACTACGAATAATAATCCTCCTCCTCCTCCCAATCACCACCACCACCACCAGCACCACCAACTCATCATCACCATCATCATCAGCATCATCAGCACAGCCACTATCAGTAGCAGCATCATCATCAGCATTCGCATCATCATCAGCATCATCAGCATTAAAAGCACCAGCATCATCATCAACATCATCATCAACAGCATCATCATCACCATCATCATCAGCAACATCGTATCGAGCAGGAGGCTAGGCGAAGCTACTGCGGGCGAGGCGACGGCCTTACCTTCACCACATGCGCGGTCAAGTTCAGCATGGGGGTGGAAGCCGACAGTGGTTAATCGGGGAGGTGGTGGAGTACGTTATCGTCCTGGCTGGTGGAGCTGCAACATTGCAACGTCACTGGGCCGCGTGCTGAACGACTCAGACAGCTCTGGGGGGATCCCTGCCCACCGGCGGAATCGTACAGACTACCGCCACACAGCGAAGGAAATGGAAAGTTTCCCTCAGCGATGTTCCCAGGACGACGTTTGGTCACATACAGAGCCTTGGAGTGACTGCGCTGGCCTCTTCGAGGTAAGGCAAGCATATGGAGGTGAAGGATGCGCTCATGGCGTACACCAACTGGGTCCAAGAGCAGGAGGCGAGGGGCTCAGGCAAGCTGCACAGGCTCAGGAAGGACAAGCGACATGAAGGTTCGAGCTGGCGGAGGGCCGGCTCAGAATATGATGGAGCACATGAATGCTAAAGGCAAGCAGTGGGCCAAGAAGTGGACGAGCGGCACTCGAAGGCAAGACCTCATTGCAAGGCTAGAGGGGACGAGGGAAGCAGCAGCCGAGGAGGAATGGGCGCCCATCACCAGCGAGAGCTTGGACTGGGCCATCAACACCACGGCCACAAGGAAGGCGGAGGGAGTTTCGAGCAGATGAGGGCGCTAGCTTTCAAGTGGCTTCCTAAGGGAGCCAAGGAGAAGCTACGTTAGGTCATCGAGGAGACTGAGGCGAGTGGCACATGGCCGTGGCAGATGATGGTCACGATCGTCAGCCTGCTGAGTAAAGACGCTGGAAGTGAGAGGACCATCTGTTCGCTGCTTGAGGTGGTGAAAGTATGGCCTATGATCAGGAGCGAATGCACCAACGAGTGGGTCACAGGTATGGCAGGCAAGCGTGATGCACCGGTGGCAGGCAACATAGCCATAAGGGAAACATTGGTACGGTCATTTGCCGACGAGGTGCTGGAGTGGACGCCGCACAAAGTTTACACGGCGACGGTGCTGTGGGACCTGGCCCGGTTCCACGATAATTACGCTGGAGTCCCGCCTGATCCTCGATCCTCGACGAGGGCTTGAGGCTGGAGCTCCCTGCGCGCACTTTGCATCTGAAGATGATGAGACATCTGAGCATGAGGCTGCTGAGGGAGAGGACGGCGTTTGCGGAGCCGATCGCACCCGAGAGCTCGATTTGAGAGTGCGCCAGAAGAGGCATCGACTTCAAGAGAGCGGTGCTGTACGCAGTGCTCGAGAGAGCTAGCAGCAAGTTCACGCAAATACACGTAAGGTCGTGAATGGACGACGTCACGACTCGAATGAAGAGATCACGGGCAGCTGTCGTTCGGCAGCTGGCTGCGGCAGCGTTGGACTTCGAGGCAAGCGTCAAGAAGGCGAAGCTGGGGATGTCCACGAAGTCGGCGATCGTCGGAAACGACAGGGAGATCGTCCAGGAAACCGTGCTCAGACTACACAGCAGGAACATCCTGGCAAATGTCAAGCAGCAGGGTCCAGACCTGGGTATCGACAGAGGCAACATCGCGGGGAGGCAAGGAGAAGCACGCCAAGCGGGTCGCCCACGCAGACCGGCAAGTGGAGCGAATCGTGCAGTTGAAGAGGAGCGGGCTTCGGGCACGAGGTGGAGCCAGGGCGGTGCTGCATCGAGGGGGGCTACCGCGTGCAGCTTACTCTGAAGTCGGGCCTGTCCCCCTACAGGCGGATTTTGAACGAAAAACAAAAAAAAAGTGAAAAATATACCAAAAATGCTCAAAAATGGTCAACAAAAACGTCCCCTGACTATTTTTTACAATTTTTGAATATTCTCCCTGTGGAGGGACAGGCCCGACTTCAGCCTACTCGTCAAGGTGTTCTACATGGCTCCATATGTGATCGAGAGATGGGGGAGACGACTGGCAGCGGTCATCGCGCCGAGGCTCAGGGGCAGGTGCCTCACCTCGGTGCTGCAGCTGGAGATGGGGCAAGGGGAACCTGAGATCGGCGCGGTGGTCTAGCTGCTGGACTCCTGGGTGCACCTCGTCTTCGGCAAGGGGCGCAGGCAGAAGGCGAAGCTCAGCTGGCAGAAGGTGGCGAAAGTGACGGAGAAGAAGGAGATAGAGCACTGGTGGGGAGGAGTCACTGGCACTACGAGGGCGATGGTCTACTCGTTGCTCGACCTGGGGTGCAAGGCTCAAGGTCCATGGCACTGGATCTCGGAGGAGGGCTGGATTTTCGGCGGCGAGGACCCCGCCGCCCATGGACGACGGCATTGACATCGGCGGCTTCAGGTTGGACATCAGCAAGGTGGTTTTGGGGCGAAGCAATGGAAGAACCCAGCGAAGCACTACGAGGACACGGGCTGGAGGAGGGACCCCACATTCGTTCGATCCTGCTGTGCTTCGCACGCTGAAGAAGACGCGCAAGTACGAGGCGACAGGGGCTCTCCTCGCCATCTTGCCGGGCGGGGTCTGGCCTAGGCATATGGTCGTAGACTGCGGCATCCAGCTGAGGTCCACCCTGTGCCCGAGGTGCGACGAGGCGCCAGAGACGTGGGCCCACGGGCAATAGCAATGCCGATGCAACGACGTGATCGAGGAGTGCCAGCAGTCGAAGCATATGGAGAAGCGAGCCCTCGACCAAATGCGCATACAACCTTGCTTCTGGATACGGGGCATGCTGCCCAAGGAGTGGACAGCCGTGCATCCATCACCTGAGCCTGGACAAGATGTTCGGGAAGAGGTGGTGGGCTTCAAGGACATGCCCAAGGACGAGTGGCTGGCGATCGCTGGCGACGCGATGGGGGGCGAGTACATGCAAGACCCGAGGCTGCGGCGAATAGCGCGGGGCTGAGCCATCTTGCAGTTGGAGAACACGGAGGCCCCGCTTTCCCACGCAAGCATTCGAGGTCTATCAGGATAACCGCACAGCGTCGACCATGGTGAGCTGATGGCGCTCAGGGAGTCGCTCAGCGCGGCGGCAGAGTTCAAGAGGATCGAGTACATCGCGGACTCGGAGTACGCCATGCGAGGAGTGCACAAACTTCGAGGGGGGCGCATGCCCAAGATGCACGAGGACCTGTGGCGGGACGTGCGTGGGCACGTGAAGGGGACCGAGCTCGGCATGATCGAGATCGAGAGCCCCATGAGCGCGGAGCAGGTGCTCAAGCTCAAGGCTGGCGCCGCTGAGGCCCATTCCTTGGGTAACAGCCTGGCGGCCGAGTTCGGAGAGCAGGTCATCGAGGATGCCCGGGGCCCGAAGGCGGAGGCCCCGCGGGTGCGCCCGGCGGAGGGCAGCGCAGCTCCGGTCCGCCGTCGGGCTGCGGCGCCCTTCGTGGCGGCGGTTGAGGCGGAGCCGCGTCGCGTGAGCTGCCAACGGGGGCGGCGCGGAAAGATGGGCAGCTCAAGGTAAAGCGCACAAGGAGGTTGCTGGCAGAGGCCGGGGACGACATCATCACGGACGTGGACGGCGCACACCCCGAGTGCAGGGAGTGCGGAGCGAGGGTGCCCAGGGCGAAGCAGTCGGAGGAGTGGCTGGCCAAAAGTTGCCAGGTCGCTGCGCAGGCAGTGACATCGCCAGGGGTAGCCAGAGTGTTGAGCTCGTCAGCGTACATCGCACCAGACCGCACATGATGGCCACATCATCGAAAACAATACGGAGTTGGATGTGCACTACTGTACAGTGTGCGGCTGCTTCGCCAGGAAGTCGATGAAGGACCTGGCCGAGGTATGCAGCGGCACGTGCGTGCAGGCTGGGAAGCAGAAGTTGAGCAGGACCGTTGATGGTCTGCAGCCTGGCGGCTCGAAGTTCGCAGTGAAGAAGAGAATCTCGGGAGAGCTGCCAGTTGCAGGACCCTTCAGAGTGCCCGAGCCTCGGCCGCTGGGCTGCGAAGCACCCTTGCCACAAATCCTTCTCCTCCTCCTCCTCCTCCTCCTCCTCCTCCTCGCCCGCCTCCTCCTCCGCAATATCATCATCCTCATCATCATCCGTATCCTCATCCTCATCCTCATCAATCTCGCCCTCCTCCTCCTCCCCCTCATCATCAGAATCAGCAGCAGCATCATCATCATCCGCATCATCAGAATCACCCGTATTACCATCAGCCTCATCATCATCACCATCAGCAGCATCATCACCATCATCAGCATCATCAGCACCATCATATTCATCATCAGCAGCATCATCATCGACATCAGCATCCTCATCATCAACATCATAACCATCATCATCAACCACCTCATCATCCGCAGCATTAGCATCATCATCAACATCAACATCAACATCAGCATCATCAGCAGCATCAACATCAGCATCACCATCATCAGCATCATCAGCATCGACACCAGCATCAGTAAATCAGCATCGAGCATCATCAGCATCATCGCCACCATCGTCATCATCGGATATCGTCGTCATTGGTAACACTGGCAACAACAGCAACAACAACAGCAGCAAGCAGTTTAAAACTGATCGGTGTTATCTGCTCGCATGCCATTCAACGCATAGACCCCGAACCATCGATACCGCCCTCTTCGTATTCGACCGTACCCCCTTGGGGGTATATCTTTCTTACCTGCAACGAGTATTTCGTGCAGCCCCTGAGGCAGGGGAAGAGAGGACGGATGGAAGGAAGGGACAAGGGGGAGGGAGGAGGACGGAGCACGAGAGGGACTAGGAGCAGGGGGGCTAGGAGCAGAAAAGACATGGCAGAACCAGACGGGCAGATCGGGCGGGTAGACCCTACCAAGTGGGTCGGGATGGAGGGCCCAGGCGGCCAGGTCGAGCAGGCGGGTTGCTGAAGTGTGCGTCCTGCATGGATCGCGAGGAAGTCTCGAACGACAGCTCGGTTCTCAAGTCAATCTTGAGGAAATCCAGACTTAGAGCATGACTCCTGGATGCCGAGGGCGCGGCGTCTGAATAAATTGCGACGAACTCCCACGAAAAAGCGCGATTCCTGAGTAAATTGTGAGGAAGTCCCGCGCGAGAGCGCGATTTGGGAATACGTTAGCAAGTATAAGGCGGGAGCCGTTGTTGTTCTAGTTCGGGGGCCAACAACGCAGTTTGAGGAGGACGACTTTCCCCTATAAAAACCAGGTGCGAGCCCCGGGAAGGGCACTTAACTTAAAAACACATATGTTACCGGAGGGGGGGATCAATCATAATTGTTCTTCAGTAATGAAAGCTCAACAACACAACAACACAATCCTCATCGCGCCCCCTCCTCCTCCTCCTCCTCCTCCTCCTCCTCCTCCTCCTCCTCCTCCTCCTCCTCCTCCATCTCCTCCTCCTCCTCCTCCTCCTCCTCCTCCTCCTCCTCCTCCTCCTACTTCTCCTCCGCCTCCTCCTCTTTGATCCTGCATACCCCTCCTCCCGCCTCCTCCTCCTCGTCCTCCTCCTCATCTTCCTCCTCCTCCTCATGCTCATCCTCCTCATGCTCATCCTCCTCCTCCTCCTCCTCCTCCCCCTCCTCCTCCTCATCCTCATCAGCATCAGCAGCAGCATCATCAGCATCATCAGCATCAGAAGCAGCATCATCATCATCCCCTCCTCCCTTCGTGGCTGTGTTGGCTCGTGAGGGTGGCGGCACACCCATCCTTAACTTCCCAGCCTCGCTCGAGCAGCAAACGGGTGCATGCGCCGCGCGCGCTCCCCCTGCGCCCCTCTTGGCCTGACGGTTTTGTTGGTGAAGGTTCGCCACCTCTTGTCGCAGCCCTCCTCCTCCTCCCCCTCCTCCTCCTCCTCCTCGCTCCTCCTCCTCCTCCTCCTCCTCCTCCTCCTCCTCCTCCTCCTCCTCCTCCTCCTCCTCCTCCTCCTCCTCCTCCTCCTCCTCCTCCTCCTCCTCCTCTCCTCCTCCTCCTCGCTCGCTCCTCGCTCCCCTCCTCCTCCTCCTCGCTCCTCCTCCTCCTCCTCCTCCTCCTCCTCCTCCTCCTCCTCCTCCTCCTCCTCCTCCTCGATGGTCCTCGCCGAAGGCAACATGCACACGGCCGAGCGACGCCAGGCGAGGGTCGCAGCCATGGCGGACCAGCCGCGGGGCTTCCATCAGTGCGGAAACCCGCTGTGCTCAGGAGGGGTCGACTCGCAGTCGCGGCGGTCCGGTGTGCCGACCAGCCCCGTGCCGACCCGAAAGCCGAGGCTTCGGCCAGGCCCCCCGCCAGAGCCCCGGCCCCCCCGGGCCCGGGACGGCGGAGGCGCTCCACCAGCCGCCTTGCCCCGCCTGCTGCTGGAAGCGCGGGCGGTGGAGGCCGCCAGCCCTCGGCCCCGCCCCGGGCCGCGGGTGGCGAGGGGGGAGGGCGAGGCGCCGCCCCGCCCAGCAGCTCCCCCCGACGATCCAGTCAGCTCTGCGCAGGGAACATCTCGACTGCCTACGCCGCCAAGGACTGGACCAGGAGCGCCCCCTCGTCGAGTCAGCCACCGAGGAGCTTCAGCAAGCGAAGCGAGCGGCCCTGGCGTCTCGGAGCTTGGGGGATCAGACTAAAAATTGGTTGATCAAGTGGGCGCCCCCAAAAAAATAAGCTGGCTCACGTGGCGGACTCCAGAAAAACTGTACCCAAAAACGTTGTGGTAATCTCTTGGGGCGCATCTCTTTCTTCCGCTGCCTTCCGCAAGCCTGCCGCTGGCTTCCGCCGGCGGAGGCGGCCTCGTTTTGATTCCGCCGACCTTCCGCCGCCCTTCCGCTGAGGGAGGGATGACGGCTCCTCCGATCCTCGGAAGCAGGGCCCTTTTGGGAAGGCCTCACATCAGATCCACGAAGGCCAAGTTATTGGGACAGTTTGCCTAGCATTTGGATCCACATTCGAAAAAGGGGGCCCAGGAGCTCCGCGAGTGTGAACAGGAAGTGGCCGCAGTCCAGGCCCAGCTACAAGTCAACCGAAGCGCGGCCGCAGCAGAGCAGTCCGTGCGGCAAGGAGTGCTGTCCTTCGTGCAGGCCCCCCTCCCAGCCTTCCCGGATGACGAGCCCTCCCCGACCCTCCAAGATGCCATGGGTACGATGGTGCGGCAGCTGGAGCAAGCTGGGCCGTTGCAGCACAGCGCAGCAGCAGCAGCTCCACAGCCAGCCGCAGGAGGAGGAGGAGGAGGAGGAGGAGGAGGAGGAGGGGGAGGAGGAGGAGGAGGAGGAGGAGGAGGAGGAGGAGGAGGAGGGAGGAGGGGGAGGAGGAGAGGGCGCCGCCGCGCGCGGCCGCCGCGCCCGCCGCGGTGCCCCCGCCCGACGTGCCTCCGCCCGCAGCGGGGGGGGGCGGGGGCGGCACGGAGGGCGCACGGAGGAGCAGCGGGAGGAGGAGCAGCCGCACCGGGCCTGCCCGCCCAGCTTCGGCCTCCCCCGCAGCAGCAGCAGCCGCAGCAGTAGCCGCAGCAGCCGCGGCAGCCGCGGCAGCCTGCACCACAGCCTCTGCAGCAGCCTCGTCCTCAGCGGTCCCAGCCTGCAAACTGCAGCGGCAGCACTCAGGGGGAGCACGGCGCAGGAGGAGGACGCGTCCCTGTCGCGGGCTCTCCTGGGGAGCCTGCGGATCTCATGGACACGACAGGCCCGAGCAACAAACGAGATCTCGCCAAGCATATCCGAAAACGGCGTCGGGTCTGGAGGCAAGTGGGGTTCAGGCGAACGAAGCAGTCCTCAGAAGGCTCCGAGTGCATCGTGACGCCCGTTAGAAACAGCCGTCAGGAGGGTAACGATCGCCGTTCAGGTGGGCACCATCAGCGGCAGTTGCTGGAGAGTCGTGAAAGATGTTGTATGTCCACCTTTCGCAGCACCCGTAGCCCTTATATTAGCGCAGGAAGTTCGTCGCCTCTGTCCTGAAGAGGCGGTATCATCGGCATCTTCACATGCCAGTTCACAAGGCTGGCACGGAATTTTTACACCAGCGAGCGTGATGGACAGCGGAAGGCCCTGAGGAGACACAGCTATCTTGGTACGCTCTGGTATGGACACAGGCGTCCGTAGCATTACACTACCTCATCGTGGCAGTCCTCACCACCTCACGGCAGTTGCAGTGGAGGCCCCAGGTTTAGGACAAATCGCACTCGTTCAATCTACCTCTGTGATAATGAAGGAATGTCACAGCGAAACGCTCAGCTACTAGCAGCAGCGGGCGACATCCAGTAGCAATGCAAGATGCCACGTCTGATGGGAGGTGGCTTCAACACGGCTCAGACCACGCTGCTTCGGTCCGATTTCGTGGTCCGAGCGATGGCACGCGCTCACAGTTTCAAGAAACCAACTCACATCGCCTAGATGAGCAGATCGATTTGGGATGAGCTTCTTGTGTGAGAGGCCTTGGACGACAGAGTGGTAGGAACCCATCTTTTTGAGTATTACATGACACCGCACAGAGTAGAGCAGCTTGAACTTGCCCGTGGGCAGCTTTATGGTCCTGTATTGCAGCAGCCTCAGCAGCTTCCCCGCAGCTCTTTCCTTTCGGTCCTAGTCTCTATGACCTTCCCTGGACGGCAGCAGCAGCAGACGGATGAGGGTTCACCGTCTTCTCTCAGCAGGGCGTCCAAGCAAGCAGCTCTCGATGCAGCGTACCAGGCCCTGGTCCAGAGCATGGAGAGGTCTATAGCACACACAGCTTCGAGAACCTTCACATCGAGGTCGACCCCCACGGCCAAATTGGTGCTGGCCACGGCCGCCCAGAAAAACCACCCGACATCCTGGGTCTGGGGATCCCTGGCAAAACCGCTTATCTGGCTTCGGGACAAGGTTCAAGATGATCGAGACGTTTTCTGGTGCCAGTGCAACGTCGCCGAATTGGAAGCCGAAACACCCTTGTCGGGAATTCGAGGTGGTACACTGTCAGGTCACCAGTTGCGAGGTCAACTGGGCTCTGTAGGACATGCAGAACCCGCCCCAACAGCTTAGCAGTTCGTGAAGTCTTCGGCATTCCCTGGACTCTTGTCGGAACCTCCTGATGACCACCGGACTAGACAGCCAGATGGGCAACCTCACTCATCGACCCCAGATTCGCCAGTTTTGGGAGGAGCTGCAGGGCAGCATCAGCCACGAGGAGCGGCGGAGCGCCTGCGACAGCAGCGGGCAGTGGAGGGACCAGCTCGCCACCGCCACGGCAGTGGAGGAGCGGGCAAAGCGCACGCCTGTTCTCGCAGTCCCACACCCTGGCAGCCACCGGCAGTCAGGCATGGAGGCAGGTGACGAGGGAGGCTTGACGATCTGCCGCAGGCGGAGACCTGGCAGGTTGCAAGAGCTCTGACAGCCCGCGCCGCAGGAAGGCGACATGTTCTCTGGAAACCACCTAAAAGAAGAGCTGCCCCCACTTACACCTCAGCAGATGTACGAGGCGGCCAAAACGTCTCCCGAGAGCACAGGGATGCCTTGGGACGGCTTCCATCCAGTGCAAGTCAAAATGATCGGCCGTGAAGCCATCGAAATCCTGGCGTCCCTTTTCAGACTTGTCGAGTCTTTGGGCAACTTCCCCAGCGCCCCAAGGGCAGGCCTCACTGCGCTAATACCGAAGCACAAGAAAACGGGGGCCCAACCGCAGTACAGAGGCATCGGGACGTTCCCGAACCCATACAGGGCGTGGGCTAGGGCAAGACAGCATGTCACCAAGTCTTGGGAACGACGCAACAGGAGCGACTTTTTTTGACATCAGACGGGTAGGCCCATTTGCGAGTAAGTCTACCTACAGGCCTGAAGTGCAGAAAGAAGACAACACGCCAACCCCGCCATGCTAACAGACACCATCATGTGCGACTTCAGCCATTCAACTGTGAGCATGTTGACCCCAAGGTCTTGTTCCAGAAAGCGGAAAACATTGTTCCAACACGCACCTCTTAGCGGTCATTATGACCCAGCTCAAGTCTAGACGACTGGTGTCTTTCTGCGGGTTGGTTCCTGAAGCTGGCTACACCGAGAGGGGCCTCCCAGCCGGGTACAGTTTCGCCACCTGTCCCGTGCAGACTCACTGCATTGAGGATCTGACAGATTGGCATCTGGTGCACAAGAGTGTGCAGCTCAGCGTTTTCATTGACACATTCGTACAACAGTCGCAGAACGGCTCTATGCTCACCGTGCTACAGAATCTGACAGATGACGCCCTAAACTCTGTCAGGTCATAAACAGAAGCGCCAGTGCAGCATAGCAGAGCATAAGTCCGTCGCCCTCGCTTCCACTGACAAGCTACAACTTCAGATTGCACAAGCGCTGGAAACCAATGGAGGACAAACAGCGGCCTCGGCTCCGAACCTGGACTTCGACTACAGTGCAGGTCGTCGCCACAAATTCTACCAGAACAGGCCCACCTTATTGGCCAAGGCATTCAAAGCTTCGCAAGCGTCTCTTCTGGATATCTAGTCTGAGGGAATGGGGCGCCAAAATCGGCAAGCTGTACTCCACATGCCCCCAGCATGCCAAGTATTACGGGGTCGCGGTGGTGAGTGCGGATGACAGGGAAGCGAAGACGATCCAATCCATGTTGCTCAAAAACATGTGGCCCAATGCTCCACTAGATCTCGTTTCCTCAGCCTTCTCCTCCTCCTCCTCCACGACCCCACCTGGCGGGTCGCGCTCGGCCCATGTTTGAGTGGTGCTAAGATCGCGTGGAGAGCTGCCACAGGCGATTCGACCAGCCACACGCTGCCCCAGCGAATAAAATGAGTCGAACACCCCATCACAGAACGGAGGAGGGACACTTTCCCGAGCGCGGCAAGCGCGCTTTCAACGCATCCGACGTCCGACAGCGCCTCGCAGCCACCGTCCGATCCGCGAGGGCTGGCGCGCCCAGACGACAGGGTCGTCTCCAGGGTCGGCGGCATCGGCCGCAAGGCCTTCGCAATCCTGAAACTCGAAGGCCATCAGGGCCTTTGAGTTTCAGGATAAAGGACGGCAGGACCTACACGCCCTCGTCTCCGCCTAGCGCCCGCGCCCCCCTCCTTGCCTCGCTGCAGACGGCGTGGAAGGACAGGTTGGTGGAGCAAGCGAGCAAGCGGCTGGGGTGGGTGGAGGATCAAGCGTGCGTCACAGCGGCTTTCTCTGGACTTCGCGCCCCCTTCCTGCTCCCCTCCCATGAAAAGTCCATCCTTCTGGCTTTCCCCTCCCTCAGAGTATTCGGACCAAGATAGGCATTCAAGAAGCGGGTTACGACATAGATCCGAAATGCCCTTGTCGGCACCCGCATGATAGCATGTATCATGGACTGCTCTAATGCGTTCTCCCCGCTGCAGATCGCAGTGCCTTCTTGAGCAGGACATCGAAAAGCACCGAAACGCACGGACAAGTCCCATATGCAGGCGGCCTCGGCGTTAAGGTTGTATGTGACAACCAGGCTCCACCAGGACTTGATCTACAGTCGGGGCGTCGACCTGAGGAACGACAGGAAAGGAACGAGGCCCTTTTTTCGCATCAGTTCAACTTCGATTTCCCATCGACAACCAAAAACAAAACCTAAGGCTCAGTGTAAAGCAACTAGGGAACACGGAGCCCCTGCCCAACGAAAAGGGCTCCTTCAGCGCCCCGATTGCAGAGGCGGCGACCCTGCGGTGGACCCCAACGCCGCCCTGGCCCAAGTGCTGCAGGGCGAGCTGTACCTCGACGGCTCCCGTTGTGAGGACGGTCCTACGATGGGCCTGTTCTCCACCACCACCACCACCACCACCAGAAGTTGGAGGGGGAGGGGGTCCTCCTCCTCTTCCTCCTCCTCCTCCTCCTCCTCCTCCTCCTCCTCCTCCTCCTCCTCCTCCTCCTCCTCCTCCTCCGCCTTCCTTCCCCCCTCCAACTTATGGTGGTGGTGGTGGTGGAGAACAGGCCCGTCATCCGAGATCTTACAGTCGGGCTGGCTGGGCCGTGGCAGGTCTCGATCCCAGCACGGGCAGAGCCATGGCGTTCCTTGCGGGCCCCGTTGGGCGTGGACTCCCACAAGCGTCGCCGGCTGCGGAATACTCGGCTGCGCTCGCGGCCGTACGATTCGGCAGAAGCATCACGACGCTGGTCGTCGATGACACTGGCAAGTGCAAGCTGCGCGAGCTAAGCCTTTCGCACACGAGCTACTGTGCTGGAAGTAAGCTGCTCATTGCGGGCAGCCCGGGCTGGCATAAGGACGTCCGACAGATCAAAGTCAAATCGCACCAAACTGTCGAG
>CAUYUJ010014241.1:0-7500 GCA_963575745.1 Prorocentrum cordatum | reverse complement strand
GAGCTCCACCGAAGGCCCCAGTACCCGCGCCCGCATGCGTCACCCACACCCATTTCGGCACACCCCTCACACGTTTCGTGGCTCCATAGGGAGCTCCACCGAAGGCCCCAGTGCCCGCGCCCGCATGCTTCACCCACACCCATTTCGGCACACCCCTCACACGTTTCGTGGCTCCATAGGGAGCTCCACCGAAGGCCCCAGTGCCCGCGCCCGCATGCGTCACCCACACCCATTTCGGCACACCCCTCACACGTTTCGTGGCTCATAGGGAGCTCCACCGAAGGCCCCAGTGCCCGCGCCCGCATGCGTCCACCCACACCCATTTCGGCACACCCCTCACACGTTTCGTGGCTCCATAGGGAGCTCCACCGAAGGCCCCAGTGCCCGCGCCCGCATGCGTCCCCACACCCATTTCGGCACACCCCTCACACGTTTCGTGGCTCCATAGGGAGCTCCACCGAAGGCCCCAGTGCCCGCGCCCGCATGCGTCCACCCACACCCATTTCGGCACACCCCTCACACGTTTCGTGGCTCCATAGGGAGCTCCACCGAAGGCCCCAATGCCCGCGCCCGCATGCGTCACCCACACCCATTTCGGCACACCCCTCACACGTTTCGTGGCTCCATAGGGAGCTCCACCGAAGGCCCCAGTGCCCGCGCCCGCATGCGTCACCCACACCCATTTCGGCACACCCCTCACACGTTTCGTGGCTCCATAGGGAGCTCCACCGAAGGCCCCAGTGCCCGCGCCCGCATGCGTCCCCCACACCCATTTCGGCACACCCCTCACACGCTTCGTGGCTCCATAGGGAGCTCCACCGAAGGCCCCAGTGCCCGCGCCCGCATGCGTCACCCACACCCATTTCGGCACACCCCTCACACGCTTCGTGGCTCCATAGGGAGCTCCACCGAAGGCCCCAGTGCCCGCGCCCGCATGCGTCACCCACACCCATTTCGGCACACCCCTCACACGTTTCGTGGCTCCATAGGGAGCTCCGCCGAAGGCCCCAGTGCCCCCGCCCGCATGCGTCACATACACCCATTTCGGCACACCCCTCACACCCTCACACACACCCATTTCACACGCTTCGTGGCTCCATAGGGAGCTCCACCGAAGGCCCCAGTGCCCGCGCCCGCATGCGTCACCCACACCCATTTCGGCACACCCCTCACACGTTTCGTGGCTCCATAGGGAGCTCCACCGAAGGCCCCAGTGCCCGCGCCCGCATGCGTCAGCCACACCCATTTCGGCACGCCCCTCACGCGTTCCGTGGCCCCATAGGGAGCTCCGCCGAAGGTCCCAGTGGGTGTGCCCGCATGCGTCCCGCACACCCATTTCGGCACACCCCTCACACGCGTCTTGGCCCCATAGAGAGCTCCACCGAAGGCCCCAGTGGGTGTGCCCGCATGCGTCCCGCACACCCATTTCGGCACACCCCTCGTACGTTTCGTGGCCCCGTAGGGGGCTCCACCGAGAAGATATTCACAATTGCAGTATTCACAATTGCATATGGTTGGGTCCTTCCCCAGGATAATTTTTTTGCAAAATAGATGACAAGATTCGAGAGCTTGTCCCCCAGACTATTGCAAAACAGATTTCGAACATTCTTCCTGCAGGGGGACAGGCCCGAATCTATGCTAGCTGCCGCAGCGCCAGTGGCTCCGCGGTCTCCGCCGCCGCCGCGGTCCCCGCGGTCTCCGCCGCCCCTGTCGTCGCCTCTCGGGGCGGCGGCGGGAGGGCCGCACGCGGCCGGCCACACGGCCGCCCGAGGGCTGGCCAGGACGAGCGGCACGTCCTCGCCCGTGGCCACCGCCGGGCAGGGGGGCAAAAATGAGCCTGGCGAAGGACCCAAGGAGGAAGGAGGGGGGGGAGGAGGAGGTGAGGGAGGAGGAGGAAGGAAGGAAGGAAGGAAGGAGGGAACGAGCGCGGTGACCGCCTCTTCAAAACGAGGACCCAAAACCACAGGATGGATAGAACAAATATTAAAGAACACAAAAAAGAAAAGAGCTGAAAACAAAATAATAACAATACGAACAATAATAGCAAAAAGCTGGCGAAGGCCCAACCATATGCAGTTGTGAGCACCGTCGTTGTATGCACCGCATTCGGAGGAGCTCCCTATGGGGCCACGAAGCGTGCCAGGGGTGGGCCAAGATTTGTCCGGTGGACACGTGCGAAAGCAGCCACTGGGGCCGTCGGTGGAATTCCCTATGGGCCCACGAAACGTGTGAGAGGTGTGCCGAAATAGGTGCGGTGGGCGCATGCGAACACAGCCACTGGGGCCTTCGGTGGAGCTCCCTATGGGGCCGCAATACGTGTGAGAGGTGTGCCGAAATGGGTGCGGTGGGCGCATGCGCACGCAGCCACTGGGGCCGTCGGTGGAGCTCCCTACGGGGCCGCGAAACGTGTGATGGGTTTGCCAAAATGGTGCGATGGGCGCATGCGAACGCAGCCACTGAGGCCGTCGGTGGAGCTCCCTATGGGGCCGCGAAACGCGTGAGGGGTGTGCAGGAATGTGCGTGGGTGACGCATGCGGGCGGTGGCACCGGGGCCTTCGATGCAACTCCCTATGGGGCCGCGAAGCGCGAGAGGGGTGTGCAGAAATGTGCGTTGGTGACGCATGCGGGCGGTGGCACTGAAGCTCCCTATGGGGCCTTCGGTGGAGCTCCCTATGGGGCCACGAAACGTGTGAGGGGTGTGCCGGAATGGGCGTGGGTGACGCATGCGGGCGGTGGCACTGAGGCCTTCGGTGAAGCTCCCTCTGGGGCCACGAAACGTGTGAGGGATGTGCCGGAATGGGCGTGGGGGACGCGTGCGGGCGGTGACACTGGTGCCTCCTTTGGAGCTCCCTATGGGGCCCGAAACGCGTGAGGGGTGTGCCGGAATGGGCGCGGGTGACGCGTGCGGGCGGTGGCACTGGTGCCTCCGTTGGAGCTCCCTATGGGGCCACGAAATGTGCGGGGGCTGTGACGAAATGAGTGTGGGGGACGCATGCGGGCGGTTGTACTGGGGCCTTCGGTGGAGCTTCCTATGGGGCCATGAAAAATGTGAGGGGTGTGCCGAAATGGATGTGGGTGACGCATGCGCGCGGTGGCACTGGGGCCTTCGGTGGAGCTCTCTACGGGGCCACGAAACGCGTGAGAGGTGTGCCGAAATGGGCGTGGAAGACGCGTGCGGGCGGTGGCACTGGGGCCTTCGGTGGAGCTCCCTGTGGGGCCTCGAGACATTTGAGGGGTGTGCCGAAATCGGTGTGGGAGACGCATGCGGGCGGTGGCACTGAGGCCTTCGGTGGAGCTCCCTTTGAGGCCACAAAACGTGTGAGGGGTGTGCCGGAATGGGCGTGGGAGACGCATGCGGGCGGTGGCACTGGTGCCTTCGGTGGAGGTCCCTGTGGGGCCACGAAACGCGTGAGAGGTGTGCCGAAATGGGCGCGAGTGACGCGTGCGGGCGGTGGCACTGGGGCCTTCGGTGGAGCTCCCTATGGGGCCACGAAACGTGTGAGGCGTGTGCCGAAATGGGCATGCGGGCGGTGGCAGTGGAGCTCTCTACGGGGGGCCACGTGTGAGGGGTGTGCCAAACTGGGCGTGGAGGACGCATGCGGGCGGTGGCACTGGTGCCTCCGTTGGAGCTCCCTATGGGGCCACGAAACGTGTGAGAGGTGTGCCGAAATGGGTGTGGGAGACGCATGCGGGCGGTGGCACTGGGGCCTTCGGTGGAGCTCCCTATCGGGGCCACGAAACGTGTGAGGGGTGTGCCGAAATAGATGGGGGTGGCGCATGCGGGAGGTGGCACTGGGGACTTCGGTGGAGCTCCCTATTGGGCCATGAAGCGTGTGAGGCGTGTGCCGAAATGGGTGCGGGTGACGCATGCGCGCGGTGGCACTGGGGCGTTCGGTGGAGGTCCCTGTGGGGCCTCAGGCCGTGTGAGGCGTGTGCCGAAATGGGTGTGGGAGACGCATGCGGGCGGTGGCACCGGGGCCTTCGATGGAACTCCCTATGGAGCCACGAAACATGTGAGGGGTGTGCCGAAATGGGTGTGGGGGACGCATGCGGGCGATGGCACTGAAGCTCCCTATGGGGCCACGAAACGTGTGAGGCGTGCGCCGAAATGGGTGCATGGGGGACGCATGCCGGCGGTGGCACTGGAGCCTTCGTTGGAGCTCCCTATGGGGCCACCAAACGCTGCACCCTGGGTAAAACGGAAGGAGGAGGGGTACGGGGGGAGGGAGGAGGGAGGAGGAACGTGGGGACCGTCTCTGCAAAACGAAGACCCAACACCACAGGATGGTTTGGGAAAACACTGAAAAATATCCTGGCGAAGGACCCAACCCGCACTTGAGAATATTTTCTTCGGTGAAACTCCCTATGGGGCCACGAACCGCTGCCCTGGGCGGGGGGGAACGCATGCGGGCGGTAGCACTGGGGCCGTCGGTGAAGCTCCCTATGAGGCCACGAAACGCTGCACTGGGTGGAAGAAAATACCAAATTAAGAGTGTGGGACGCACGCGGGCGGTCCCATTGGGGGCTTCGGTGGAGCTCCCAATGGGGCCGCGAAACGTTGTAAAGGGTGTGTAGACATGCAAAATTGGGCGTGGGGGGCGCATGCGGGCGGCCCCACTGGGGGTTTCGGTGGGGCTCCCTATGGGGCCACGAAGCGCTGTATTGGGTATGTGGAAATGCCAAATTGGGTATGGGGGACGCATGCGGGCGGTTCCACTGGAGGCTTGGGTGGAGCTCCCTGTGGGGGATGCGGGCGGTCCCATTAGGGGTTTCGGTGGGGCCCCCTATGTGGCCACGAAACGCTGTATTGGGTGCGTGACAATGCCGAATCGAGTGTGGGAGACGCATGCAGACGGTCCCACTGGGGGCTTCTGTACGGTTCCCTATGGGGCCACGAAGCGCTGCACTGGGTGGGTGACAATGCCAAGTTGGGTGTGGGGACGCATGCGGGCGGTTCCACTGAGGGCTTCGGTGGGGTTCCCTATTGGACCAAATAACGCTGTACTAGGTGGGTGAAAATGCCAAATTGGATGTGGGGGCGCATGTAAACGGTACCACTGGGGGCTTCGGTGGAGCTTCCTACGGGGTCACGAAGCGCTGTGCTGGGTGGATGAATATGCCAAATTGGGTGTGGGGGTGACGCACGCGGGCGGTCCCATTGGGGGCTTCGGTGGGAACCCCATGATGGGGCCACGAAACGCTGTACTGGATGTGTGAAAATGCAAAACTAAGTGTGGGGGACGCATGCGGGCGGTCCCACTGGTGGCTTCGGTGGAGCTCCCTATGGGGCCACGGAACGCTGTGCTGGGTGGGTGACAATGCCAAGTTGGGTGTGGGGGACGCATGCGGGCGGTCCCACTGAGGGCTTCGGTGGGGCTCCCTATTGAGCCACGAAGCGCTGCACTGGGTAGGTGGAAATGCCAGATTGTACGTGGGGGACGCATGTGGGCGGTACCACTGGGGGCTTCGGTGGAGCTACCTATGGGGGAACGAAGCGCTGTACTGGGTGGGTGAAAATGCTAAAGTGGGCGTGGGGGACGCATGCGGGCGGTCCCACTGGGTGCTTTGGTAGAGCTCCTTATGGGCCCACGACACGCTCTACTGGGCAGGTGAAAATGCCAAATTAGGTGTGGGACACATGCGGGCGGTCCCACTGGGGGCTTCGGTGGGGCTCCCTATGGGGCCACGAAACGCTGTGCTGGATGGGTGGCAATGCTAAGTTGGGTGTGGGGGACGCATGCTGGCGGTCCCTCTGGGGGCTTCGGTGGGGCTCCCTATTGGGCCACGAAACGCTGCACTGGGTGAGTGAAAATGTCAAATTTGATGTGGGTGACGCATGTGGGCGGTACCACTGGGGGCTTCGATGGAGCTCCCTATGGGGTCACCATGCGCTGTACTGGGCAGGTGAAAATGCAAAATTGTGCGTGGGGGACGCATGCGGGCGGTGGCACTGGGGGCTCCGGTGGAGCTCCCTATGGGGCCACGAAACGCTATGGTGGGTGGGTGACAATGCCAAGTTGGGTGTGGGGGACGCATGCGGGCGGTGGCATTGGGGCCTTCGGTGGAGCTCCCTATGGGGCCACGAAGCGTGTGAGGGGTGTGCCGAAATGTGTGTGGGGGACGCATGCGGGCGGTGGCACTGGGGCCTTCGGTGGGGCTCCCTATGGGGCCACGAAACGCGTGAGGGGTGTGCCCAAATCGGTGTGGGTGACGCATCGGGGGTTGGCACTGAGGCCTTCGGTGGAGCTCCCTATGGGGCCACGAAACGTGTGAGGCGTGTGCCGAAATGGGGGTGGGTAGCGCATTCGGGCGGTGGCACTGGAGCCTTCGGTGGAGCTCCCTACGGGGCCACGAACGTGTGAGGAGTGTGCCGAAATGGTTGTGTGGACATGCGGGCGGTGGCACTGGGGCCTTCGGTGGAGCTCCCTGTGGGGCCTCGAAACGTGTGAGGGGTGTGCCGAAATCGGGGGGGCGCATGCGGCGGTGGCACTGGGGCCTTCGGTGGAGCTCCTTGTGGGGCCTCGAAAGGGGTGTGCCGGAATGGGTGTGGGTAACGCATGCGGGCGGTGGCACTGGGGGCTCCGGTGGAGCTCCCTACGGGGCCACGAAACGTATGAGGGGTGTGCCGAAATCGGTGTGGGTAACGCATGCGGGCGGTGGCACTGGGGCCTTCGGTGGAGTTCCCTGCGGGACCTCGAAACGTGTGAGGGGTGTGCCGAAATGGGGGTGGGTAACACATGCGGGCGGAGGCACTGGGGCCTTCGGTGGAGCTCCCTATTGGGCCATGAAGCGTGTGAGGCGTGTGCCGAAATCGGTGCGGGTGACGCATGCGGGCGGTGGCACTGGGGCCTTCGGTGGAGCTCCCTATGGGGCCACGAAACGTGTGAGGGGTGTGCCGAAATGGGGGTGGGTAACGCATGCGGGCGGTGGCACTGGAGCCTTCGGTGGAGCTCCCTATGGGGCTACGAAACGCTGTACTGGGTGGGTGAAACGCAAGGAGGAGGGAGGAGGAGGGAGGAGGAGGGAGGAAGGAAGGAGGGACGCGGGGACCGTCTCTTCAAAACGAGGACCCAACACCACAGGATGGCTGGGGAAAAATTATCCTGGCGACGGACCCAACCATATGCAGTTGTGGGTACCGCAATTGTGAATAGTTTCTTCGGTGGAGCTCCCTATGGGGCCACGAACCGCTGCACTGGGTGCCATGGGGGGGGGAGAATGCGGGCGGTAGAACTGGGGCCGTCGGGCGAACTCCCTATGGGGCCACGAAACGCCGTACTGGGTGGGGTGAAAATGCAAAATTTGGTGTGTGTGTGTGTGTGTGTGTGTGTGTGTGTGTGTGTGTGTGTGTGTGTGTGTGTGTGTGTGTGTGTGTGTGTGTGTGTCTGTGTCTGTGCCTGTGTCTGTGTCTGTGTCTGTGTCTGTGTCTGTGTCTCTGCGTGTGTGTGTGTGTGTGTGTGTGTGTGGTGGTGTGTGGTGTGTGTGTGTGTGTGTGTGTGT
>CAUYUJ010014240.1:352720-424141 GCA_963575745.1 Prorocentrum cordatum | reverse complement strand
AGGGGCGCGGGGGTCGGGGGCAAATGCAATCTTCAGATGTGCCACGAGGCACGGCCCGCGCGCGGGCACAGATAGCGCGACGGTTGGAAACAATATTTAACAACGTTAAGATGTTAAGATTCGCCGAGTGGCACGATCCGCGACCGGGCACAGGGATCGCAAAAGGCCTGGGATAGGATTGGACGATGTGAAAATCCGTCGACGGCGCGATTTGCGAGCAGGCACAAATATCGCAATGGTTGGGTGCCCTCCAGGCGCCTGCGACACGGCCGCGGGGCTCACGCCGCGGGCGCCCACGTGTCATAGCGGAAACGCGCCATGCAACGTTGCGCAGTGCAGCGGCTCACGGCGCGGCGCACTGCGGAGCGCAGCTTTTTGCGCGCATGATATGTGAGATTTTTGCGACACGCGCACTGAATCTGTGTGGTTGGGCCATGGGAACAAGATCTGATGCGTGCGTTATGGCAACATTGGAACAGCTTAAGCGATGGCAAGAAAAAACACTCGCGCGATTCATGGGCGGCGGTTGGCCCCATAGTCCAAGTTGGGACACGCGCGCGCGATAAGGCCATCCGTCGGCGCCACCAAAACAATTTTCAGGAAAAATGCAAAAATATGTTGTCGGAACTTCGGTCTTGTTTCCTGGTGGGCGCAAGACCTGATATATGCTTGTAGCTGCGGGAGAGCAGGCAGAGCAGGTTCGTCAGGTTCCGCCGGCAGCGGCCCCATTTGGACGCATTTGATGGCACCACAGTTTTCCATGCCGTACTTCTTCAAAAGACTGTTCACGAAGCGCCCCTGGTTGAGTTTGATACCACCATTGTGCAGAAGAGCGATGTGCATGCCCAAGAAAGTCAGAAGCCCGGTTACCTCTAACACGGCCTCCTTGGCGAGAGTCCACATCGATACCATTGCGGCCAAGAGAGCAGATGGCGTAGATCCCATACCTGTCACCATGAGTAATCATCGACGTAAGCGACCAATACACCCAAAACCTGTTTCGAAGTGTCTGTGGCGCCCTTGATGTACCACACTTGCGAATCAGCACTGCGCTGTTCAAGGTAATGCGATTTATTTTTCCCAGAAGCCGGGTCTGCCCACCGCAAGTCGCGGAGCTTCTTGTCTCGCTCCTCTGCCCATAGCTTCGGCGACTCGCGCAAACCGTACACCGCCCTGTCCGAGGTCCAATTGGCGCCGACCTCCAGCCCCCAA
This sequence comes from Prorocentrum cordatum, assembly GCA_963575745.1. NCBI lineage: Eukaryota > Dinophyceae > Prorocentrales > Prorocentraceae > Prorocentrum > Prorocentrum cordatum. Next base: position 422,929 of record CAUYUJ010014240.1, on the reverse strand, counting down.
CGCACCCACTGAGCCGGAGGGGCAACTGCGACGAGCTTGTCTTCGGGCATGTGCGCGTTGAGGGAGGCACCCTCGACGTCGCGCTTGCTCACGGTCCAGCCGCGCATTGCGCCGAGCTTCAGCGAAGCGAGCAACGAGGATGGTTAGGCCAGCGCGGTCCAGGACTGCATCTCGGGGTCCGGCTCGGCGAAGTTACCGCGCGCGCAGGCTCGGCATTCGTGCTTTTCGTCGCTCTTGGACCACGCGCGCGTCAGCGGCAGCGGCCGCCCATGCGCGCGGAGCTCGTCAGGGGTCGTCTTGTGGAAAGCCCCCATGCCGAGGAAGTTGCCGGTCAACTCCGCCTCCGCCGCGATCTTCCAATTCATCAGCTCCGCCCCGACGCTCTTCGCGACCTCCTGGGTCGGCACGATCCGCTTCTCCGGCTCCTTGTCGATCAGTTGCTGCAGCGCCTCCGCGTGCACGAGGTCGACGTGGCCTTCTGCCGCCTGAACAGCAGCTCCGGCGTAGTCGAAGCTGACGGGATAGTAGTGTCCTTGCTGGCGTTGCCGTGCGAAGCGCCTTCGTTCCTTCTGCTTGCGCCTCCGTCGCAGAGCAGACGCTTCAAGGCAAAGTTCGCCCGCGTCTGCGCCAGCGTCACCACGTTCATCCTGGAGCGATCCGGTATTCAAATCATGGTCATCCGCGGCCTGGCCCAGATGATCAGCGCGATCCGCAGGATACAGATCGGGAGCGACAGTCCCCCCCTGCACGGCCCGCTCGTCATCAAAGTCCAACTCCGAACCGCCATCGTCGCAAGTGCGGCCCAAATTATCCTCTGCGCCAGGGACTTCTGCGTCGCCAACCTGTGAGAGGTCCTGGTCAGCTGAACCCCGCGTGGCCGCTTCGGACAGAGTAAGGCATGCATGGGGGCACTCCGAGAAGGCATTCAAGGACGTGGCCCCGCACGCGCGCCGAGTCTCGCCACAGCTTGCCGCCACCTTCGCGGCGACCGGCGGCGACCCGCCGCGATCCTCTCGAGGTTGGTTCGCGGGCTCCTCGTCCGCCCCGTCGGCCGGCGGAGGTCCTCCAGCAAGTGCGTCGAGCACGGGCCCTTGTGCTGCCGGCGGAGGCGGCGGTGCCTTGAGACACCCCCCCCCCAGCCCAGATCATGGGGCCCCGGCTGCCGCCTCTTACGACGAATTGCCACGCAAGCTGGGCAAGTTGCTGTTTCTCGCGTAGCTACTCCGTCTGGCAAGAACGAAGGAACCACCGCTCCGGCGTCGTACTTTTCTGGCTCCGGAAGAGGCAGTGGAGCATCAGGCGGATCCCAGTTGCTCATGTTGATCTTGACCCAATTGAGCTCTTCCTCGTTCAAACCCTGGGGCTGCAAGTTGGTTTTGACCTTCGCTGCGCCTCGCCGGTGCGTCCACATCCTGTTCGGGACTGTGCTGCAGGGGCCGAACACCGCTGCCGGCTCTGCGCGCGGCAGAAAGGCAATTCTCGTAGGACGTCGTAGGAGGGTCGTGCACCAACATCGCCCTCGCACCGAAAGGTATCCGAGGGTACTCTCCCAGCCCAGCGTCTGCTCTGCACAACTGAGCTGCTGCAAGAGTCGCTACTCCACACCAGGTGGTCGGAAGTCCGCTGCCGCTCAAGAGGCACCGGGCCCTGCGCTTCAAGATGCCCACGGCCGACTCGGCAGAGGCATTCCCGTTGGGGTCGCAGCCTGCTGCCGATGTTTTGCGGATGCCGTGGTAGGAGCAGAAGTTGCTGAGCCCCTCGTTCACGAACTCGGACCCCTGGTCGCTGCGCAAGCAGAACACGATTTCGGTCGGGAAGTTGGCGTGGTCATTGTTGACCTGGGCGAGCAGATGTTGCACTGCCTTCGGGGCCTCGCTCTTCGCGCCCAGAAAAGCGACGTCGATCACAGCCGGTCGCGGCGGCGTCTGCCCGGCAGTGCAGCCCGCCTGCCCCTGGCCCCCGCCTGGCCCAGAAGTCTGCGCAGCCACGTCGCAAGAAGATGCTGTCTCATCCGGCCTCACTGTTAAGACCAAAGAGTAATGGCACGGGTCTTTTGCAATCTGGCCGTCGGCTCGCGAGGGCCAGTCAGGCCCACGGCGCGCGCGCCCAGAGGCACGTTCGACTGGCGATGGTGTTGTCGACGCCGCAGTGCGGCGCCCTGCCATAGAGCGCTGTCGGCAGAATACGTCTGGTGCTGCAGCGGGCTGCCCCGCAACTCACCCCGCACCAGGTCTTGCAACTCCCGGCGCTGATGGGAAGGCGGAGGTAGAAGCGGCCCGGCTACGGCCCCCTCGCTGCCCTGGGGCTCTCCGGCCCCCACTCCGACCGCCCCAGTGCACGCCGCAGAAGTAGTTGGTACACCCACAACTTGCTGCATCGCGGCCCCGAGAGAATCCACCCTCGCAGCCATCGCGGCCAACGTGGCCAGCATATGCGCCTGCATGGGTTCACAACTCTGCGCTGCTGGGATGGCTGGTGCTGACCGCTCGTCGAAAGGAAGCCCTCCCGACACGTTGCCCGAGCAAACGCGGCTACGGAACCCATCGAAAGGCGCCCCTCCCGACGGATCCCTTTCACATCCCACGCCACGTGCCTGAATCGAGCTATGGTGTCTATCGAAAGGAAGCCCTCCCGACGGATCACCACGGCGACTATCGAAAGGTAACCCTCCCGACCGATCACCCGCGCACCCCAATCAACGCGTTTGTATAGTATGTGATAACGGTGATGACTGTGAGCACGACGCAGATAAAGCCACTTGAGCCACTGAGCTCTTCCTCAACACTGGATGCTCTTGCAACCAAGGACCCATGATCATATACCACTGAACACCGAGGTCTCGGTCCACTGCAATCCGGCGTAAGTCACCAAGCGCGCGCTCGATCCTCGAAGCCTTATTCAAACCAGCCAGTCTTGAAAGAGAAGGTGTGTACCTCCCCCCTTTAGCTGGATCAGGCCCTGCTGGGCAGTCCAAGAGGATTCGCCGGTTCCTCGGGGTGCTGTGCCGCAGATGCAGCGCGACCGGCCCCTCGGAGGTGGGGGTGATCGTGGCCGCCAGGGCACTGCGCGCTCAAGTTCGGCAGCTCGTGAGAGCCTTGGAAGTGTGACCTTTTCCGAATGAGCTGCCTTTCGAGTTGCCCACCGCAAGCGCATTGGCCCAGCAATGCCATGCGAAACGGCATCGCCCGTAGAGTCAGGAGCGGGCTCTTGGTGAAGATGTCGGAATGCGCGCTGCTCTCGACGATGTAGCGTCTACCCATCAGTAACTGTAGGAAACAGCGCGCCGCTTCAAATCTCAAGCATGGTGTCTCGGATCGCCTCTTGGTCTCCAGAGTGTCTGCTGGTAGGTTCCTGGAATGGTTTCCCCACGGAGCGCAATTCGGCGAAGCGAACAGAGTCTCCACGCCAGGAGATACGATCGCGTCCACGATGGCCGTCTGGTCGTCTGCCCGCCCTGTGTTCCAACCATATCGGTAGTCGACCGGTGGTAAGTGGGGAACGTCGGTGTTCCGAGCGCGGTCGCTCAGCGCCGATGACCCACTGCAGTGCCCCCGCACACGGGCCACGCCAGTAGAACCCACCTTGGACTGCACCACGTCGTCTCCCAGCTCCTCAAAGCGAGCAGGGGTGATGATGGCGTCGGCGTCGTCGTCGTCGTTGTAGAGATCCAGCAGGTTGCGGTACTTGGACTGGATGTTCTGCACACAATTCTTGCCGAAGTCGCCCTCGCGGTGCTTGAGCTGCGACCTCAGCTGCTTCTGGTCCGCTGCCGTCCTGGGCGCCCTGGCGGCCGTCGGGGCCTCTGCCTGGCGCCCGCTGCGGCCGGGCTGAAGGGTGTGTGGTACATCTTCAAGAAGAGGTTCAGGTCGCTCTTGAGGATGTACGGTAGAGAGCCCCACGTTTGGATATTGAAGACCCTGCCCTTCGGCGTCCGCAAGACGTGCTGGTGGCCCCGTTCAATCGTGCAGCCGCGTTCCCACAGGAACCCTTCTGGGAAGAGATCAATGTTGTCACTGTTATCCCCCCAGGGTACGAAACATCGCGGCACGCCCTTGCGCCCGGCGCCCCGTCGGCACTTGCGCCGGCCGCGCGCCGGACTGAGGGCGCGCGGGTACTCTGCGTCAGAGACGGCACCCTTCCGGTGAATCAGGCGCACGTTCGCCCAGCTGTCCAAACCAGCGGTCTGCCTCGGAAACCTCGCGGTTGTCGTAGCCGGAGAAGCCCTCAGATACTCTCCTTCGAAGGCCGCCTTGGCCTGGGCGCTTGTCGCCGGCGGTGCGCCTGCAGGTTGTTCAACAGAAGTGGCTGCGTTCGCCTTGCCCTTGTCTTTGTCTTTGTCTTTACCTTTACCTCCTTTAGGGTGTCCTTTGCCGCGTCCCTTGGCACCTGCTTCCCCTGTGGCTGCCGCTTGCTCCTTTCCCTTGCGGTGCCCCCCCCAGGCTGCTTCGCGGTTAGGGTCGGCTCCGCCCCCTGGCGCCCTGCAATCCTTCCCCTCGCGGTCCTTGGAGCCGCAGGTAATGCAGCAGTCCTCCGCGACAGGGAAGCCGGGGTGGGCAAAATGACAACTAATGCCGCGCTGGCACACGCCACGCTCTGTCCAGGATCTGCATGGGGTTGGCCCAGCTAGATGTAGTGGATGACCACGATGGAAACCACCGCAACCGCAAGTTCACAAAAATATTCCAGGACGGGCGCAATCCCAAATTTACATGGCAGCGTTTCGCACTTGCACTCACGGTTCACTCTGCACTGCGCGCAGCGCATGCAATTACACGCGCCTTCGCCTTGCAAGCATCACCCCAGGAACCATCTTAATAACACCAAAGGTGACCTGTGGGACCTGCGGGACCTGTGGAACCTGCCGGAATTGGGAGAAGTGTTGGGAGCGTGAGCCCTGTGGAACTTGTGGGAGCTGTGCGGGCTGCGGTAGCTGTGGGACCTGAGGGACCTGCGAGACCTGTGGGACCCTTGGGACCTGTGGGACGCGTGGGCCTGGTGGGACCTGTGGGGCCTTCGAAATTGCAAATCTTGTCGTCCCTGCGAGACCTGTGGGACCTGTGGGACCTGCGGGGCTTGCGCCACCTGCGACACCTGCCTGACCTGTCGGACCTGTAGGACCTGAGGGACTCGTAGGACCTGTGGGACCTGCAGGACCTGCGATACCAGTGGGACCTGTGGCGCCTGAGGCACCTGTAGGCCCCGTGGGACCTGCGGAACTTGCGGGGCCTGCGGGACCGGCGCGACATGTGGGACTTGTGGGACCTGTGGGACCGGAGGGGCTGGGTGGACCTGTGGGGCCTGTGGGACCTGTAGGGCCTGAGGGGCCTGTGGGGCATGCGTCGCCTGTGGGACGTGTGGGACATGCGGGACCTGCGCGACCTGCGAAACCTGTGGGACCTGCGGGTCCTGCGGGACCTGCGGACCCCGTGGCCCTTGTAGGACCTGTAAGCCCTATCGGGCCTGTGGGACCTGTGGGGCCTTCGGGGCATGTGGGACCTGGGGGGACTGGGTCTTGCGGGGCCTGCGGGACTTGCCAGACCTACGAGGCCTGCGGGGCTTGCGGGACTTGTAGGACCTGTGGGACATGTGGGGCATGTGGGACTTGTGGGACATGTGGGAGATGCTGGGCCTGCGGGATTTGTGGGACCTGCGCGACCTGCGGGACTTGTGGGACTCGTGGGACCTGTGCTGGCGGCGGGACCTGTCGGACCTGCGGGACCTGTGGGACCCGGGGGGCCTGTGGGACCTGTGGGACCTAAGGGACCTGGGAGACCTGCGGAACCTGTGGGACCTGTGAGAGCTGCGGGACCTGCGGGACATGTGCGACCGGTGGACCTGCGAGAACCTGTGAAACCTGCGGGGTCATTCATACCTGTGGGACCTGTGGCACCTGCGGACCTGCGGGACCTGCGGGTCCTGTGGGACCTGTTGGACCTATGGGTCCTCTGGGACCTACGGGACCTGCGAGAACCTGTGAAACCTGTGGGGTCATTCATACCTGTGGGACCTGTGGCACCTGCGGACCTGCGGGGCCTGCGGGTCCTGTGGGACCTGTTGGACCTATGGGTCCTCTGGGACCTACGGGACCTGTGGGAATTGCGGGACATGCGGGACCTGCGAGACCTTTAAAACCTGTAAGGCCCGTGGGGCCTGCGGAACCTGTGGGACGTGCGGGACCTGCATGTGGGACCTGTGGGACCTGCGGGGCCTGCGGGGCCTATGGAGTATGCGGGACTGGCGGGTCCTGCGCGACCTGCGAGACCTGTGGGACCTGCGGACCCTGTGGATCCTGTGGGGCCTGCGGGACCTGTGGGGCTTGTGGGACCTGTAGGACCTGTGGGACCTGTGGGACCCAGTGGGACCTGCGGGACCTGCGGGGCCTGCGGGGCCTGCGGGACCTGCGAGACCTGCGCGACACGCGGGACCTGCGGAACCTGTGGAACCTATGGGACATGTGAAACATGTGGGACCTGTGGGGCCTGTGGGACCTGTGGGGCCCGCGAGGCCTGTGGGACCCTTGGGACCTGTGGGACGTGTGGGACCTGTAGGACCTGCGAGACCTGTGGGACCTTTGGCACCTTCTTTGCGACTTGTGGGTCCTGTGGGACCTGTAAGACCTGCAGGACCGGTGGGACCTGTGGGACCTGCGGGACCTGTGACACCTGCAAGACCTTGGGACCAGTGGGATCTGTTGGGCCTGAGGGACCTGTGGGACCTGTGGGACCTGCGGGACCTGCGGGACCTCCGGGACCTGTGGCACCTGTGGCACCTGTGCGGCCTGTGGGACCTGCGGGACCTGCGGGACCTGCGGGACCGGCGAGACCTTCGAGACCTGCGGGACCCGTGGGACCTATGGGACCTGTGTGACATCTGGGACACGTGGGACCTGTGGAACCTGTGGAACCTGTGACCGCCGAGGACCCAAGTAAGGCCCTGAATTCTGGGACCGCCAGGCACCCAAGTAAGGACCTTACTTGGGACCCCGGGAATTCCTTATTAAATTTGGTGGATCGACAGATGTCTCGCACTTTGGGACCATCGAGGCCCCCCGTGGGGCATGTATTAAGGAACCAAAAGTTTCCTTACGTCCACCATGTTTTCTTGGAGCGGAAAGACCCAAAGTTCAAACGTCCCGGCGTGGCCGTCGGAGGCCCCCAACCAGCCACCCAGTTTGGAAACGCGCAGCAAATGTTTCGCCGAGGCTGAACGCGACTCTGCTGCCGTCGCCACCGTAGCTGCACTGCATCCGGTGATCCACTGGCCTCAGGGCCCCGAAGAGTAAGCCTCCTAGCGGTGTCCTGACGACCTCCTGGAATCTGGGGGGAGACCGCCGGAAGACCTCCCTTGGTCCTCTTGGGGGCCTCCCGCAAACTTCCAGAAGGGGGCTGGGAGGTCTCCCAAAAGCTTTTTCTGGTCCTTGCAAGCCTGCTGGGAATCCTCCCCGAGGACCAGGGTCCGGGAGCCCCCCCCAGACCTCGAAATCTGGCAGGGCTCCCTCCAAGGGGAAACTTCCGGGGAGACCAGGGGAGGCCCCCTGGAAACCTCCCCTGGTCCTCCCGGGCCGCTGGGGGGAAACTTGGTGGAGGACCAGGTGAGGTTTCCTGGAAGCTTCCCCTGGTCTTCCCGAAAGCCTCCCACAGGATACCTCCCCCCTGCGGGAACTCTCATCGGAGGCTTCCAGGTGAACCAGGGGAAGCCTCCCAGAGACCTCCCCTGGTCGTCCCGGAAGCCTGGGGGAGGCCTCGCCTGGTGCTCCCAGGGGCCGTGGGAAGCCTCTCGCCACACCTTGTGGAAACCAAGGGAAGCCTCCGGAAGGCCTCCCCAAGCCCTCGGGGGGATCAGGGGGAGGTCTCCAGGAGACCCAGAGGAAGTCTGGTGGAGGCCCCCTCCACCTCGCCGGAGGAGGGCCCGCTGGGAGGTCTGGTCGACGTGGAAGGGGGGCATCCCACCAGACCTGTTGGAGGTGGAAGGGAGGCCTGGTACCAGACCTAGTGGGGTTGGGGGTAACTGAAGACCCAACCCAGGCAAAGCAAGAAAACCAACACGGAGGCGAACGCGGCCCAAGACGGCACCAGGATACCCCCCAGGCAACTCGCGACGGCCCAAGAGGGCCCCTTATGTCCCAGGTAGCCCCATATACGACTCAAGAGTGTCCCAGGAGGCCCCCATGACAACCCGACAGTAACCCATGACATACCACATGTTGTCCATGTGTGCCACGTGAAAACCCCAGGGCACGCAATAATGAGACAGGGAAAACGAAATGGAAGAAGGGAGGGTGGCAACATGGGGGACGTGGGAAGGGGGAGGGCGACGACGTAGACGAAGGAGTGCGCCCCGAAGCGGCGCGGAAGAGCGCGTCACATGTTGCGGCCCTTGCAAGGCTATGGGCGACGACATGTCGCGCGTTATGGCTTTCGTGGCGGTGCTCGAAGACTCGCCACGCCGAGTGCTGCGCGGTCGCGGTGCGCGGGTCTTGCCGCGAACAGATCGGCATGACGCACGCGCCGTGGTTTCTACCACAACCGCGCGACGCGTATGATTTGTCAACAATGTCGCGCCCTCCACGAGCGGACCAGGCCCTCCACCTTGAGACGTGCGCAATAAAACACCATCAAAACATAATGCGAGTGGACGAGGGGGAAAGCACCAGAAGAGGTCGCGCGAAAGGTGGACAACAAATGAACAATGCCCACGGAAAAAATCACACGCGCAAGCGCCCAACGAAACAAGCTTATAGACACTCCAACAATTTGGCGTGCCGCGAAGAAGGGAAAAGGGGCGGGGGGCCCGCGTGCCCACGAGGAACAAACTTAACGGCATGGTAATCGCTACTGGACACGCCGTCACGCAGAGCCGCTCTGACAACACGCACGCACACGGGCGCGTCATCGCGCAAAAGCGGCCGAACCACGCCGCGCGAAGCATCGCTGCGCCAAGGCGATCCGCCCATGCAAAACACGCGCAAATGGCATCCGAAAAGAGCGTTACGCGCCGCGCAAACAAATATGGCGCGGTGCCGCAACAATCAGGCGGCTACGAATGTAAACTCCTCTGAACTGCGCGCGCGCGCGTCGTGCTAAATAGGCCGCGCCGCGCAGGCACGCCACTCGGTCTCGCGCGAGCACGTCGAAGGGAAGGTCTGCGGGAGACGCTCTGCAAGTGGCAATGAAGCAACCCCACGAGAACGCGATACATGTGAAATCGAAGCACGTGCCAACAGTAACCGCGACAACAGAACAACCAACAAAAAATCATTTTAAAGAAACATCCATAACTTCCGGCTGCGGTAGTTCCTTGCGCGGTCAGTGGAAGAGTAGCGAACGGCAGCAGCATTCCCACTAGTCGGTGCTTGTTGCGTCGGTTGCGCCGCTGTTTGCCGGAGAGCGGCGGCGCGTTTCTTTTCCGTTTCCTTGATCTGGTGCTGGCGCGCCTGCTGGTCGCCAGTGAGAGGTAGTCCGGTGTTCAGACCGACGCCCCCATGAAGAACCAACGCCCCCAGCTCCGCCTCGGCGAAAGCAGCGACGCGCTCTATCGCTTGCAGGGTAATAGCGCGATGCAGGCCAAATTGATTGCGAAGCTTAACCCATCTACGATTGAGCTGCGGCTCGGCTTCGTCGAAGACAGCAGAAAAGATGGATTCCATCGCTCTGTAAGCCAGAACCAGATTTGGAGGGTAGCAGCCCAGCTCGGCACACCTCCGGAGATTCTCCATCCACTTCAAAAGCTCCACCTGGGCCGCGCGCGGCTGCGAGCACGCACTCGGGTTCAGCGCTGAATTGATCAGGTGAACCTTCTCGTCCGCGCCGCCAGGGGAGAAAGTCTTCATCGCGTAGAAGAACGTGAGATGGGTCCACCTTGCCTTGGCGGGCCCTCCAGTTTACCCAATCGCGGATTGTCCTTCGGCAGCGCGTCGAGCACGCGTGGCCTGATCCACGCTTCTAACTGCAACCATGCCTCCGGCATTGAGCAGCAGGGAGAACCGCCACCCGCTGGTGATTCGGCATCTTAAGAAACAGATTACATGCCTTCTCGGCCTCGCGCTGGCACCACTTCCACCACTGGGTCAAGCGCGGGCCAGACGGGTCAATGGCCTGATCGTCAGAAATCCACCAACTCAGAAGTCTACCTGCCCTGGAAGAAGAATCGCCCATCTCTAGCTTGGGAAACTCTGGCACGAACACCTCAATTGACTTCATCAACATATTCAGCTCCGCCGGGCTCAAAGACTGCAGGGGCGCATCCCCGTCAAGAAGCCCAGGTGGAGTCGGCGCCAGTCTTCCGAATGCTCCCAGAAGCGGCGCTCCACAACTCGCGCTCTGCGGCTGCCGTGCAGATGGGCCCTCTGCCCCGGCTGCTGCGTGGCCCCCCAAGGGCCGCGCGGGCCGTGCACCTCCCAGGAAAGAATACAAGTCACTGTCGTTAGCGTTCGGAGGAATCGTCTGTGGCGTAACGGCGACCAGCGAAAATGGCTGCACGCATGGAGCAATGCTCCTCCCGCTCACGAAATTCTCTTGGTTGAAAATGACCTCCGTGCCGCGGGGGTTCACAGGCAGACGACTGGCCAACGCTCCGCTGCGCGATGCGCCTGCGCCTCGGGAGAGGACGCCCTGGTCGTCGGTGATACCCGGCTGAATCAGTCCTGGTGGTACTTGTTGCTGTCCGGGAACATCGGGTCGCGGCCGCAACCCTGGGTCCCCAGACGTCGTCGCAAGGTTCGCCTCCCTCCTGGGCAAGCTCGCCGTCGCGCAGCCGCCGCCCTGCAGCGGGGGCCTCGCCGTAGGTGCGGCGGTTGGCTGCGGCGGCAGCTCCTGCGGCTGCGGGGCCCCATGGCCCGCGGTCAACAAGTCGTCGGCCACGTTTCCTGCCCCAAAAATTGGGGCCTGATCCCCCGCCGGCGCGTCGTGCCACTCGGCGCTCGGTTCGGGGTCGCTGCGTCGGCCTGCCGCGCTGCGCGGCGCGCCGCTGGCACTCAGCTGGTCGTGCTCTGCATGGTGTGGTGCGGTGTTGTGTTGCTGTCGGGGAACTCATCCTGAACCTGAACAGACCGCCGGAAAGCCCATTCGAACTCTACCTGCTCTACTCTGCCCCCGATACGTTCGAACGACTCTTGGAAGTTCTTCACCGTAGTCGACAAACCCTCCACCACCGACGCCAGACTCTGGATCCTGTCGCTGAGTTCGTAGACGTACTGTTGGGCAGAAGCAGAAGCCCGGCCAAACCCATTGGAAAGAAGCCCTCCCGACGAAACCTGGCCAGGGGCCCTATCGGAAGGCTTCCCCCCCGACCGGTCCCCAGGCCCATCGGAAGGAGGCCCTCCCGACGGATCCTGGCCAAAAGGCCAATCGGAAGGCTTCCCTCCCGACTGGTCCCCAGTCGTCGGTGCTGCGGCGCCGTCGTAGGCGCTGTTGTAAGAGCTCGGCGGCGTGAGTTTCGTGGCGTTGTCTGCGGCCTTGTCGTCCAGGGTTTGTGGCCGCGTCGGCTCCGGCAGTGCTGGGAGTGGTTGAACTGGCTCTGGCGCTGGCGCCTCTTGTCGGCCGCAAGAAAAACCTCCCAGGGAAGCCCACGCAGTCTCCAGAGCGGAGATGGCGGGCGTGGCCTAGGTTGGCCGTGTGGCACGCCAGGCAGTGGCCACCAGCTGCGCCGGCAGCGCGGTCGAAGGACTGGGCTCGCCTGGCGGCTCGCTTAGGCCTGAGAAGCGGCCACTAAGCTGTCCAGGAGTCGAGGCTGGCTCTGCTGGCGGTTCGGGAGCTGGCAAAGACAGCGGCTCTGAAAAAGTAGCTCATTCCTTGGCCCCCTGCACTACTCCACGCACAAGCGAAAACGCTGCACCTGTAGCGGTCGCCGCTGCGCCTCCGATCGCCACTCCTACGGAAGCTGACAGACCAAGTGATTATGTGGCCCGCCCTCGCCAAGTAGTAAGCTGCTCAGCCAGAGAACGTGTCCATTGCTCCCGTCGTAAACAATTTTCATACATAGCGCACTGTTGTGTGATTCCGGCCATACATGTACCACAAAACGGGTACCCCTGGAAGAACTCGAGGTTGATACATTGTGGGTGGCCGAACACGCCGCACTACGTGCACAGCGCAAGTTTGTACACTTGAACATGGCATCGTTGACACTTCGCGCGTACAGCAACCAATAATCCGTTATTCGGCTTTGGGCTCAACACCCTTGACAAAGCGACTAACGGTAAATATTCTGACATGACGATCGCATTGGAACGAATAGAAGGATGTGGGATGAAAGGCGAATGCCTTTTTCCAGTCAGCGTGCGCTCGGCTTGGCCTTGAGCCAAGAAACAGAGCGTGTGCAGTTCAATTCGTGTTACATTGTATCTACTCACGTGCTCTGGGTCCTGGAACCGATCGAAAAGAAACCCTCCCGGCAAATCCCCGGACGTCTATACCCCGAGAACGGGTCGAGAGCCCAGGAAAAGAAGAAACGACCCAGGCAGGGACGGGGTCGAGAGCTCCTGGGGCTTCGCGCCTCCAGCGCGCGTTTGAGCACGTGTCACTATGCCGAAAACCACTGAAAAACTATTATTATTAAAAATGGAAGGAGAAAGTGCGCCCCCCGAGGGCTGGTTTGTGCCAGCGGTCTCGCCTTGCGTCGCGCCAGCAGGGTCTCTCTTCGCAGCAGCACCGTTGCACCCTCCTTTGGAGGGAGCCGGCCTGGTCGGGAAGCGCTGTTATCTCTGCCGAAAGAAGAAGCGCGAAAATCTTCACGCCGAAGACGGAGGGAGAGAGTTCTAAACGGTAATTAATTAAGAATCCGGCACGGAAAAATATGAAACATATGATACAATGGGTGCAACGGCATGCTCATGATCACTCACTGCTCCCTCATGGCATTCCCTCTCCCTTGATGCTATTGCTGCATGTTCTTCATGAGAAGGTGGGCCCGGAAGGACTCACGCGTCCTTTCCTTGTCGTCGCCCCTCCCCAAAATCGCCCAGTCTAATGACGAAGAACGAACGAGCCGCGCTGAAGCGGCAGACCGTCGAGGGCTAGCACACTGTTGGAACCAGCGGTGCTGTCGGCAGCGCGCTGGCGGAGAACCTCAAAACAGCATTGCCGGACACTGCCCCTCTCTTGTCCGGCGTTGGTTCCCATCCGCGGGGCGTCGAAGCTGCTATCGGGCCCTCGGGCAGGGCGAGGCGCGCCCAGCGGAGGAGGCGGGCGCGTTCGACGTTCACGTGGCAGTAGCCGCGCCTGCGCATGTTTGACTTCGACTGGGTTTACCGCGCAGCGACACGCAACTAGCTGGCAGCGCGGGACCTGCCAGCTCTGAAAAGCTACCCTGATAGGATGACGTTCAAGCGAGGTGAATCTGAGTCGTCAGAAAAATCCGCCGACCCAAGAGGTCAGGGCGTGTGAGATGCTTCCCCCTCCCAAAACCCCTCCCCCCAGAGCCTGTTCCGCCCAGTTTGGGGGGGAGGGGGGGGCAAATGCGTCAGCCGCGCCCTTGGAGCCTCGGGGGGGCCCAAAACGGTCCAAGAGAGTTCCAAAAGGTCGCCCGGACGGTCCCAGAGGGCTACAAGTCGCCAAGAAGTCGCTTCTAAACGCACAACATTGCCTCCAGACGGCCCCAGAGGCTCCTAAGACGCCCCGAAAAGCCACCAGGAGGCGCCCCAAGAGGCCCTCAAGAAGCAGAAATCGTCTCATTCCCTTGGGAAAACGTGCATTTTTAGCACAGTCGCCTCATGGGCGCTCACGAGGCACATCACGGCCCAAGAAGCCTTCGAAAGTCAACCCCAGCGAGCCCAAGAGGCTCTCAAGAGGGCTCCAAGATGGCATCAGGAGTGCCCCAAGAGGGCCCCAGAAACCACCACAACGGCCCAGGAGAACACCAGGACGGCCCCAAAATGGGCCAAGAGGGTCCCAAAAGGCCTCCTGGACGGTACGAGAGGGCTACGAATCGTCGAGACATCCCTCCCGTACGTCGGAGATTGCCTCCGGACGGCCCCAGGGGCCTCCTGGACGCCCCAAGAAGCCACCAGGAGGCGCCCCAAGAGGCCCTCAAGAACCAAGAAAGTCTCATTCCCGAGGGAAAACGTATATGTTCAGCAAATTTGCCTCCTGGACTTTCAAGAGGCCCACAACAGCCAGAGAAACCTTCAAGATCGACCCGAGACAGCCCAAGAGGCTCCCGAGAGGGGCTCCAAGACGGCCCGAGAGGGTGCCAAAAGGGTTCCAGAAGCCACCAAAGCGGACCAGGAGGGTTCCAGGACGGCCCCAGAGGGACCCAAAGTGGGCCAAGAGGGACCCAAGGTGGGCCGTCGAGAGACCATCGATCCAAGACGCCCGAGATTGCACCCAGACGGCCCCAGGGGCCCCCTAGACGCCCCGAGAAGCCACCAGGAGGCGCCCCAAGAGGCCCCCAAGAAACAAAAAATGTCTCATTCCCAGAGGAAGACGTATCTGTTCAGCACTTTCGCCTCTGGGGTTTCCACGAGGCCCACAGCAACCTAAGAAGCCTTCAATATCGACCCAAGACAGCCCAAGAGGCTCCCAAGAGGTCTTCAACACGGCCCACGAGGGCGCCAACAGGGCCCCAAAAGCCACCAACACGGCCCACGAGGGCCCCAGGACGGTCCCCAAAACGGGCCAAGAGTGCAACGTCTCGTCAGGAGATCGCTCCAAGACGCCCGAGAAAAAACGTGTCACTCCCCAGGGAAGTCGTATATAATCAAAACATTCGCTTCGCGGCCGTTCACGAGGCTCACAACAGCCCAAGAAGCCTCCAATATCGACCCACGATAGCCCCAGAGGCCTCCAAGAGGGCTCCAAGACGACCCGAGGGGCCGGCAGCGCGGCGCAAGCACATGGCCTCCAACACTTCCAACGTGGCCTTCAAGTTCACCCAAGAAGCCTCCAAAACGGCCCAAGACGGCCTGAGAGGCCTCGAGAACGCCTCCAAGACGGCCCAAGAGACCTCCAAGAGGTCCTCCAGGCAGGCCAGAAAAAGTCAAAATCATTGATTTCCCTTTGTTCCTCGCGGATGTATTTCGTATTAGGAGCTGTCTCTTTGGCACGCGCTTTTCTTAGTCTTTCTCTATTTCTACACTTACCTTGCTCTGCCTACTTTGTTGTTTATATATATCTTCCTCGTTTCCGCCGAGAACGATATCTTTTTCCCTGAGGTTTGCTTCTTTCGACCTTCCGACGGCCCCAGACGGCACAAGAGGCCCAAGATCGCCTCAAAGTAGCCCCAAAGGCCTCCAAGATCATCCCATAGTCGAAAACGCACTGGTAAGCCAAGATATATGTTCCGCCTTAGGCGCTCCCATATCCCAGGCTTTGGCTCATGCCGCATGAGCAAGAGAGCAAGATGAAGCATGGGATCTGGAGTAAAGGATAGAAGGGGCATCTTTTCCGATCTCAGATGCGAGTAGTGCGCCTCGGTGAGGCGCAATCGCATGTTCGGCCGGGCCCGGCTTGAGCCAGGCACGGCAGCGGTGCATGCTCGATTTACATCTCGCCTTTAACCCTCTCCGCTTAAAGTTGGAGGGGGAGGGGACGAGCAAGCACCGCATTTCTACATTACGCGGAAAACCAGTGCTAGGCAACAGCGGCTGCCTACAAGGCAAGGGCGCGCGAGTAGCCTCGCTACCGGCGAGTTTCCTCGCTACTAAAGCGCACCTGCGCGCGGGTTCCCCCGCTAGCTCGGGGGGCAGGGCCGTCCTGAGACGACCTGCCCGCCCTATACGGAGTATGTTTCTTCAGCTCGTGCTTGAAGGATTGCTGACCGGCCATTACCTGTAGGAGCAACGCGCGGTCAATACTACCTTTGGTATGACCATCGGCAGTCATATCCCGCGTGTCACACCATTGGACGCTTTCAACGATTCCGCGCTCCATCATCTGGCGGATCCAGCTGATGTGCCCAAGCAGAGTGCATTCTGTGGGCTTCTTCAGATCTTTGCTAGACAAAGACTTGAAGACAGACTCGGCATCAATAGTCAGAGTGACTTTGATACATAGACCACCCATTTCCAATATGTTCTTTAACTGTGTGGGGGTCAATGGTCCCGAGTGTAGCTCGTGGAGCGTTACAATGGTCGGGTAGCAGTCTTCCAAGTTGTGGGCTGCTGCCAGTGTTTCCGCAGAGTAGCTCGAACGCACCTGCAGTCGATGAGACTTGCAGTATGCGTCCACCAGGTGCACGACGGGTTTCCCCGCTTGCGCGTGGCCACGCCTCAGCAGGTTAGCCCCGCGGATACCGTAGCCTTTGACTTCGTCGTCTTCATCTCCGTTGAGACGACGATAGCCAGAATCGCTATGCAGGTCGACCTCTCATGTTGGAGTCATAGCTTGATACACGATCTTCTTCGGACCTGCCTGCAATTTCCTGGTAACCGCGTTCAGTCGTCGTACCTGGATGTTTGTCGGTTCCTGGATACGTTGCAGTGAAACAACATAGACCATCAGCCATACCTGCGTGATCAACGCATAGGCTAGAGCGCCACGAAGACTGACGAACATATCAGAAATCGTCTTTGTCGCTTTGCTCTCAGGATCAGCGCCTGTGAGCTCTGGATGTGTGATAGGAAGAAGTTGTTTGATGTATTCGTCCTGATCAAGAGTGACGCCCCCATCGTCGGTCTTGTTGTACCGAACGGCACAATTTGTATATGTGTGCTTGTTCAGTTTGCACTTTCCAAACGTATCTTCAACACATTTGACGTACTTATCAATGGAATCTTCCTTCCCAGTCATAGTGATGTCATCAACGTGTTTGGCTGTCAAGAGGTTTGAACTCATCTCGAACTCTTCATCGTATGAAGTAGGCTGTAGTCCAAAGCTCCTGGTGATGGACCTGAGCTTCAGCGAGAATGCCCTGGGAGCATCCTTCGTGCCAGTCCCCGGCTTCAGGCACCGAAGACAATGCTTTGATTCGTCGTATGACTCAAAGCCTGGCAATGTGCGAAGGACAGCCGCTGACCCAGGAGGTAGTGCGAAGCACACCACGCGCTCTTTCTCGCCCGTTGCCGCGGCGAGCTCGCTATAGGTCAGCCCCTTCAAGAAAGCCATGTTGATATCCAGGGAAGCGATGATCCAAGCTGTGTTGCATGCAGCAGAACTTGCGAGCAGTCTCTGGTTTGACCTCCTTGCCGTGCCAGAGAGAGTTTCGATCGACATCGAAGGCTTCAATGTCCATGAAGCCACGAAGTACCAAGCGCAACCTGATCGTCCGTTCCATTTCGCCCTTCTCGTTCTTGACAAACTTCCATTTGTATACATAACGTGAAGTCATGATGTTCGACGCTTTGCTCAAGTCAGTCATCTGGAAGCATTTGTTGTCAAGCCAAGTCTTCAATTCTGTGTAAAGGGCTTTGGAAACTTTGACCGGATTCGCTTGAATGTCGGCCTTCGTGAGTAGGTCGTCTTCTTTGACGACCACGGCACGTTTGGAGGCAGCACTAACATATACTCGCATAGTTGTGACGCTGCTGTCATCCAACAGTCGGTGTTGCTGCTCAGACAGGACGACCTTGGACATGTCTGCTGTGAAGCAAAGCTCGATGTACTCCCCGTGCTCGTCAGAGTCCAGATCATAGTGGCTGTCCGGATCAGTGGAGCACAGAGGAACGTAGTAAGAAGTGTCCATGTCGCATCCTGGCGGGTGACCCCGCACCGGCAAGTGGCCTTGCACATCTTCACAGGTCGTAAAGACCAACACGCACTGTGAGTCTGTCATGTATGTAGGAACTGTGTGCATGACTTCTTCTGTGTCAGCTTCAAGGAGTGTTCTGTCATCCATCAGTTCAGCATACCATGACTCCAAGACAAAGACATCCAGATCCTCTTCTGTTTCCTCTACGATGGTCGGGAGCCGACCATCATTCGCCGCAGGAGGCTGCTCAGGAGCAGCTGCTGGAGGTGGCTCGCTTGGTGGTGGACCATCAGCGAGTTCCTCAAACTTAGTGAGGTCTCGGTCGAATCCAGCAGGCGGCTTCTTGGATTTAAGACACTGGATGATGCGTGAATGTGTAGACCCTGTGATGTCGTAGATGTTCAAGGCAGTGCCATCAGCTTCATAATAATGAAAGCCAGGGGTCACATCGTTATCATAATGCACTAGTGTACAGCTGTCTGCATAGGGTGCAGCAGGCAACTTAGTCAGGCTCTTAGCAAGTCGCACAGCAACCACGTTTTCAATGCGAAAATAGTTGCGAATGAGCTATTGAAGAGACAAGTGCACCTTAGGCGAGAGCCGGCTCGCAGCAGTCATCTGCAGTCGGCCCTGTTTCGCTGGTAGGTATCCGAAAGTCATAGCGGGTTTCCCCGCTGGCAGACCGGCAATAAAGGCCAATACTGTCCGAAGGGCCGTATTGTCCGATCCTATCTCGCGGACCATCAGTGCTTCGATGTACAGCGTATGTCGTGTGTCAGGATACTGTACTCGCACTTCGCGACTGCCGACCTTCACGATGACCTGGCCTCGGTCAGGTTCGTTGCGGATGACCGGGTATGGACCACTCCATCCACCCCAGTCGTCTTTCGTGGTGGTCGGGCGATGATAGTCCACGAGATCTCCCTCTTTGTAGTGAAATTCACCCGTAGCAGTAGTCTTCGTACGAAGAGCCCTGTTCGTCTTGGCAACCGCAGTGGCCTGCGTGATTGCCTCCAGACTAACCCTCCTGATTGTCTCTTCCCTTGAGTGATCTGATGATTCAGCGGACTGATCATGATCCAGGACAGGGAAATCGGGAAGCATAGCTGGTTGTCTGCCATACAGCGCATTATACGGAGACACTTCGTTGTAGAAGGTGAATGCGTTGCTGGCAAACAAGGCTTCATGTAAGAGACGAGTGAAATTCAGAGGAATATTCAATCTATTCAGTTCTTCTCCCATCACGTGTATGAGGTGTCGCAGGATGCCGTTCCTAGCTTCGATAGTCGTGGCGTGCTGGCCACGCGCTCGGATACGAAGCTCTGTTCCCTTGGATTTAAGGATGGCCTTTGCTGTATCGTTATTCAGCGC
Source organism: Prorocentrum cordatum (assembly GCA_963575745.1). Taxonomy (NCBI): domain Eukaryota; class Dinophyceae; order Prorocentrales; family Prorocentraceae; genus Prorocentrum; species Prorocentrum cordatum. The sequence continues at coordinate 403,936 of CAUYUJ010014240.1, read as the reverse complement.
TCCTTCCCCATCGGAGTATAGGATCTTAGCAGGGCCATGTTGCATCCAAGTTGTGTGATAGGCATCGAGAACAGCGTGCATAGTCTTATCAGGAATCTCTGTGCCAGCTGCCCAGCGAATACAACGGTCGATGATGTGAAAAACAATATGTTCCTGTTTGTAAAAGAAAAGATCACATTCGACTTCCTCGTTGAAACGTCCTGGCAGTGACACAGAAGGCATCACCGTGTTGCCTGGTTTGTCCCAGGCACGACATTCTCTACACGAGTCGCAAATGCCTTTGATCAGACTCAAACGGGTTTCACCCAGACCAACCTTAGCTAGAATCATCCGCATCTTTGGTTCCTTGGCATGAAACCATCTCAAGTGAAGCTTGCGGAGTTCTCGCTGCACTACAGCTGGGTCAAAGCTGCGCAGGTTTTGAAGGCTGAGCTGAACGTCGAAGCGAGTCCAATCAGGAAGCCTTGGCCTTGGCCTCGGCTCTGCATGAGGCTGCGGCGGCGGTGTCACCTCCCTCTATGCGTCCGCGCCTTGCTGCCACTTGCGGCAGTCTGCGGTGATCGCCAGAGCTGCCAGCGCCAGTGGTGTCACCATGAGCCCCCTCGGCCTTGGTGATGTCATGGCTGCTGGCGCCTGCGGTTGGATCACCCTCACCGGGCCGTGGCGGCCGAGGCGCGCGTATGCGCGCTTTCGCGGCCGGCGCCGCTTTTGCGGCTGGCGCCGCTTTTGCGGCTGGAGCCGCTTCCGCGGCTGGCGCCGCAGGAGCGGCTTGCCCCGCTGGGCGCGGCTGACCAAAGTTATCTGGCAGCTTCCATTTTTCGGCGAATCTGCATTGGCCAGATATCTTGGCATGGTGAGGATTGCTCTTCTGATATTCCTTCTTACAGCTTGGACAGTCCCAATAGTATGGTTCAACATCGTACCATCGACACAACTTCGGATTCCTGCTGTGCCTTGGTGATTGTTTGTAGTTGTTGTCTACACAGCCAGGGCACCCAAGACCGCCAGGTGGTGGTCGCAGGATTTCTCCGTTTGAGTGTCTCTGGATTGTTGGGTCGTCCAAGTCGTAGCCAGCACTGTTTGTTACGAACGCGTAACTGCGTCCGCGATTCGCGAATGGATCGCGACCGTAAGCAAACAGATCTTTGGCGATTTGCACCGCATCAACGATCAATGACTGCATTCTGTAGGTATATTGTGCCGCCCTTGCTAGTTCTTTGTTGCAAGCATTGGCGTGCACATGATTACCTGGACAACGCTTGCCTCTGAAAGGTGCCAACAACTCTTCTTTGTTTGCCATCATTTGTGCTGGCTTGCGAATGTACTGTCCAAACGAATCTTTGAGACCAGTCGTGCATTGATCAATAATCGTTTGGCAAGTGGCCTTGCGTTGTGCCAGTTCCTTCCATGGTTGGATCTCATCTACCCACGTGCCCATAGGTTGCTCCCTGAGAAAGAAACGTCTTAAGTCGTCTTGTAATAGAGCGACTGTTCCGCAGAACGTGATGTGAGGCAGGTCCTCTTTGTGGTGTTTAAGCCACGTATCATGATTGACCTGCGCATTGAAGTATGAAGGCCCGTAGTTCTGCAGCTTGGCTGCAAAATCGTGATCTTGACAAAGCAAGTCTTGAGGTAGTGAAGGACTGCTCTTTGTACTTCCGAGTTTCCAAGGTCAACCATAGATATCTTATCAAGGTTCCCGCCCGACGAGAGTCCCCTCTTGAAGGCTAATATGGATATACCACCCTTGCCCCCACATAATTCAAGCATGTCCACTTGATTGTTTCTGCCGTAGCATAATGACTGGACCATCGAGAAGACATCAGCATGTGAGTCAGCGGGTTGCCCCGCCGGTAACATCATGAAGATGTCCTCTGATTCGCTGTCCGAGTCCGAGTCATCAAGAGGAACGTCGTTGAAATATGTGGAGCAGTCAAGCCCTTTGAGGTCCTCTCCACAATCGTCGTTACCGTCTTCCACTTTCTTCGGGATTTTCTTCGGTTTGATGCCAGCCTCTTTGTCAGCTTTCTGCTTTTCTTTCTGTTTTATCCTGGCATCAGTGGGCAGCGCGGTTTCCGCGGAGAGATCCGCTGCGGAAGGATCCGCTGTTAGATCAGGAAATGGCGGAATTTCAGAAAAGTTGGTGGGTCGCGTTTGGCAGCGCTCAATCGAAGGGGGAGGAGACCGATCGTCATCGACGATCGTCACACGCTGTGGGCGTGGCCTTCGCGACTCACCGTCGCCGTGAAGGACTGGAGCCGGAGGCTCCCAGTACAACCGAGTACTGATGTTTGTAACCCCATCAGGTAATGGAGCTACATAATTGTACCCAGTCGGCTGATCCTGGATTTTGATATCTTGAACGATCTTATCGTGTCCAGGTCGGTCGTGACTCTACGAACAACATGGTCCCATTGAGGGCCCTTTTGTGGACATTGAACGTAGTGTCTTACCTTTTTGTCAACGCGCGTACACACACTGAGGTGTACCGCACTCCGCTCATTCCTAATCATGTTGGCTTTATTGAGTTGATCAAGGAAGCGCGCAGTGATGATAGCCAAGGTTTTATGCCGAAACTCGGCACGTTGCTGATCTTGGCCATGCCAATCCAAATCATGTTCTTTGTGTGAGCCACAAGTACATCTCCATAAGTTTAGCGGTATATGAGGACAAGATGTAGCAACTTGTATATAGGAACCACTGGGATATTTACTGGAGCGATCAAACTTGATACCGAAATGACAAAGTCTCATTCGTATGATGCTTAGCTTCAAATCTTCGACAACATCTTTGATCGGACCCTGTTTCCAGAAATACCCGGGTGGCCCCAGGATGACAATCTGCATTCTCAGAGCACGCGCTTTGATCAGGAGATTTTGTATACGTTGATAGTGGGGTCCCGCCCTCTTTCCTGGAGTGCGAACGTACCAATCAGAGGGCGTGGCCACCCACAACATATTATATTCTCCTGCCAACAGGTTTCCCAAATACTGTGTTCCAGTTGAAGTCATTACCTCGTTATGGGTAATCCGGTCACATATATAGCCACGGGTTCGGAGTTCAGCGCAAGCTGTGCGAATATCTTCGATAACGAGACATTTTGAATGATATTTCTCCTCTCGGGCCTCAGCGCGGCCAACGTATGTAGCGAGGAGGCCGGTATTCGGCTTCTCTTCGCAAGCGAGCGCCGCCGGCGCGCCCGCCTGCCCCCGTCAGCGGCTGTCGTGAGACCAAGTTGCCGCTTGACTCGGAAGAGTGCTGTTCGCGGATGGCTCCGCAGGAGTCGCTGGCGTGGCCACGCTCGCAGATAGACTCGGCGGATTGTTCTCAGAGATGTCAAAGTATTCCGTCCACTTCCGTAGCGTGACCCACGATCTCCGCTCTCTCACCTCGCTGCGTGCATGACGACAGCAGGCGGGTTGGCCCCGCAGAGTCCGACGAACCTCCGCCCGTGTAGCTTGGTGGTGGTGGCGGTGACGCGGGTGGCCCCGCTGGATCCTCAGGCGTCCATTTGCTCACCGCCTCCTGGACTGTCCAGAAGATCTTGGACTTCAGGGCGGCCTTTGCGTTCTCAGGAGGTGGGTGCCAAGTCCCTTCGGGACCCTGTCGGCCCTCCCACCAGCTGTTCAGCGTCCTGTTCACGATCAAACGGGTCGTGTCCTCCAGGAGCTGCTTGTCGATATACGGCTCGACGATGTACGTATCGGTCGTGAAGGTCGCGGACTGTCCCGTCGCGGGTGGCCCCGCTGTCGCGTCAGCGGGTGGCCCCGCACTGACGGGGTCCTCTTCGTTCTCCGTCTCGGTGTAGCCATCTCGACTGCTGCGGATCGTGAAGGTGTTCGTGACCGTGTGGCTCTTGGCCCCATCGTACAGCCCGCAGGGAATCGCAAGATGTCCCGAGGGAGTCTTCTTCGCCTTCAGGACCTTGGCGCCTCTTCCCAGCTTCAGGGTGTAGTCGCCGCTGGGGAAGATGACCTTCTGGTAGCCCGGCTTCAACACGATGATCGTATCACGTGCCTCCATGGCTCCTAGGCCCCAGATAGCCGGGAGATTGGCGCCCGAGCCTTCTGCGATGTTGGAGGCATACTCCTCAATGCGGGGGCTCGCCTCGTTGGCGTACTGTACCCCGATCTTGAAGTTGCCCATCTTCCGACATATCGCAGCGCCCTCCCCAACACCATTGATGTAGAGGGTCTTGCTCAGGGTGCAGATGGCAGGTCGGTAGTTGAACCTGGCCATTATCTCCTGGAAGGTCCGCGCCGTGTTGGATCCAATGATGTTCACATTAGAACCAATGTCCAGCATGAACGAGATACAGGGCATACCATCTTCATCAGGAAAGAATGTCCCATTGCGCGCTGCAAGAGCGACCTGTACGCCAGTGTGGTCGTTGGTGTGGTACGTGATCTGCGATCCGAGTGTACCCCTCAACAGGCGCTGTTCAAGAACCCATTGACTCATGGTCAGCTCGGTGCACCACATCTGCTCGTACTGGCGGCGCTCCTCCACGGTAATCGGTTCCTGCTGGAGGACCCAATAGTTTGCAGATAGCGTGGACATCCATTCGCCTCCTGGTGGCAGCGTGTCAGTATCGTCACGCGCGTAGGTCAGCCCCTCTGTGTCGATCATGAATGTGGAATGGAACTGGGCTGCCTCTGCGCTCTCAGCGCTTGCCCGGCTTCTGGCACTGACCGGGCTTGCCACTCGAGAGGTCCTGGTCGATCCAGTTGGCCTCCGAATCCCGCCTCCGCTCCTGCCACTCCGCCTGATGTTAGCCTCCATGTTCCTCAAGAAACCTGGGTTTGGAGGTCCGTTAGCGGGTGGCCCCGCTTGGGCGGCGGGAGCCGCTTCAGCGGGTGGCCCCGCAGCTGGGGGCTCTTGCGCTCGGAGCGTAGGCAAGATCGGCATCTGAATGCCTTGTTCTGGCGCTGGCCAGGGGTATGCCTGTGCAGCTGGGGCACGTGCGGATGGCTCCGCCGATCGTGCGGCTCGAGCCTCCAGTGCCTCCACTGCTTCGCGTAACCGACGCATTTCGCGGGCATCTGCAACGTACCTCTCCTGCTGGCGCGCTTGGTCCGACTCAGCATCGCGCTGTCCAGCATACGGGAAGTGTGCTATCACTATGCCCGGTCCACGGCATACGGCACAGGGGGCCTCATTCGGCGCACCTGGCCGCTGATTGCGGACATGCTGCTGTGCAACACGGTCCCAGCATATGTCGTGGAAGAAGTGCCCGCACGCCAGTCTCCACACTGTAGTGCCCATCTCGTAGTTGTCCATGCAGATTGGGCACTGAGTGAAGTTGTAGTCTGAGATGACTGGAGCAGGCAGTCAGGGCGAGTCCGAGCTTGGCGCTCGAACGTGGTTTCGCCCTCCCGATATGGCGTCGGTGGCGGCCGCCTTTCTGGCCGTTCAGCAGGTGGCCCCGCTTCCGCGGGTGTCCCCGCTTGGGCCTCGCGCTCAATCCTTCTCTGGATCGCGCGTTGTTGGCGCAGCCTAGTGTTGTCACGAGCCTGCTGCCTGGATGCCAGTATCGCTTGCTGCGTGTTGTGCGCGTCGCGGATGTAGTCTGGCATGCTGCCCATAGCGGCTGGCACCGCGAGACCAGCTGGCTGAACTATGGTCTCGGGGTCCGTCGGTGTGGGCATGTAGGCGTAGTGTGGCATAGACTGCGCATCGACCGCTCGTGTAAACTGCAAACGAAACATCTCATTAGCTAAGTTCCGAGTGCATTCGTTCGCAGGTGGCCCCGCAATCATAAGAGTGTTATTCATCTGCGCGTAGTACTCAGGGTACATCGGCGCGTCCATGGCCGGCGCCTCTGCTGGACCGTGATTGTCCCATCCGTATATCGGGTGTGATGCTATTCCTGGAATAAACACCTGTCGATATGGATTCGTGGGATCAGCGTTTGGAGCATCTTCAGAAGTCCAACTCCAGAGAGGTCGGAAGTCGCCATGGCTTGTAACGTCTATGTTGCGGTTCCGCAACAGGCTGGGCACTCTTTCAGCTTGTTGTTGCAGAAAAGTGGCCTGTGCTCTTAAGTTAGCTGCCCGACGTTCGTAGTCTGAACCTTGCTGTCCGTCAGCGGGTGACCCCGCTTGAGCGGGTGGCTCCGCAGGCGTTCGCTCAGCGGGTGACCCCGCAGCCGCTCCTCCTTCACTACCCCTCGGAGTGCCAAAGGGAGTGGTTGCTTGGAGTGCTGCCGCGAGTGCTGGATTTCCGCGAATCGCCTGGAGTCTTTGCCACAAGCTGTTCTCGCTCGTTTCAGACGGCGGAGTCCGGAACGGCGAGCCACCATCGGAGCCGCCCATAGGGACAAACCTCGCACCTCCAGCCTGCTGCGGAGGGCGTTGTGGCTGTGGTCCTAGGGCGCCTGGTGGCCCCGCAGGAGTGCGCAGGTTCCTCTGCTGTGCGTCTTGGATACCTGCATGCACTGCCCACGGGTCAGCACGGTATAGCTGATCGGTCAGTCCAGAAACGTCGGCTGGTGACAGGTAGCTGTTGAGGGCCTGGACCCATGTCTGCTGGTCCGGCCTCCAAGGAGATGCTACTGCGGCTACTGGCGTGACCACTTGCTGCCATGAACCATCCGAGGTGTCTGCCGCGGGTGTCCCCGCTCCTGCGGGTGGCCCCGCCTCAGGCATGACCTCGTCTTCCTGGGCATTTATCATGAGGACTGTCTGTGTGAGGTACGGTCGTGGAGCAACGTCTTGCTCGGTCATGGTCAGGTTGAATGGGCGACCGCCCGTCTTAGTCCAGCCCTTTAGGTACATGGCGTGCTCGTCCATCACACCCAGAGTTCTGTCGCACATTTTAAGTGGCAAGTAGTCCTCGGAGCAAATCCTGTCCGCGGGTTGGCCCCGCTTCCGCGATTTGTTGTAAGCCAGCGGATTGCTCCAGGCTTCACCGACCCGATATTTTGCAATGCTCACAATCTGAAGGATATGATCGGGCGGTATGCGGCCATTGTGGCCCCGTGTCATGACGATGTCATTCGCTGACCTCCATAAAGAGAAGCCGCTGGACAACATCTTGCTGATGCTGCAGAAGATGAGCACCTCAGAGTCAGGACGGATGCCCGACTGAATCCTCGGGTCACCCGGGAGGTAGGGGCAGCCGTGAACGAACTGGCGCCCCCCCTGCCCCTTAGGGTTGTCCTGTGCGAGGCATGAAAGGCCATTCTCAAGGATGCCCTTAACATGCTCCCACTGTGTCCCGTGGATAAAGTATACTGGGTCATCTGGTTCCTTCATCCATGTCGTGATGGGCTTATAGAGCGACTCTGGGCAGTGGATGCCTGGGCTGCTATGGCCGTTCGTGGCTCTGATGAAATATGGTGGCCTGCGTGCCGTTGGTCGGAATCTGGGAGGTAGCTTCATGCTATCCTCGACGCATTTCATCTGGAGCCTGCCCTTCTGCATGCCATGGTTGTCGATCATCTCGCAGCAGTTCAGCAACACCCAATACACGTATGAGCAGTGAGGGTTGCCCTTGATAAGCACATCGTGCATGTCCCGGTAGCCTTTCCACTGATTGTCACCAGTCCAATTTGTCAGCAAGTCGTCAACAAAAACCCAGCCATCGTATGGATCGAAAGTGTCAATCTTTTCGAAGTATCGGCTGAATCCATCTTTCCAATACGGACTATGGCGTAGGGCTGTAGAGAACCATATTGACACCTTGGCCATTTGCCAATCGCGCGGCAGAGTCGGATCTGTGTTAAACCTCTTCATGACCTTCATGAGCTCTGCCCTGTGCTGCGCGACGCGCAATGGCGGCCTGTCCCGCAACATATTGCCCACGACTTGTTGTTCACGTTCCCATTCATTACGGCGCTCGAAGTTACGACGATCGGGGCAATTGATGACCTCGTATCGATCTGTATCATCTCGAGTGACTCGTGGGTTTATGGTGCGCTTCGGGCCTTTGTCTTCAATGCCTTGCCAATATTCAATGGCTCCCAGAGGGATGTTCTTGAGAACAGACGACGCTGGTTGCCGACGTGCGGGTGGCCCCGCTGCTGCAGCTGGCGCCGCTGCGGCTGCCGAGGCAGCTCCAGCGGACGACCCCGCACCAGGGCGCGGGTGACCTTGGTCAGCCAGCGCATCGTCGGCTAGTTTCTGTCGGTTGTCAATTTCTTTGAGGGCTTTGCGGCGTTCTTTTTCTGAGGGAGTGCCTTCTGCGGGTGCCCCCGCTGCTGCAGCTGGCGCCGCTTTAGCGGGTGGCCCCGCAGAGCCCTTGTCCTCCTTACCTTTGGCGGCTGCCTCTGCCCGCACCGACCTCAACCCAGCCTCGGGCTTCGGCTGCGCTTTCATTCGTGCCGAGCCTGGTCGTGGTGCAAGGCGCGGCTGATGCAGAGTTGGAGTCCAGTCACCTCGGAAGGCTGCCTTAGGCTGGTTGCGATCTTCGTCCTTGACGTCGCCTTGGGCAGCCGGTGGCATCGGGGCTGATGGTCCAGCAAAAGCCTTCCTCCTCTCCGTCACGGACGGGCCGGTAGGCTCTCCCGGCTCAGGGTCGTCCTCCTTGGCGATCCCTCTGGCCTTCGCACGCCCCTGTGCACCTTCGGGGCTCTTGGAAGGATACCTCTTCGCAGGAGAAGGTGGAGGCGAGGAGTCGGCTTCAGGTCCTGGAGGTGGTTTGTTGCCTTCGTCTGGTTGTGGACCAGAGGGGTCTTTAGGAGGGCCTTCTGGCTGGCCATGATCATGGATGACCTGCCTCATCTGGTCGATGTTGGCAGTACCTTTTATGGCCAGCTTGTACTTGCCATTTTCGTGGCGGTAAAGTACCCTCGTGCAAAACCACTTCTGTGCCGAGGAGCTGTAGTAATCCGATAGCCCTTATAACGGCGACGAGGCGACGATCGAAAGCAGTGCCCCGGCACTGCTTTGAACGCGTTCAAAGCAGTGCCCCGGCACTGCTTTGAACGTATGATATGATGATATGATGATGATTATGATTGATGATGATGATGATTTTTCCAGCGTACACTGTCCGCAACTGCGGCAATCAACATCATGCTCCACTTGCCCGCAACTGCGGCCATCACCAACGCTGCCCCTCGAAGCTCCGCGGAGGGCGCTCGGCAGGTCGCCCGCTCGAGCCCCACTCGACTTCACGCTGAGGAGGCGAGCCCTCAGGGGCATTGTCCGCAACTGCGGCATGATCAGAGGGCCACCACTGCGCGCCATCAGCGCCCCATTCGCTCGAGCTCCAGTCCCACCAGGACCAGCCCTGCCATCTCGTGGCGGGACTGCGCGCCTCCCATGCGCCGCTGCCGCTGGCGTCCCAGGACCCAGCCGCCACTGCGGCACAAGAAGGGGTCGCATCGTCGCCGTTGGCAGCTTGCGGCGGTGGCGTGTTCCCAGCTCGCTCAGCCCCAGCGTCTCTCCCCGCAACTGCGGTTCCCATCTGGGGTCGGACGCCCTTCCCCGCAACTGCGGTGTCCGCGTAGCTGCCCTTCTTGCCGCCCTTCTTGCCGCCCTTCCTGCCGCCCTTCCTGCGTTCCAACCTCGCGGCGAGTCTTTCAGGTGACCTGCGGCACGTATTGTGCGTGAAAGCCACCAGAGGGAAGTGCGCTCCGTGCCTCGCCCTGCCGAAGGCGCCATGCCATATCTTGTCGTCGAGGTTGCCCTGCTTCACTCTGAAGGGATGGCGCACCCAATCGTCGCGTTCCCTGCGCGCCATCCTTTGCTCGAACTCCGCAACTGCGGTCAAGGATTCGCCAGATGGCGTCAGGAAGGCGCGCATCTTGTTTTCAACGGGCTCAGCCTTGGGCACGTAAGTCTGAAGCATCTTCCCAGGGCCATTCGTGTAGTCGAAGACAGGGAAAGACGGATCATGCTGGGTCGTCAAGAATCCGCCCTCACGGTCGTGCAGAACACTCAGGCCATGGTGAAGCTTGTACTGCCCAGGACAGTTTATGAACAAAATCGCCATGCTGTCTGCCCTGGGCTGGCCGCCTGCTGTCTTCCAGGGGGTCCACGCGGCGACGTCCACAGTCAGGCCGCAATTGCGGCACCAGGACACAAGCTGGAACATGCACATGTTGAAGTCCCCCATGCAGACCTTCACGTCCCATTCCCTGACGTAGGCGACGAACCAGTTGTAGAACTCATGGAGCTTCGTGACGCCCCAGTCTTGGTTGGCCAAGCTGTGGTGGACGTGCACCGCCATGACGTTGAAGGAGCCCCCCAAATGGGTCACGGCCTGGTCCAGGTGGACGCGCACCACCATCGCCCTGGAGTACTTGTTGTGCAGCTTTGGCGCAGGAGCCTCCGCAACTGCGGACTGTTTCTTCTTCTTCTTCGTTTTGGACTTCTCCTGCTTGTGGAAGAGTCTCGCAAAGTCTACGTGTTCAATGTGGCCGCCACTGCGGTCCCTCATGCCAACAAGGAGGGTCCCTGATGGCTCGCCGCCCTTAACGCACAGGTAGTTGTATTGAGTCCGACTCCGAAACCTATCGTCCGCAACTGCGGCTGCACTGTCCCTCGCGTCGTGCTCCCCACTGAGTACCGCGCAGGTCTCGTCGTCGCACTCGCAGAGGGCGATGATCTGGGCAGGGTTCGCGCGGAGCTGCGCCCACTCGTCCGCGCGTTGCGTGGGTCTAGCTGCAGTCCCTCCGAAGTTGGCCACGTAGAAGCCGACCCGTCCCGCTTCGAACTCCGTTTTCTCCTCCCATGCGTCGACAAGAGCTCTTTGTTTTTCCGACAGATTGCTTGTCTCGATGATGGGCACCCGTTTCCAGGGTCTCCGCGACGACAACACTCTCGGCATGTAGGAGTCATGTGCTGCCGCAACTGCGGCTCCCGCACCTCCCCGGGACTCAGCCTCGTCAGCGGAGGCAGCCGAGGACGCGACGGTGCTGTCGCCATCTTGCGTCCGCTGGTCGTCGTCATCATCCGCAACTGCGGCTTCCTCGTCTTTGCCTCCCTCCTCCTCCTCAGCGTTGTGGATGAACACCGTTCTGGCGAATCGAGGTCCACGGTCCATACTCCCTGAGGATGCGCTCGGGCGCGCGGGCGGCCACATGCTTGCGTCTTCGCGTGCGCCACCTCGAGCCACGGTGGCTACGGAAATGGATCGTGAATGGGCATGGGGTCGGATGGAGGGAGGAGACAAAGAGGATTCGAGGAGTGGCAGAAGGAGGGCGAGGACTCAAAGGAACCGAAAGAACAACAAATGGACTGGCGGAGAAGCAGAAGGAGGGCGACGATTGCAAGGGACTGTGAAAGGATTATTTTCACAGCAGCAGGAAGACCGCAACTGCGGTTTTGCCTCATCTCCTGCCCGCGCGGGAGCCGCTTGGAAAAACAACTTCCCTCTGGACTTCCTGTGGGTCCGCAACTGCGGCCTGCATCACGCTAGGGCTGGGATTACCAGCGCCATTTGCCCTCCCAGGGTTCTCACTGTTTCCGAATGCACGAACTGCGACAGCGCCGAACGGTTCCCAGACGCCGCGTCGTTCGCGACTTTTTGCAGCCACCCAGCAAACGTGAGCGGCCATTGCTCCTTGTGCTGCTTGCACATCTCCTCGTCCCAATGCGTCTTGAACCATGCCCACTCCCCCCTCTGCTCGTCTGAGAGGACGCCTTTTCCGCGAGCCAGGCGATCCAGAGCTGCCATCCTGTTTTTCTTGATCTTGAACTCCTCGGGATTCCACTGCGCTAGGGCGTGTTTGTTAGCCAAAGCCGTTTCCACCGCAACTGCGGCCTCCTTCTTTGCCCTCAAGGCGGCCTCGGCCTCTCGAATCTGCTTCTTGAGATCGTGCAACGCCTTCGTCCTGTCGTTCGCTTCCAGAGCCAGGCGCCGCTTTTTCGCCACCACTGCGGCTTCGTGGTCTCGCTGGGCAGTCAACGCTCGTAGGACCTCGTTGTCCTCCCGCGCCAGCTCTCTCAACCGCTTCTTTTGTTTGTGTCGTTGCTGTCGGCAATCCTGCGCTAGTTTCTCCATGCCCACTTGGCGCAGCATATCTTCCGCCTCGCGGAGCGTTTCTGCCAAGGACGTCGCCACTGCCACCTGCTCGGCCGCCTCTGCGTCGACCACGCAGTCCATGGATACCGAGGATCCTTGAGGCCCAGGTGCCGCAACTGCGGCATCGCACTGTTCCGCAAGAGCCTCGGCCCACGAGGCCTCCTCTTGCTCTTCGTCCTCCTCGTGCTCCTCGTGCACCTCCTCCTCCTCCTCCTCCCCGCCCTCCTCATCGCCCTCCTCGTGGCCTGGCTCCTGGCCTAGCGCTTCGTCGCCGAGCTTCTCCAACACGGAATCTGTGGCGTCGTGTTTCTCGTATTCGTGTATGAGACGCAGCACGTCATTGTAGGACCATTTCAAACGTTTCTGCTCGCATTCTTCCCTCACCTCCGCGACTGCGGTGTCCACTTTTGCTCGCAGCCCCCCTGCTTCCCAGAGTTCCGCCGCCTCTCGGCAAATCTCGAGATCTCCTGACTTGTCGAAGGGCGCTCGAATTCCCACTTTCAGGAAACCTTTCGCGGCGTCCAAGTGCAACTGCACATTCTCCAACACTGACAGCATCAAGTCGGCGCAATCGGAACGCCGCAACTGCGGCACGTGCTTCCCCAACGCCATTTGCTGCACCAGCGCTTTGGTCTCGAGGGCAATGTACCGGCGCTTCACGTGCTGGTTCAAGTCCGTGTCCACGGGCTGCGCAACTGCGGTCGTCCCCCCGCCGTGAATGATCAGCACGTAGCCGCGCTGCCAGGCGAGTCTCCGCACAGCGTCTGCTTTGTGCGGGGAATGGTCGTCGGCCATGAGGATGCGCCACTTTCCCCGCAACTGCGGGTCGTCGGGCCAGGCCCGCAAGTGCCGCTGCAAGAATGATACAACGTCGTCTGCGCGGTAGGACCCCTTCTCGGACGTCGCCGTGCTCACCCAAGACGGATAGCCGCGACTGCGGGCATGTGCGGCCAAGCCCTCAGCGATGACAGATCCCCCCTTGAACATTAGCTCCGCCGGCGGTGGTCCGCAACTGCGGATGTCCTCCGCGTCGCTCGACACCGTCAGGTTCGCTGTCCACCGAGCCCTGCTGTCGTCATGCGCCTCGACAAGCGGGACAATGCCACCCTTCACAGCCAAGGTCGGCTTCGAGGCCGACGACGACTCGTTGTGGTGAAAGGGCGACTGGTCCCAGTTCAGGATGTGCGGGTCGTACCCCAGAAGCTCCTCTGCAGCTGCGCGGACCCTGGCCACGTTCAAGATCATAGTCTCAAAACGAGATTGGAGCAACCATTTTGGCACCTTGTACTTGCGGTTCGGCTTCTTCATGCTCAGGCCGTAGGAGCGCCGCCACTTCACCCACCACCGAGGCCGCAACTGCGGCACCATCGGTTTGCCTCCCCGCTTCATTGTCTCCACGCAGTAGTCCGCGACGAGTTGCTTCGCCTTCGTAACCAGCAGGGATTGGGAGAACCTGGCCAACATCTTGGGCCTCTCCTCCGCAACTGCGGTTCGCTTGGCCACCGCCTTCCAGTCCACGGAGTACCTCATGTGGGACCACCACTCGTACAGAGCGGCTTCCAGCCATGGAGCCTTGTTCGGGCGCCCTTGGTTGCCCCGCGCGCGGCGTCGGCCATGCACGCCCGCCGTGCCATGTCCACCTTGTGTGCGCCAGTTTTGAAACCACTTGGAGACGGCCTGGCGCTGCTGGACGACCCCCATGCCCTTCGGCCACGTGAACCGCCCGCAAAAAGACGCGATTGAATTCCGTGGCAGAACGCCCTCGCCCATCCAACCACAACTGCGTGCGTGCGCCTCCAGTTCTTTGCAAACCAGTTCGCGGTCTCTGAGCATGTGCGGGCACACGCGCCGCTTCTGTTCCGCAACTTCGGGTTTTGGGCGTGCGCTGGCCAGTGCGTGCGCCCTGATCTGCTCCTCCTGCAACGCCTCGGGCATAGCCTCAGCCATGGCAAGCAATATACCCATGTCCTGCACGCCCGTCTGCCACTCTAACGCCGCCATGAGAGCGGGGCGTGGCGCGCTCGCCTCTCTCGGCGCCTCTGCTGGTTCGCCCTCGCCCTCGGAGTCGTGCAGGACCATGGGTCCAGCAGGGCCGCTGGCCCCGCAACTGCGGTACGCCCGCACCTCCTCCAAGGTTAGTTCCTGCGTGACAACGAGCATGTCGTGCAACCACGGTTCGTCCCAGCGGCGCACCCCGAAATCGTACAGTTCCTCCCGAAGCCATTTGCGCGTCTCGGCATTTTGCGGTTTCTGCAACATCATCGCCATAAGGTCAATGCCGCAGTTTCCATCGCAAACAGTCCCTAGGACCCATTGTCCCAGAGGACCGTAGAACCTGTTCAACGCGTCCGCCCCCTCAGAGCACACGCCACCCACCGCAACTGCGGCCACCCAGTGGCGCACCTCATGGAGAGGGTTCTCGGGAGTCACGGGCCTGAGTTCCACCGTTGTCCATTCCCCGAACAGATCCTCAGCAGCGGCGAGTACGCACGCCACGCCGTCGACGGCGCATGGCTCAGTGCACTTCTCCTTTGCCCAAGGCATGTAGAAGTCAAGGAGGTCCTTGCGGTTCTCGCCTTCCCACACGTAAGGTCGACGCCCGAACCGCAAGGCAAACAGCATGAAAGCTGAATACCCTATGTAGGAATTCTCGGACAGAATCTGCCTCAGGAGAGCCATCACGACGTCAGGCACCGTCGCCGCCACTGCGGCCTGGATCTTTGGCGCGTCTTCCACAGGTACACCTTTCTCTGGCGCCAGGGGTGGCGCCGCGACTCGTGGCCGCAAGGCGTCGCCAACAGGCGCCGCAACTCGTGCTGCAGCCTTTGGGTCTGGGCACGGGAAGAATGCGACCTGCGTCTTCGACCAGTTCTCTGGCAGCGGCCGCGCTGGTGGCAAGCGTGCTGGAAGTGGTGTGTCTTTGTCCGCTTCCACTCCCTCAGGAGCTTCAACCGCAATTGCGGTCTCCTGCGCAGCAGGCGGGTCTGGTGTTGCGTGCACTTGAGCTGGAGGAGCTGGAGGGACTGCTGCTGCGGGTGCTTCGGGCACAGGGGCTGCTGGAGGTTTGGGTTCTGCGGGTGCTTCTGGTGCTGGAGCTGCGTGTCCTTCTTGCGCAGGAGCTGCGAGTTCTGCTGGTGTTGCTGGTGCTATGTGTGCAGGGGCCGAGGGAGCCGCAACTGCGGTGCCGCCTGGAGCCGCAACTGCGGGGGGTGGCGTCGCGCCCGGTCGCCAAGCAGACGGCCGCAAATGAAAGCGAGGCGGCTCAACAAGGCCGTACTGCGACGCGGGCCACTTCGCTAGGCACGGAAAATCCGCACATGCGTGCACCTTTATCTTCTTGGGGCACGGAACGCCGCTACTGCGGCCCAAGATGTTGGCGAGCCCAGTGGTGCCATACTTCGTTTTCCTCGGTGCGCAGCCGCTGTCGTAATGGAGCCACTCCACCTCGAAATGCGTTCCGTCCTCCTCGCCATACCATGTCCGCCCCACGGGAACATCCATGAGCGGTCGCGTGGCGAACGACTCGGGCCGGGCACTCGGCTGCGGGCTACAGAACTAGGAAGAGGGAGGGGAGGAGGGAGGAGCAACTGAAGACGATGCGGAGGGGCGAAGAAGGAGGTACTTTTCAACAACGCCCGCGCGGAAGCCCCAATCATCGCGCGCACAGGGTTTCGATGCTTCACTCCATGCTTCTCTAAGAAAAACGCTCGCCCACACAAGTTGGCGCACTACGGCGTGCACCCGTGGAACACCCTAAACCTTCCGCCTGCCTCCTCACACCGCCTCGCCCTCCGCGTGTTCACGCGCACCCAGCCACCCCGCAACTGCGGGCACTCAGTAGCCCCACCGCAACTGCGGCCCATACGGCTTCGGGCCTCAGTCGAACAGACTGGGGATTTGGAGCTCGAGGTAATCCAGAGCCGCTTGCTTGCGCTGGTGCTGCGTCATGCCCTCCCACTCGTAGTCGTAGCCCTTCACCGACTGCGCCGACTGCCACTTCTTCTTTGTAAGTTTCTTCACATCCATCTCGATCCTTTTGCCCTTGTTGGCACACTCTCGCGTGATGGTCGCGACCCAAGCGCCCTTGAAGTCCCAAACGACGGTGAAGCCAGAGCCGCTCCCCTGCGCCACGGGGGGGTCGACCTCCTTTTGCTTCGCCAGCGGGGTGGCAGGGTCAACCGCCGTTGCCCAGTCCCTGTCCGCCACTGCGGCCTCGTCCTTGTCGCCGTCGCCGATGTCGGGGACACCGCCGAGGCTCACGTCGTCCACGATCATGTCGATCAGCCACCCAAGGTCTGCAGCGTCCAGCCACAACGTCCTCCGCTTGAAGCTGGCCACCCGCACGTTTCGAACGGCCGTGTCGTGCGGAAACTTCATGGGGCTCTTTGCGGGCATCTGTACAGAGTGCACAGTGGCTATGGCCGACTCCACGGCCTCGCCCCTGGGCAGGCCAGTAGCCGCCGCACGCGTTCCAGTCTTCTGCTTCTTGGCGCTGGTCGGGGTCGCTGCCTGCTTCTTCGTGGCGTCCGTGGAGCTGACCAGGGCCGACATGGGGTCATCTGCTTCGTCCCCCGCGTCGCCGTCGCTCTCATCGTCCGCAACTGCGGCGCCGCCCTGCTTCGCGACTTCTTTCTTCAGCGCGTCCCAGGCCTTGGAGGCCTTCAAGGCCCCTGCGGTCGGTTTACCTTTGGCGCACACCTTGAGCAGCCAAGCCTTTTGCATGTTCACGTGCACGAAAGTTATCTCTCCGAGGGGCCATGCGTGGAGCACCTTGACATCCTTTTCGGGGACGGGGGTGGTCTGCGCAAGCCAACCTCCACGGATGCACAAGACCTTCTCAACGCACACAGGGCTCCATTCGCTCGAAGTCGGCATGTGCGCTACTGCGCTGGACACAGCCGCAACTGCGGGCAAGGCGGGGGTGCGGGCAGTGGGGCCGCGCGCGGTTGAGCCAGATGGCGAGCTGAACGCCTCCCTGGAGGGCCTCCCTCGGTCCCTGCGATCCTCGCGCCTCCCTGGAGGGCCTCCGCCCTCAGAATGCTTCAAAGCAGTGCCGGGGCACTGCTTTGAAGCATCAGATGCTTCAAAGCAGTGCCGCGGCACTGCTTTGAAGCATTCTGAGGGCGGAGGCCCTCCAGGGCCTCCGCCCTCAGCCCAGGGCCCTCCAGGCCCTCCAGGGCCTCCAGGGAGGCCCTCCAGGGCCTCCAGGGAGGCCCTCCAGGGCCTCCAGGGCCTCCAGGGAGGCCCTCCAGGGCCTCCAGGGCCCTCCAGGCCCTCCAGGGCGGAGGCCCTCCAGGGCCTCCAGGGAGGGAGGGAGGGAGTGAGGAAATGAGTAGTTTCGGCTTCCAACTTGGGAGGAAGGGGAGAAAGGAGGAGGAGAGAGGGAGGAAGTGGAGGAAGGGCGAGGGAGGAGAGGGAGAAGGGAGGGAGGAGGTCCGTTTCGAACCTCCGTGCTCGATCGTCAGCGGCCCGCTACTGCGGCATCAGCTAACAGAAGCAGTGACACTGCAAACTACACGAGCGCTCCGCAACAGCGGTCACGCGTGCGCCCCCCCCTTCGGCCTGTTGCCCGCAACTGCGGTCACGCGAGCAAGCCGCCCTGACTGCCGCCACTGCGGCTTCTTAATTAATTAGAGCGACATCTTCCCGCTTTCGTCGAACCCTTTCTTCGATTTCTTCGGCGCGGGCTGGCCCGAAGGCTTCCCTTTGGCCCTCTTGGCCGCGTCCGTCTTCCACGTCTCCTCGGCCGCCTTCTTCTTCGGTGCGGTTTTGGGTCTCGCCTCCCACAGGAGCTCTTCTCCTTTCTTCACGGCCGTGGTATTCACCAGCACAGGGACATTCACGGCGAGCACGACCCCGCCTGTCCCAGGCACGCACACCGCCAATTCTTTCGTCTCCAGCTCCATGTTGATGCGCGCAACTGCGCTTTCATTACGGCTGTTTCTCTGCTGGATCTCCTGTTCCGTGACTCTGTTGACTGCCCAGAAGACGTGCATTGTCTCTTGCGCATCCCACTTCCATGCTCTCAACCGCACATCGTGGTCAGCCACGTCGGCGGGCGTCTTGTCCGCAGGCGGCTTGAACTCGGGGTGCAAGTAGAAGGTCGTGGGCGTGGCCCCATTTGGATCTCCTTTCACCCAGACTTGCACGGCCACCCTCTCGGGGTGCGTGCTTGCGGCGTGCACCTTGGATGCCTTTGGGACGCACGGCCACAACTCGATGCATTTTTCGTCGTTTGCAGCGGTTGCCTTGACGGTGCGTTTCTCTGTGTCAGCGTCTTGCAACACCTCTACTTGCGCTTCCGCAACTGCGGACATGTGGCGCGCCCAAAGGCACAGCAACACTGCGCTGACCAAAGCAGGCTCCCGCCCCAGCTCCTTCGCTGCCGCTGAACGCCTCCATTCGGCGATTGGCAAAGGGAAGGATCCGCGTGGAATGGCCGTCGTGTCCCTGCTGCGCTGGTGGTTCGTTGGTAATTGCGTCGTGGGGTCAAAGGAAATGACCGTCGGCATCAACTCGTGCTCCTCTGCGGAAGCCTTTGTCTTCCCCGCCACTGCGGGCTCATTCGGTTCTGGGCGCGGCAACGCGTTGAAATCGAACCAATCGGGCTTCCCGCCTCGGACTCCCACTTCGCCGAGGGCCTTCTCAAGGGCGTCCCGATTGGACTTCGGCTCCACCTTCCCCGTGGCCTCCGCGCAAGCGCGGAGGAGCGCCTGACGATGTCCTGGGATACTTCGTTCCTTGACGTGGGTGTCCTTCAGGTACTGCATGAAGCCGTCTGCGGTCAGTATGCACAGGTTCGCCTTGAACTCGATCGCCTTCTCAGGGCCCATGCCGTCGATGGCCTTGCTCAGCGTGAACAAGTACAAACGGAGAGCCGAGTTCATGTCGATGAGGAAGTCTCGGAACTCCTTCTTCTTCCACGATTGTTCTGGGTCAGGGCACCACACAGGAGTGTCAACGCCCCTCTTCCTCGCAGGCGCGTTCCTGTAGCATCGCATCACCACGGCAACCTTGACCCACGGCACTTCGTCGGGAAGCTCGCTGGCTGCCCCGAAGGCACCGAGCCGAAGGGCCCTTCTCCTGGAGTTCACGTAGACCTCGCAGAACTGGAGCAGCAAGGGGATGAACTGCGCTTTCGTGCTCCCGAGCCCAACAACGAACGAGAACAGCTCAATGAAGTCTGGGTCCTGAACGACTCGATCGAGTTCGTGCATGACGGAGAGCTTGACCTTTTCAAAGGCAACCTGATCCGCAACTGCGGCGTGCAGCTCCGCGTCAACAGCCTTGCACAGAACACGGAGCGCGGTGAGTTCAGTCGTTCGCAACGCAAAATCGGCTCCTTTATTGAGGGACTGGCTGATGAGCGAAGCACCAGTGGGTTCCTCGTCCATGATTTTCCAGCTAAGCACTTCCATGAGCATACCCCCCTGCACGAGTTTCTTAGCGACAGGGTCATGTTCCGCCACTGCGGCCATGTCGAGATTGCCGTCCTTATCGAGCACGCGCTTCAGCCTCGCGCTCTCGTCCTCCGTGAACTCCATGCCTTGGGGGATGGGCCACTTGGCTCCCAGGGCGCACGCCCGCAACACGAGGCACAAGTGGGAGTGCGAACACGTCCCATACGCAACGTCTGTTCCGCAACTGCGGTCGAAGCACGCAGCGAGGTGGCCGGTCGCTTTTTCCAGATTGTACTCTGTGTACGTCTGGAACTTCGGGTCCTCCTTTTTTCTCAGCACCAGCTCTTGTGCTGGGTACATCTGAACGCAGACACCTTCGTGGTCAGCTTCGGCTTGCGTGAATCCAGCCAGGAAGATTTTCACAGCGAGTTCCCGAACCCTTTCCTGCTGAGGGTAGTGCCCGCCTCGGTTGCCCGTGTGCGGGGCGAGCATGAGCACAGGGAGGCGCACCTTGTCCCCTGTCCTGAATCTAGACCTCAAGGCGTTGGCCCTCTGAAAGATCCCTTGCGTTCCGCCTGGAACTGCGGCTGTCTCGTCCGCCACTGCGGCTTTCTTGTCCGCCACTGCGGCATTATCTGTGCCGACGCTGTCGTTCATATCTGTGCCGACGCTGTCCGCCACTGCGGCCCGGAGCTCCGATATGGCGGACTATGGCACGACGTCCGTCGCTCAGGGTGGAGGCGTGTGTGCCAGGAGCCCAACGACCTGCTGAGCCGAATGCCTGCGGACGACTGAAGGCTCAGTTTTAATCCAAAATATCGGGCGAGAGCTTGGGGGGGGCGCAGGCTGGAGGAGGGAGGGGGGTGCAAGCTGGAGGAGGACGAGGAGGGGAAGGGGAAGGAGAGCTAGGACGGAGGTGGCGGGGGGATGCGGCCTGGAGGAGGACGAGGAGGGAGGAGGGAGGAGGGAGGAGGGAGGAGGGAGGAGGGAGGAGGGACGACGACGACGACGACTGCTGACGACAGACGACAGACTTGACGACGACGACGACCGACGACGACTGCTGACGACAGACGACAGACGCGACGACGACGACGGCAGCGACGACGACGAGGACGGACGACGACGATGATGATGACCCAGCGCGCGCACACTTATTGCAAACTGCGGCTTCGCAACCGCGTGCTCTCCTATTATACGCAACCGCAACTGCGGCTTCGCAACCGCAACCCCGCAACTGCGGGCTATCCTACACCGCAACATGCACTCCATCGCTAATGGGATGCACTACGCAGGCAGCAGGCGCCCAGTAGTACCGAGCTCTGTTCCGCAACTGCGGCTCCTCGGTCTTGCCGCACTCACCGCTCGTCCGCAACTGCGGCAGATCGCGGCTCTTCGTGCTTCCGCTTGCTCGCCCGACTTGCGCGTCCGTGGCCGACGAAGACGATGTTTTGGTGGATGCCCTTGCACCAGTGCGTGCTGAAGGTCTTCTCGTTGAGCTCCTTCTGAATGACCTTGCCGATTGGGGGCAGCGCTGCCAAGCCGAGCTTTTCTCTGACTCCGCTACTGCGGTCAGGGTCATCCTCCCACTTGGGCATGTACTTCGCTGGGACCCAGCGCCGAGAGATGATGGAGTCGCTTGTTCGATGCATCCAATCAGGGAGCCACTGGGGATCGTTCTTCGACGGCCTCCCTGCAAAATCCAGGTTGTAGTCCGCAATGCGCACGTCGCACGGGCCAATGGGGAGGACGTAATTCGGATGCATGACGCGTGTGCCCTCCACAATGCCTCCGAACAGGGCGGGTCCAGCCCTGAACACCACCCCCACCGGGCAGGTGTAGCTGGCTCCGCAACTGCGGCCAAATGCTGCGAGCTGCTCAGGCGGGATGTCAAACAGGCCGCACAAGAACCGCACATCATTTTTATGGATGGAAGCAACCGCGTCCTTGAAGAAACCTGGCTGCCACGCTGTTTGTTCTGTTTGCGTGATCTTCTGTTGGAGACGTTCGGTGACTGCGTGTCTGGACACGACGGCAAAACGGATCACCGCGGCAGGATTCATGTCGGAGCCCTTCAGGCGAAAGCGCAGGATCGTGACGGCGTGGGTGGCCCCAACAACATGACCCGCAACTGCGGTCTCTGCGATGATGTGCGGGCGCACGAGCACCACGCCCGTGTCTCTGAACAGGGCAACCGTCGTCCAGTAAGGCTCCGCGGTGTTGTTTTTCAAAATGACAGCGTCTTCGACGGCAGTCCTGAGTCCAACGGGAACGTCGGAGCTGCAAGCGCCTTCGACGTTCCCCGTGCGGAACAGCTCGGGGTCCCATACGACGAAGACGAGCGCCGCAGTTTGGTGCAAGATGCACCTGAAGACATCTTGCTTTGTTGCCACCTTCGTGATGACCACCACGTTGAACACCAAAGCGATGGTGGACGGAACCCGATTGCCGTCTGCTGTACGAAGGAATCCTTCGTTCCACTTGGGGCGTTCCCCAAAGTAGTTTATCCCTGGAGGGGACCTGGTCCGCTGCTTCTTCCGCGGTGCTCCCGCATCTTCCCGCAACTGCGGTTCCGACGGAGGCCCCGCGCGACCCCGCGACTGCGGTTCTGACAGCGGCGAGTCTTCCGTGGGAGGCGGCCTTTTCCTCGGCCGCGAATCGGCCGAGGCGGTTGTCTCGGCGGCTTTCTCCTGGGAGGCGGCCTCGTCTTCGGGTTGGGCGCCTCGTTTGGACTCGGCTGCGAGCAGCACGGCCGAGGGCGCGCTGCTCCCAGATGAGCCGCGCGCGGCACCTGGCTCGCCGGCCACCCCCGCAACTGCGGTCTCGGTGGCGGCTCCCGTCACTGCTGGTTGGTCCTGCTGCTTCGTCGGCGTCTGCGCCCGAGGCCCCCATTTTGCCTTGGGGGTCAAGTGCGCCCTGCGCAACTGCGCCTCTTCGCGCCTCCCACCAGCAGAGCTCCCACTCGCAGCGCTTATCGGCGGCGGCGGCCGATATTCCCGCGAGGAGCTAGACGACTGCGGGGAGGCCTCGCGCGGCGGTCGCTCGGGGCTTCCGCAACTGCGGTCCTCCGTCGGCTCCGCGACTGCGGCATCCGCGGCAGCCCCTTGCAGGCCGAACCTTTCCCGCAGTTGCTGCTTCAGCTCGGCGAACCGCTTGTCGACCTCGGCTTTGCGACCTGGGTCCATGGCGTGGCCGCGCGCGGCCCCCGTCCGACGGGGGAACTGCGGCCGGCTTGGGAGAGGAAGGGCAACGAGGGAGACGGCGGGGATGAGGACGAGGAAGGCGAAGAGGAGGATGGAGAGGACGCGACGGAAGAGGATGGCGCGAAGAGCTCAGACGAGGGTGAAAGGAGCAAGGGGACTGCGACGAGGATGACGGGGCAGAAACGGAGGAGGAGGAATCAACAAAGTCCGCAACTGCGGCCCTCGGGGGGGACTGCGACGAGGACGACGGGAAATGACTCGGCCAACGGAGGCGGGCTACGGCCAACGGAAGGAACTGCGACGAGGAGGAAAGGCGGAGGGAGGAGACTGCGACGAGGACGACGGGGAAGGGGCGACGAGGACGACGAACAACTGCGGATCCATCTGTTTAAGTACCTGTCTCCGCAACTGCGGCCGCGCTAATTAACGTCACGAGTGCTTCAACGGAGGTGATGCGCGCCCGAAGCACCTAATTACAGCGGTCAGTCGTGGGAGCGCCGCAACTGCGGCCAAGCTGTATGAAGTCGCTAGAAGGCAGCGCCGCAACTGCGGCCGAAAGCGCGCATAGTGAGTCAAACGAGCGCGGCGTCACGCGATCGGTCCCCGCAACTGCGGTTCCATGGCTGCGCAATCCCGCAACTGCGGTGTCAAGGCTGCGCGGACCACCGCGGTTGCAGCTGCGCCCCCTTGCTCGCGTCGAACCGCCCAGGATTCGGATGGGCGTGCAGCATCTTCCAGAACGTGAACGTTCCGTGGCCATCGCTCTTGCCGAGACCTGCCCTCGGGCCCCGCACGGGATGCGAGTGCGGCTCCACCTCATACGTGTTGAACTTCGGGCTAGACCAGGATGGGTGGACGCGAATGCCCGAGCCGTCGTCGCGGATGAGGACGAAATCCCACTGGGGCAGAGGGATTCTTTGCGCCTGTCCTCTGTCCACCCCTTTCGTGTGCCTCATGTTGTCGAGACTGCTAGGGCACGGGCGGCACTCGCAGCGGACCAACCCGCGACTGCGGTCATTGTCAGGGCCGCACACGACGCGCAGCATTGTAGGTCCATCCATCTGCGCGACCATCTCCAGCCAAGACCACGGCACTTTGACAGTGTGGTCCCAGTCCCAATCCCTGTTGTCCTGCGCCTTCCCCTTTGCGCGGTACTTAAGGATCTTCGAAATTTCCTCCGCAACTGCGGTACCTCCGAAGACGGGCGTGCGGCTGCCGAAAGGGTTTTCTCGGTCTTCGTACTCGTCTCGGAACCACTTCAAGGCCGCGTTGTGCTGCTTATAATTGCCGTTCCAGTTCGCCCTGAAGTTCTCGAAGAATTCCAACTTGAAAATTGGCAGCGGCTCATTGCGCACAATTTGAAACAGCGCAACTGCGCCTTGTTCTTCGCGCCCTGGGGGAAGCAGGGGACCGCCTCCTTTGCCCGCCGCTGTTGCGGCCGCGGGCTCCGCGGCAGGAGAACCTGCCGAGGCACTCGAGCGGCCACCTTCCCATGCATTCCACCAGCCACCCTCGTCGTCCCACCAGCGGGCGCCCTCCATTCCCCAACCCTCGCATCCGTTGCCGCCCCATCCGCCGCCCTCCCATCCGCGACTGCGGTCACTTCCGTCGCCGCCATCCTGCGCTTTTCCTCTCCATCCGCCAAGAGAATCTCCGCCGCCCCAGCCGCCACTGCGGTCACCTCCGCCGCCGTATCCGCCACTGCGGCCGCCCCAACCCCCACTTGTTCCCCAACCGCCGCCGCTGCTCTTTGAAGAATCCGCAACTGCGGCCCGTGTTTCCTCTTCCGCTTTGTCATCCCACCCTGCACGCATCTCTGCCCCGACTGCAGGCCGCGGAGGCGGGCGCGAGCCCGCCCAACCGCCGTGAAACCTACCGTCGGCGCGGGCTTGAGCCGAACGTGCATGGAGGAGGAGGATGAGGAGGAGGAGGGTGAATGTGAGGAGGATGATGCGTTCCTGGGAGGTGTGCCTTCGCGTGCAACACAAGAGCCCTGAGAATTCCTGAGGCCCCTCCAACAGCCAAGGACGCGGATGACAAGAAAGTCGAGAAGATTGGGAACCGATTGAGGATTAAGAGGCGTGCGACGAAAGGGATGATGATGACGAAGAGGAAGATCAGTGAAGGGGAGGAGCGGACAGGAATTATGGAGGAGTGATAGCAGAGGAGGAAGAGGGGGAAGGGGGAGGAGGAGGAGGAGGAGGAGGAGGGAGAGGAAAAGGGGGAGGAGGAGGAGGAGGAAGAAGGTGAGGAGGAGGAGGAGGAGGAGGAGGAGGAAGAGGAGGAGGAGGAGGAGGAGGAGGAAGAGGAGGAGGACGACGACGACGAGGAGGAGGAGGAGGAGGAGAGGGAGAAGGAGAACGGGGACAGGAGGACAAGGACGGAGAAATATACACAAATGAGGGGGAGGAGGCGGAGGAGGAGGAGGACGAGGAGGAGAAGCGGGAAGAGGAGGAGGAGAGGGGGGAGGAAGAGTGCGCGTGAGACTGGGAGAACGAGGTAATTAATTAGAGAGGGAACGGGGGAGGAGGGAGGACAAGGAAGAGCATACAGCGACGAGAAGAGGAGAAGGAACAGACGAAGGCTCCTGCTGATCGCATTTCCGCATCGTTCAAAGCAGTGCCGGGGCACTGCTTTGAACGACTGGTGATGTTCAAAGCAGTTCCCCGGCACTGTGTTCCATCGTCGCCGTTATAAGGGCTATTGGATTACCAGCAGGCGCATCCATCAGGGAATGGATTCTCTGAGCCGTCTTCCGCCGCCCATTCTTCGTTCAGTTCGGTCTGGTCAGTACCGGCGGCGGACCCGGCAGCAGATGCAACGGCCATCCACTCTTCGTCCGCGGACCCAGCGGCTGGCGCCGCGTCTGCGGGTGACCCCGCACCTCCGCTGGAGTCTGCGGGTGACCCCGCCTCTTTATGGAATCGGCGGTTCCATTTTTTGAGGCGATGGTCTTTAGGAAGCTGTTCCCAATTTTCCCTGACAGCGTCAGCAACCTCCTCGGTCATAGGGACGCGATCGGCTTCGGTAATGCGCTTTCCTCCTCCAAGGACCTTCTTGTTAGGATCGTGGACGGTGCCGGCGTCATCTCCATGAGACCAGTTCTAGGGGGTCTCACCATGATGAGGGCTCCTGGAGGGGCGGTCCATTGGACAGCCGCGCATGTGACCTTTGAAAGGCTCGCATTGACATACTTGTTTCCTGTATGTCTTGCGATCGTTGATGATCTCCTGTTTCTTAGCCCTTCGGTCCCAAGCCTCTGGCGTTTTAGTCTTGCCACCTTTGGTGCGTATTATGATGCCAGATTCGTCCCGTTTGCAGTGCTCCTTGGACCACCAGTGGCGGATCGCGTCCGTCGAGTAGCCGGGGTACCAATTGATGTACCACTCCGGCACGTACTGAGCGGATACACCTACGGAGTGCCCCGTGCTGCACGGGTAGCCAGATGCATCATGTGTAGGGCGTCGTGGAGCTGAACGGCTCCTCCTGCGGGTTGGCCCCGCTGACGCACTGCCACGTTCCATGGGCCTTTCATCTTCATGACGGTGCTCTGGGTCCCGGGGTGGCGATGGTCGTCTGTTCTTCTTTGCGTGGCGCCTGTCCTCCGAGTCCTCTGAGCTGTCCTGGACCATGAATACGTGCTGATGCGGGCTTTGGAAGTACCCGATGTCGGTCAGCTGCTCCATAGCGAGGTCGTTGAGGTCCATCTGGTCGCAGCCCTGCATGAATTCGCCCATAGACCAAGCGGGTAGCCCCGCTGCTGCAGCTGGCGCCGCTTCGGCGGGTGGCCCCGCTAGAGCCTGGAGTGCAGTCAGCATCTGAGGTGCCGACATATCAGGATCCAGGTATGGACGCAGCCTTGCGGCCCCTGGGCGCGACAACAGGTCGTTCATGGTCATCTGCTGATGTGCTGGCGCACTCAGGAGCTGGATCGCTTCTGCGACCTGCTCTTGGAGCCTGTCATCATAGTCCTCTTCGGCCTCTTCAGAGTCAGAATAAGCTGCGGGATGGCCCCGCATTTCGTCGTCAGCGTCTCCCGCTTCCGAGCCGGCTCGCGAAAGATCAGGCAGCAACGGCATGCCGATCACCTGCGGTGCCAGCGCGGCGGCGAGCTCCTCCTCGGTCGCCGGGACGGTCTCAGCTTCGGAGATCTCGTCGTCGGCGGGTGGCCCCGCTGGAAGACCGAACCAAGTGTTGAACACGCCCTCTTCGACTTCGCCCCAGCCGTGGAACTCGTCGAAGAGGGTCACCGCGTACTCTTCCAGGGATACGGTCGCATCAGCGCAGCGGGCCATCACGTAGTACATGGAGGAGCCCGCGGCGGGAGCCGCTTCTGGATTGATGTTAAATTCGTAGTCAATGTAGTCTATGTCATCCATAAAAGAGTTTTGAGCCAAATGTACGGATCCCTTTCCTTTCCCCTTCGGGCAATGATCGCGCAAATGCTCTGTACTACCGCATGTATGACACTTCATAGTGTTGCCAGAAGCGCCCCTAGGGTGACCCCCCCGCCCTTTTCCCTTGCCAGAGGTCCGCCTGTGACCCCGACCTTTGCCTCCGATAAGAACTTCTTCAAAAACTATATCAGTTAAGGACGTGAGGAAAGCAGTGATACCCCTACCATGCATACGGCGTCTGCGACCCCCTTTGCCACGACCCTTTCCATAGCGTTTGGAATGTCGGCGTGCTGCACGTCTCACTTTTCTGACCGGTTTCTTCATAAAGCGCCTCCAACGGCGTTTTGATTTGCGATAAGCCATAAAAGCGGCTTCCGCTCTTTGTTGTTCAGAAAGGTGAGTGTCATCAGCTGGATAGTCATTGCCAGCAGAGACCATACCATTGTGATCACCGTCAGATGAGGTATCTGTGTCAGTGCCAGATTCAAACGGAGAGGGTGGCTGAGACCCTTGAGCGGATGACTCCGCTTGGCCCCAGAGGGTTGTGCCCGAGGGCGGGCTTGCAGTGTAGGCGGCGCCCGGCGTGTAGTTCGACCAGGCGTTCGCCTCCGCTGCCTCTGCCGATGCCTGGCCGGTCTGCCCTAAGAGGGCAGTGGCCTCGTTGGGCATATCGGCTGGATCAGCCCAGGGACTTGGCTCGCCAGGACCAGCGGGTGACCCCGCAGTCGTGGCGTAGACACCTGCATGTGCGTGGTGCCCTGTGAAGATACCCGCAATGTTGCCAGGAGAGCGCTCGGCAACATGCCCGTAGTTCCTCATCCTGGTTAGCAGCCTATCATAGTCTGCTTGCGTTCTGGGCATCTGATGATTAAAGGGCTCCAGCAGGTGTTGGGCTCGTGACGCGCCAACGCCTAACGCTCTGAAAAGGATCAGCGTTAGGATCTGAAAGTTGGGGATGACAAATCCAACAGAGTTAGCCTCGTCACGGGCCATCTCGAATCGAGCTAACACTGAGTCGATTCGTTCGCCCCTTTCGACGCGAAAGTCGATAAGGGCAGTGCCAGAGTTGAGCTGGCGCTCATCTTCCAGATTTTCAAATTTGGTGCTCAATAGGTAAAGTATATAAGTAACTGCATCCGTTGGCTGTCCGTTGACAGTTACACCATAGTTGATGATCTGGGATGGGACCTGCATGGCGATACGACGAGCAAGGCCTTGAAGACCACGCTGTAGTGCTGCAGCTTGCTGAGGTGGCGTCATATTGCCGCTCGTCACGTTTATCCATGCGTGTACTTCGCGAACGTACTCGCGAAAGGGCGTAGTACCGGCTGGGTCCCAAGAAGGGCCGGTAGTACGCGTGTCGTCCATCCCCTGCCGCATGTAGCCCACAGCACATCCCATTATCACCCATAGAATGCCGAAGATAGTTATCTTGATCCAGTGCATGTGCATCTCGGCTTCGGTGATTGGTTTAGGCTGTGGTTTGTCAGGCTCGGGCGTAGTAGCCGTAAGGCGCCTGACCGGCACGGGATGCAGGTGGCCCCGCTGCGGGTAGCCCCGCAGAGTGACCACGTTCTCGATCGAGTTGCCGATTGGCATCTGGTGGAAGTCGGGAGTGAAGTAGCGCAGTGAAGTAGGAGAGAGCGTCTCGAGCTCGCGGGTCGCCCCGCTAGCCCGATCGCGGACTGGCTCCGCTCCTCGCAGAGCCGGCGCAACATGGTATTCCACCGTAGTAGTAGTCCACCAAGTTGTGCCGTGGATGATGGGTATTAGAGCGAGAGCCAGCCACACGAGAGTGTAGCCAGCTCCGCTACCAAGTCGAAAACGCACTGGTAAGCCAAGATATATGTTCCGCCTTAGGCGCTCCCATATCCCAGGCTTTGGCTCATACCGCATGAGCAAGAGAGCAAGATGAAGCATGGGATCTGGAGTAAAGGATAGAAGGGGCATCTTCAATAGAAAGGTCTTTTCCGATCTCAGATGCGAGTAGTGCGCCTCGGTGAGGCACAATCACATGTTCGGCCGGGCCCGGCTTGAGCCAGGCACGGCAGCGGCGCATGCTCGATTTACATCTCGCCTTTAACCCTCTCCGTTTAAAGTCCCATGACGGCCCAAGAAACCTCCAAGACGGCCCCAAGAGGGCCCCAAGACGGCCCAAGAGGTCTCCGAGACGCCCACGCCCAACATGGCCTCCACGACGGCCCTGAAGCGCCCCAAGAGGGCCCCAAGTCGGTTCAGAGAGGCATCCAAGACTGCTTCCGACGGCGTCAAACGGGCCAGGAACGCTCTAAGACGACTCAAGGGGCCCCCAAGAAGCTCCCGAAGGCCTCCAAAATGCCCGAGGAGGCTCCCAAGAGCCCTCCAAAAGGCTCCCAGGAAGCTCCCAGGAGGCCTCAAGGGTGCCCCAAAAAGGCTCTCAAGAGGCCTCCTCCTCCTCCTCCTCCTCCTCCTCCTCCTCCTCCTCCTCCTCCTCCTCCTACTCTCGATTCGTCCTCCCTCTCCTTCGCTTCTTCTTTCTCCCCCGCGTGCTCCCCGAAGGGTTTCCACAACGGCTGGGGGAAAGCATGGTCCGATAGCTTGGCAGAGCACTGGCACGACGTTCAGCCACATGGGCAATTCCAGAAGGCAGGGGGCGGCGGTGATTCGCCGTGGCCGTCTTCGATAACAAGACCAACGGACTCCCAGAAGAATCGGGCTGGAGATTTGGCACTATCGTTTCAACGGCAGAGCGTCGCATTGACTTCGCGATAATGCAAAAACTCGCCCTGTAGAAATAAACCCAGATCCAAGCAACACTCCCCATCAACCCTCCTAGCGAACCCTCCCGGCCAACCCCCGCAGGCAAACACCCGCAGGCCAACGCTGGCTGGTGTAATTCCTTCCATTGTGCACGGATGCAGGTGCACCTTTTCAAGAGGCGTCTCTCAGCTTAGCGTCGCGCAAACATTTCGCTCTCGCCGCAGCGCCGCGTGGCACAAAGTTAGAAATGAGGCTCTGGCCCTGGCAGCTAAGTTATAGCGCGTGCGATGTCTGACAAGTACACTGGAGTGCGCCATTGACAAAAACTGACTAATGCCGCACATGCCCTTGCGCTTCATGTAAACACTCTTCCAGCTTGGTTACTCTCATGCAAGCATCGCGCACGCGTTTCTAAAGACTCACACTATGGAAGGAGGGCGAGTTCATCTCCTCCTGGTTGCGCTTCGTGCACGTACGCGACCAGGCATGATCAAGTGATCGTGAATGCCCGACTCACAACTAGCATTCTCGACATGCAAGTCCATGGGGCCCTCATCTTTCCAACGGGAGCGCGAACGACGTAGTGGCAATGCATATGTCGGTGAACGTATCCAGATGGGGCTTGGGACGGACTGGCCTATGGCATCATCAGATGTGCAGGCAAGGATTACACAATCGTTCCCTTCCTCTTCATGAAGCTCGTCCTTTCGCACTTACAACCGCCTGGAGCCCCTCAGAAACCCCATGACACACCGACTTCCTCACAACTCACAACTTCCCCTCCTCGTCGCCCTCATCCGCCACAGAACCCCTCACAACTTCCTCATCCTCCTTCTCCTCCTCCTCGCCCTCATCCGCCAAAGACACCCCCTAGAAATTCCATCCCTGCCTCACCCTTCCGCCCCGCCGCGCGCCAGCGCCCGCAATCGGGGTCGTGGACGCTGGTCGTCCACGATGCGGTGGGGGGGCAGGAGCAGGGAAGGTCAACAGTCTCGGTATGGTGGCGGCCTCGATTTTGAGCAGCTGGTTGGATTTTTTGTGTGGGAGCTCTCGTGCAGCCTCTCGCGGCCCCTTCGGGGCCTTCCAAGAGCTTACCTGGGCTGCGACATTCGCCTGGCAGCTGCGAGCTCAAACTCCTCTGGAACCCTGCTGAAATCTCCCCGGCGCTTTCACAAACAACAGAACACGTGCACAACTAGACAACCGCAAAAGCGTTGCTCGTGTCCAGCGTATCTCCTCCTCCCCTCGCATCCGAATTCTCTTGCTTCTGCGTATCCTCATCGTCTCGTTCCGTCTCCCACATCCTGCCTCCCCATGGCGCCTTCCAGTGGTCGAATGCGTAAATGAGACCGTGACACATCGCCATTGCGAAGTACAATCGCCAGGTCCAGCCTCCAGGGAAGTATAGTACCTTAATCGCGATATCAGCCTCGTTCTCCTCCACCTCCCCCCCCCTCACACAACCACCACCATCCATAATCCTCCTCAGGATCATCATCCTCTCCCCATCAACCTCCATGCCATATTCGCATCACTCTCAACATCACCACCACCACCTTAATCATCGTCATCATCATGATCAGCAGCAGCAGCAGCAACAGCAACATCAGCCGACACATCGCAATCATCAGCATTATCAGCATCGTCAGCCTCAATATCATCAGCATCATCATTATCAATGTCTTAATCATAAACCTAAGCATCATCGTCGCCATCATCAGCAGCAACACCGTCGTCGTCGTCAGCAGCACATCATCATCAGTATCATGATCATGGTCGTGAGCATGGTCAGCATCATCAGCAGCAGCATCATCATCATCTCCACCATCATCCTCATCATCATAAACGTCATACTCATCGCGATCACCAACATTATCAGCATGATCATCACCACCACCACCATGACCATTATCCCATCATCATTATCATCAGTATCATCAACCTCATCACCGACAGCAAAATCATCATCACCACCAAATGCATCATCATCAGCATCATCAGTATCAGCATCATCACCAACAGCATCATCATCATCAGCAACAGCACCAGCAGTATCATCATCATCATCATCATCATCATCATCACCATTATCTGATCATCATCAACACCGTCGTCGTCGTAGCCGTCGTCATCGTCGTCGTCGTCATCATGATCAGCATCGTCATCAACGTCAGCACCACCAGCACCATCACCGTCAGCATCGACATCATCATCATCAGCAGCAGCAGCAGCGTAAGCTTCAGCATCACTCCATTTTCCATGTGCATGAATCCTCCCTGTTGCACCCCGAGACGTGTCGGCAGGGCAGGCCGGGTATTTCGCCTGGGACTTCCTCACCATTTGTGATCCTCAAGCTTAACCTTGCAACAATTTCACTGATGGAGGGCGGGTGGTTTTCAAACGTGGCACTTGCCTTAGCGCCGCGCGCATTCGTCAGATTAGTTTGCAAGAGTTTCACGGACGGAGGGCGTGCCGTTTTCAAAATGCGGGTCTCGCCTCAGCGCCTCAGCGTCGCGTACATTCGTGCTAAACGTTTGCGAGAATTTCACAGACGGAGGGCGGCTTGTAACTCTCGCCATAATTCCGCGCACATTCGTTTAAACGCTTGCAAGGAGCTGCACGGATGAAGGGCGGCTCCTTTCCGAAATGTGGATATCGCCGTAGCGTCGCGCACACTCGTCTGAAGATCTTACAGCAATTTCACCAATTCTTATGGCTGTCGTCCCGGACATGATGCTTTGGTACGGTGTAGAATTGTCAGGGGGCCAAACTTACGCTCATTCGCTGTCTTGAAGTCTCACGAATGGCGTTCCGGCACGATTCAGGATTCTCACGCGGTTCTCTTCCAGCGGGGCATTTCCCTGAGTGAAAAGGCATCCTTGTAGGTAGGGACATGTGAGGGAACTTGGAAGGAAGGTTTATTGCAACATCGTTGATGGGTCTTGGGTTTACACTGGTCATCACTCCCCCTCCTCGTCGCCCCCAGCCGCTTCCGTCTTCCCTTCTCTGTTATCCCTGCTCATCGCCCTCATCGTGCTTTCCCATGGGAAGCGGAGGAGGGAGAAGGCACCGTGGAGGAGGCGGAGGACGCCGAAGAAGAGGACGACGAGGATGAAGACGACGAGGAGGACGGTGGGGACAACGTGCAGGAGGAGGAAGAGCCAGAGGGGAGGGGCAGGGATAGCGTCAGAGGGGGAGAGAGAGGGCCCCAGGGAGGGAAGGAGCCTGTCCTCCCTCTCCTATTCATTCTCTTCCTTGCTGTCCTCCTCCAACCTCCTCCTCCTCTCCTCTCCCTCTCCCCCCAACCTCCTCCCTCTCCTTTCCCAGATGGAACCCAGACCGTGCGGAACCTCACTGGACGTCCGTGCCTTTGCATCTGCCGAGTCATGTCACATTCGACGTTTGCCATTCAGAGATTGCGCTTCGCAGAGGAACGATTCTGGAGGGCGGGAGGGGAAGGCGGACGAGGAGAGAGGAGCAGGGAAGGTCGGGAGGACGGAGGAGAGGGGAGAAGGAAAGAAGAGGGAGGACGAGGGAACGAGGATCGGGTAGGCGAAAACGAAAGCGGACACGTACATGTGGACAGTGTGACAAGGACGATAAGAGAAGGCCCTCCCTCCTCTCCCTGCCTGTTCAATCCTCCCTCCCAACGACCACGATCGCGACGACCACAACAACGAGGACGCGGAACATCACATCCATGACGACCGCGCCCCACCACAACAACGACGACGACCATCACCATCACGACGACTTGGCGGGATCGGCGGGCGCGCCAGGACGGCCAACACCACGTTGAGGAGGCAGTCTGCGTAGCGGCCCATGTCCATGGGCGCCGAGGCAAGAAACCCCTGCGGGGAGCGACGACAAGGGCGCTTCGATCATCAAGCCCCAATCGCCATTATCATGCCAATAGAATCGTGGGCCGCAGCATCGCCATCATTGGCACCATCCATTATCAATCCTCTTATCGATCCCACCGTCATCAACATCAGCATCATCACCACCACCACCATCATCAACACAATCAGCATCATCATCACCATCATCATCAGCAACATCATCTTGTCCAACCTCGGAGTTACAGTCATTCATAAAATTACCACCAGTATCATCATCCTCAACGTCAACATCACCAACATCACTATCACCACCGCTGTCGTCATCCTCATCATGACCATCAAACGCACCGCTGAGGCGTGGTGAAATGCCACGTGCTGTCTGGTAAGGTTATTGTAGTTTTGTGAGGGCCCCACCCCCTGCGCGTGCCCCCCCCTCATCCCGAGGCTCCCTGGGCGGCCCGACGCCACCCTGGCGCTCTCCAAGGCATCCAGGACGCCCACGATGCCTTCCAGCACAGGCCAGGCAGGCCACTAAGGCCACCAGCATGGCCAAGGATGGTTCCATGGCAGCCCAAGGTGGCCCAGCATCGGCCCAAGATGGCCTCAAGACTGCCTGAGAGGCTCTCGAGACGGTCCAAGAGGCTCCAATAGGCCTTAAGAAGGGCCCGACGAGGCCACAACCAGTGATGTTCTACACATTGTCGATAGAATTTCGCAGTCTCACATTGTTGGGACTCCGTCAACCCAAGACGGCCGAAGAAACGTTCAAGAGATAGCCTCAAAACGGCACACTGGAGCCCCACGGCTGTCCAAGAGGGTCACACGATAGCCCAAAAGCGGTCCAGGATGACCTCAAAGTCGGTCCGAGGGAGCGCTCAGATGGCCCTCAGGTTCGCCACGACGGCCCCGAAAGCGTCCTAGAGGCCCCAAGACGCACCCAAGAGGCCCCTCAGAGGCCCACAAAAGGCATTCAACAAGCCCCCAAAAGTTTCGAGAAATCAAACGTGTCACACGTGACTGTCTCCCGTGCTCCCTCGAATAGTCGACCACAATGCTGCGTTGGCACGATGACGGGACTTGCCGCAGCAAGCAGGACAATAGACACCAGCGGCCTTATCATAGGCGCTACCACCACCATCACCACCACCACCACCACCATCATCATCATCATCATCATCATCATCATCATCACCACCACCACCACCACCATCACCACCACCACCACATCATCATCATCATCATCATCATCATCATCATCATCATCATCATCATCATCATCATCATCATCATCATCCTCAGCATCATCATCATCATCATCAGCAGCAGCATCATCATCACCATCACCATCACCATCATCATCAGCATCATCATCATCATCAGCAGCAGCAGCAGCATCAATATCAGCATGATCATCATCAGCCTCATAAGCATCATCATCAGCATCATCATCATTATCATCATCATCCTCATCATCATCCTCACCATCATCATCATCATCATCATCATCATCATCATCATCATCATCATCATCATCACCATTATCGTCGTCAGCATCATCATCCGCATCATCATCATCAGCACCATCCTCACCATCCTCATCATCCTCATCATCATCATCGTCATCAGCATCTTCATCCTCATCCTCATCCTCATCCTCCTCCTCATCATCAATACCAACATCGTCGCCATCGTCATCGTCGACGTCGTCGTCGTTATCTTCATCCTTCTCCTCCTCCTCATCATCAGCATCCTCACCACCA
Source organism: Prorocentrum cordatum (assembly GCA_963575745.1). NCBI lineage: Eukaryota > Dinophyceae > Prorocentrales > Prorocentraceae > Prorocentrum > Prorocentrum cordatum. The sequence continues at coordinate 368,622 of CAUYUJ010014240.1, read as the reverse complement.
TGATCACCAACAGTGGTCATATCATCAGCGTCGTTATCACCGCCACCACGATCATCATCACCATCACCACCAACGTCGTCGTCACCATCATCAACATCACCACCCTCATCATCATCGTCATCATCCCCGTCGGCCGTCTTACCGTAAGCATATGCACCAGCTCCACCACCATCACAACCATTGGCAGAACCATATTCGCTACACCATCATCGCCATCAGTGTCAACTCCGCAACCACCGCTAGCATCATCAGCATACCCATCCTAGCCACTAAGCCACTATCACCTGCATCACCAAAATGATGGCACCGCCATCGTTCACATGCCCCGTCCGTTTTTTTTATATCGATCCTCGCTTCACACTTCACAATTATATTGCCTTCTCCCCTCATCCCCTCCTTTTCTCATTCCTCCCTCTCCATTTCATCGTTCCCGCCCCCGTCCCGCCTGTAATACACGTCCTGCCTCTGCCCTTCTCTGTCCCTCGTCAACCTCCCTCCACCCCTCACCCTCATCAAACCTCGCGCGGCTCTTCCACCTTCTACACATCCACGCCTCGTTTCCCTTTTATCAGTCGCTTCATCATGGCCTGCTTGTCCTTGTCGTGTTCATCCGTGTCTTCCTCGTCCTCCTCCTCGCCCTCCCCTCCCCGTGCCGAATGTAGCCCAGGGCCTTGGGAGAGTGGCGTGCGTGGTGGTCGCACGGGGCGCATGTATGAGGGTAGGGATACCTCACTGGGCACCTTCACAGCTTTTCCATGGATTAGAGCACCTGGGCGACACAGGAGTAATTCGTTGCTGCTTGCACCTTGCAAGTGCCCTGTATACAGCGCGCGGGACGGGAACCCCTGCCTAAACGACTATTCGGAAACTCGGGATAGGCGCATGGGGCACGGAAGCAAGGAATTACGAACTCCTGGCGTTCACAAGAAGCCCTCAGTCGGCCGCGTCGCCTCGGAACGACCATGGCCTCAAACAACTGCATTGCCCAATGCCCGTGCCACCATAACAGTGGAACTGCGCACGCTACGAGTGCAACGCGATTCGGCCGCGTGCAACGGCTTTGCGCGTTGCCCAAGCACAGGTCGCGCAATGTTGCCACCATATCGGTGGAACTGCTCACGCAGTACATGTGCAGTGGGATTGGGCGGCATCAAGCGCCGCGTGAATGCAAGGGACCACTTGCATGGCTCACTGTGCGCGGCACCCCCATCGGAGCCGCGATCCTTTTCGATCCAAGGGGGCTGCGGTCTTGCGCCCCCCCAACATCCCTGAACTCTCTTTTTAGCTCTGGCACGCCTCCTCGCCGCGCCTTTGCTGAGCGAGGCGCGGCGCCCCCCGCGGAGCCTCCCGCTGGGAGCGGCCTCGCAGGGGTCGTTGGGCACCTCCAGGTACTGGCGCTCACAACTGGCGTCGCAGTAGCCCCGGCCAGCTCGTCGATGGTCAGCCTCGGACCCTGCTTGGCCCTGGTTGGCCCTGTTGCCATCCTCGCCAGCCCGTTGGCAAGGTTCGCCTCCAGGCCTGTCGCGCCGAGGCCGCGCGCCCGCAGCGCTGCCCTCAGCTCGTCCACCTTGTAGCGCAGCAGCTCCTCTCTGATCGCTATCTGCGCGCCGCTGAGTGGACCTCCGTGGAGCTCCCCATACTGGCGCCCCACGGCCCTCGACGCGACCTGTCGTCGCTGCCGAGGCCCTTCGTTCTTGATCGGCACGGGGCCTCCCGCTGCCGGTCCCTTGCCCGCGCTCTCTGCGGCTGGGGGCGGTGCCCCCCCGCTCTCGTCCGCCCTGAGCGCCCGCGCCCTCTGTGGCTGGAGGCGGTGCTTCCCGCTCGTCGGCCCTGAGCGCTGTCGCCTCGCCCGTCGTCGGCGCCCCCCACTGCCTCGCCGCCCGCAGCGTCGGGCCGACGCCCCCTTGCGCGTCTCTTAGCAAAGTGGCACGCCGTCGCCGCGGCTCCGGGCACGTGCGCCAACACGAACATGAACAGCGGCATGACGATGCCTATCGCGCTGTCGTCATACTGGCCTTCTCCCGCGGCTGCGGCGCCCCCCCTGCTACGCCGCGCACGCATGCTGCTGCTGAGACCACCTTCAGCATGGCCGCCATGGAATCGCTCGCATGGCCAGCCGCGCGCCCTCTTGTCGCTAGCCCCATGAGCTTCAGCAAGGCCTCGACCCTCGAGCCGCCCAGGTACTTCGCCCCCTGCTCGGTTCACCGCCGCGTCCAACTTGATCACCTCCAGATCCGTCGTCCGCGCGCGCTCCTGCATCCGCAAGTCCTGGATGCGGAGATGCCGCACTCGGCCCGACCCCACCCTGTGGGCCATCCCATTCGCGGCCGAGCTGTCCGCGCCGGCAACTCCCCGCGCGTGGACCCCGCACAGCGCGAGGATCTGCTGCAACAGGATAGCGGAGGCGCCCGCCCTGTTGAGAGCTAGGGGCTCTGCCACGCCGTTCAACGTCGCCACGCAGCCCTGCGCTGACGTCGTCACCTCGAGGCAGGGGTCCCCGAACATCATCACCTTGCACTGCGTGTCATCCGCTCCTGCCCAGTCGCTGTCACCCTCGACGTCCGCCGTGACTGGGAGGTCCTGCAACGGGCAGTGCCACTCCGTCACTGGGCACCCACCCTGGTGCCGCGCAGCTCGCTTGAGCCTGACCTCAGCGAGTGGCGCGGGCTTCGACGCTTCCGCCATGATCTTCGCCGCGCACTGCACCTGCGGCGCGTCCTGGGACAGGTAGGTCAGCACTCCGCCTGCCTCGGGAACCAACCTCTCGAGCCGCTCCTCCACGACCGCCCCCATGGGCGCGGAGCCTCCCGTGGCCTTCGAACCTGGGCTCGCCTAAGGCTTCGTCGTGTCAGCTGGCAGGTCCAAGAGCTCGAGCAGGTTGTCCACGTGCGAGTCATCTGCTCCCCACGCGAAGCAAGGAGACGGAGCCTCCCGCCACTCGATGCGCCGCTTGAGCAGCCTGCCGCGGCAACCGCCGGCGGCGCCCGGCCCCGCTCGACCCAGCTTCTTGATCTCGATGTGCCCCTCCAGCACCGCGTCGAGCACGCCCGGCTTCGCCGAGATGCCCCCTGCCACGAAGTCGCCAACGTGCACGCCCAGCGCGATGTCCAACGTCTCGCTGTAGAAGGCGCCAGGGCACGGCGTGATCCGAGCCAATGGCGGCTGACTCTTCTCGAAGACGTCGCCGACGTACGCCTGCCGCAACCTCGACGCAAGCCTTGTGCCGCAGAGCGCCTCGCGGAGATGCCAGACCCGCCCAGGTCGTCGCAGCCCAGGCGGTGGCATCACGCGCAACCACTCATCCATGTCCGCGTGGAAGAACGCCACGCTGACATCGCGCAGAGCCACTTGCCCCTGCCCCGATGGGGGCTTCGAGGCAGCCGGGGACACCGCCGAGCGCAAGTAACGGAGGTGCGGCGCACCTGCCGCCACATCGTCGCGCTCGAAGAAATTAAAGCCCATGGCTGCGAGCCCCAGCCGTGCGAACGGTGTTCCGTCTGGCTTGCATCGGAGTCCATCGAGCCACTTGCTCCGCATGCGTCTACCGACGCTCGAAACGTCGGACGCATCCTCGTAGACGCCGAACGCGGCCATTTGGTTGAGCTCCTGCTGACGCCCCTGCACCGCGAACTCCCTCGGCAGCACCTCGCCCGAGCGGCTGTCGTGCGCCGCCGCCTCTGGAACGAGGTCGTAGGCCCACGCTGTCGGAGTCTCCCGATCGCGCACGGACGCCGCGAACAGCTGCAGCCGCCCGCAGTCCTCGCCGTCGAGTCCCAAGTAAGCGGGTTCACTAGCGTCCAAGGGCACCACAAGGTCGGCCACCCTGGGCGCCTTCAGCCGTAGCTCGCCGTCTGCGGGAGTTGCTGGTCGGCCCCTCGAGTCCACGCGCATCCCCGCGGAGTCGCCCGCTGAGCCGCCCGCTGAGCCGCCCTCTGCAGGAGGTGGCTGGGATGAACTCGCCGCTGTTGCTACATCTCCTGCTGCTGCCATCGCGGCTGCGGGGTCAACCGCTGCCGAATCCACCTCCATCTCTGGGGCTGCGATGGCGTCGCCTGGCAACGGGTGGACCGCTGCCCGCCGATTCGCCTCATCCAAGAGCTTCCCCTCCAAAAGCCTCCTGCACTCGCGGGGGCGCGCCGCTTCGCCTCCCCAGCACCTCGGACAGTTCAAAGTGGGCTCGTAGGTCTGCGCCATCCTCTGCGTCGCGTAGGTGGCCCTTCCGAGCCTCGGCTGGGGCGGGGGTCCTGGCGGCGCGCCCAGAGGTCCTGGGGGCGGGCGCGCTGGCTCTTCCGCCGCTGGAGCTGCTGCTGCTGCTGCTGCCGCTGGAAGCGCCCTCGGCCTGGAGCTGCTGTGCCTGCGCCTGGCGCGCCCTCGCCGCGTTGTCACCGCGGTGGGGCTCGGCCCCCCCCAGGGCTGCCCTGCCGTGGTGTCCGCGCGCTCAAGCGTGGACTGGAGGTCCCAAGGCAAGCCCGCGAAACTGTTCAGCGCGTCCACGTTGAACCTCCGCTCCTTCGGCTGCCTCCTGATCGCGCGGCGCCGGCTGGTCTGCCGCGACCCGCTGACCAGGTGCTCGTCGCTCTTCTCGGCCTTGCCCAGCCAGACGCCCGAGAGCCACTGAGCCTCTGCCTTCTGAGCGCGGTCACCTGGCACTCGGGCCCAGACAACCTCTCCAAGCGTGGCCACCCCCCCGCGGCGCGGCTCGCCCCCATCGACATGGTAGGCCGTCTTGTCAGAAGCCTGTCCAGCGGCAAACCGTGCGAGGAGCCACCCAGCGTGCCTGACCACCCATGGCGACAAACTATGGAACGCGGGAATGCGCGCACCCATGCCCGAATCGAGCTGGAGCTTGATCACGCGCGCCTGCTTGGCCACTTGATCGTTCATGGCCTCGATCAAACCCGTCGACGAGCGGCTCCTGGCAGGCGCTGCCGCGACCTGGCTCTTGAAGCCCTTCAGTTTCCTCTCCTCGGAGATCTGCTCGGCCAGCGCTTGGACTGCTGGCTCCTGGTCGGCGCGCATGATGCACCCCGCGATGTCCCAATCATCGATGGCTGGCTGCACTCGCTGCGATGGACACGAAGGGGCGCGTGCCCGTCGGCCCCAAGACCGCGCGCACTGCAGTGGATTGGCGATGCGCCACCACCGGCGCGTTGAGCAACGCCTCCACGCCGCCGCCCGCGACTGGGCCAACCAGCTGCGGCATCAGGACGGCCTGGTCGATCTGCTGATCCGCTGGCGCCAACCGCGCCTCGCTGTCGGCCGAGGCCGCCAGCTCCTCGGCTGCGGCCGCGGAGCCGAGCTGCAGCTGGCCCATCTGCACCTCGTCGATGCTACTAGGCCCGCCGCCCTGTCGGGGCGGGCCGTCTGCCGCCTTGGCTGGCGCGCGCATGTCGCGCCAGCCTCTCGGTGGCAGGTGGGCGGGCTCGTGCGTGTCGGTCTCCCCCTGGCTGGGGGGCGGTGGCACCCGCCCCGCCCTGGCCGGCGCCTCGTCGGGGTCTGCCTCTGCCAGCGGCGCCTCCTCGCGCCGGGGCTGCTCGGCCGCCGCGGGAGCCGTTGCCGCGAGCGCAACGGCCCCGACTGGGTTGAGCCGCAGCGCCTCGGACGTCGTCGCGGCGGCCCCTGGCGGGCCGAGCGCCGCGGGAACGATGCGCGAGCCCGTCGGACAGAACAGCGCAGAGTGGCCGTTGTCGCACGCCTCGTCGAGGCCCACGATGGGGCGCGAGACGTCAGCGACCTGGTAATCGACGCCCACTCTGTTCACCTCTACCAGGTCGCACTGCGCGCTGTCTACCAGGTCGCACTGCGCGCATTTCTCGCCGTAGTGCTTCGCGCGTCCGTCGTCCGCGGCGCGGATGTCGTCGTGCCGGGCAGGCTCGCGCGTCGCCGCGCTCGGGGCATGACTGCGTGGGCACGTCGCTCTGGATGCCCCCGAGTCCAGCATGACGTACTCGTCGTAGCTCTCGTGATGGCCTCCTGGGCCGCCAGCCCGCGGAGCTCGCAGCATCGAGATCCGATTCGCAGGATCAGCTGCCTGTGCCGCCAGTCGCAGCACCCACTGGATGGCGGACGAAGTGGCCCCCGCTGTCCCGCCGCCGCCTGCGCTGGCGCTGCCGCCGCTCGGAGCAGCCACTGAGCTCGCCGTTGACAGCTGCGCGGAGTTGGCGCGCGCCTGCGCTGCGCTGCTCGGCGCCGCGGACGGCGCGCTCGACGCCGCTGGGCCCGTCGCAGGCGTGAGCAGCTGAACCAAGTTCTCCGCGTCCTTCAGCTCGATCGTCTTGCTGGCTGCGCTGTTCACTCTCGAAATCTGGCCAGGGCAGTCTGTCATCATATGGCCCTTCTGATGGCACCTCCTGCGCGTGCGTGTCTCGACGCGCTGGCCATCATTGCCATATCTGCCCTTGCCGTCCTTCTGCGTCTGGTGCTGGGTTCGGGAGTCCATGTTTCCGTCGTGGAACTTCCCGTATCCCTTCTTGCCGCCGTCTTTTACTTTGCTCTTCCCCCCCTTTACCCTTGCCCTTCTTGGCGGCGTTTACGACCATCGCCACCCCGCTTGGCGCCGCCCCTCCTGCTGCCGAAGTCGCCGCCAGGGACCCAATGTCCATCGGCGCTGGCCCGCTGTCGTCCGCCGCGGTGGCCCCCGCTGCGGCGCCTCCTGCTGCGCCCATGAACGTGTCCCTGTTCGTCAGGCACGCATTCGCGCGCTTCGCGATTCCGTCGTAGTCCCCGAGGCGGTCGGCGTTGACCATCAGCCGCTGCTGGGGGCCCCTGTCCAGAATCCCCGGGATCTCGACGTCGCCGGGCACCGTGCTGCCGCGCCGCTCGCGCGCCTGGGACGCCGCGCCGAACTCGCCCAGGTCGGTCTCGATCGCCGCCGCTCCGAACGTCCACCCCGTCAGCTTCCTCAGCCGACCCAGAGCTGACGCTGTCTGGTCGGGCTCGAACTCCTTCGCGAGCTTGCGCCGCGCCAGCGGTCCTTGGCCCTTCGGGGTCGGCCGCTGCATGGCGGACGCCTTGCCTTCCAGGAGCAGCGCGAGCATGCGGTGCAGCTGCCGCGACGCGCCGACGCGCGCGGGGTTCGTCTGGTCCAACGCACCGTTGGTGACGTCCTCGTCGGCCTTCTGGCCGACTGTGATCATCTCCCGGCGCGGGTCGCCGTCGAGCGTCGCAATGTGCGCTGGCAGCTTGATCGACCACGCGGGCCACGCTGCCTCGCCGCCCTTGAACTGAGCTGGCTTCGCCAGCAGCTTCGCGCCAATGACGCCCCACTTGCGTCGATCACCTGGCCTCGCCGACGCTGGAGCTGCCGCCGCGGTGGCCCCCGCTGCAGTCAGCTGCTGGAACGCTTGCTGCAGCTGCAGAAGCTGGGCGCCCTGCTGTCCGGCTGTCGCCCCTGCTCGCGCCTCCACCTCCAGGGCTCTCTTTCCGGCAGCTTCCGCTCGAGCCGTCGCGGCCCGCAGCGCGCCCATCACCTGTTGGGCAGTCGGCTGCGCCGCCCCTGCTGCAGCTGCGCCCGCGGCTGCGGGGTCGACCGCCACCTGCTGCGGCGCTGCTGCTTGCAGCTCCTCCCTCATCCCTGAACCTCCGCGCTACGAAGGGCCACGTAGGCATCGCCCTCGCGGGCCACGAAGGAGCGGCCGCCCTCGCCCACGACGTCGAGCGGCCAGGCGCGCCCCAGCTCCTTGTCGAAGACGACGTCCCCGAGCACGCGATGCGCGAACGTTGGCAGGTCAATCTCGCGCCCGACGATCTTCTCGACGAGGCCCAGGGTCGACTCTAGCAGCCTGCGCGCGCCTCCTCGCCGCTGTCGTCGCCAGGCGGCGCACCCTGATCGCCGCCCCCCTCGCTGCTTCAGCCCCGTCGCCGTGGCGCCCGCCGAGGCCGCGCCTCGGCCTGCAAGGGGCCTGGGAAGGCCTTGTTGCTCTCCGCGGCCTGCGGCCCTCCCCGCTGGCCGCCGGGTGAGGCGCGGTCGCCGTCCGCGGCCCGCAGAGCCCCCCGCTGGCCGCTGGGCCGCCCTCCGCGGCCCGCGGAGCCCCCCGCGGCCGTTGGGCCAGCACTTCCGACGCAGAACCCGTGTATCCTCAGGACACGGGCTCCGCTGCCATGCGCGGCGCCCCCCCATCGGAACCGCGATCCTTTTTTATCCAAGATGGCTGCGGCCTTGCGCCCCCCCCCAGCATCCCTGAATTATCTTCATAGCTCTGGCACCCTGCCGAAGAGTTCAGCTTGTGGCAGCGCGGCAAGTATTGGGTTGCGGCAGATATCGGGCCTCGCGATCCGAAGCCCATCTTGGGGCCTGAGTGCAAGGAGCTAGAGACTTCCTTACCATTTAGGATCCTGCCGCTTGAAAGAGCTCCGCGGATGAAGGGCGGGCGGTTTTCAATATGTGACTCTGGCCTTAGCGCCGCGCACGTGTCAAATTCACCATTTGCAGCAGTTCCAAGGATGCAGAAGAAACGGTTTTCAAATGTGGCCCCCACCTTAGCACCGCGAGCACTCGTCTTGAAAACTTGCAACAGCTTAGTGGATGGAGGGCGACTCCATTTTAAAATGTGGTTCGCCCGTTAGCGCCGCGCGCTTTCGTCTGCAATATTTGCAACAATTCAAGGGTCGAGCGGGGCGGTGTTGAACATGTGGATCTTGCCTTAGCGCCGCGACAATCGTCTAAACACATCGCGAACAGCTTCACGGATGCAGGGCGGCGGGTTGTCAGAATATGGACATCGCCTTCGCGCAGCGCGCACTCGTCTAAAATATTTACACCAAATTCAAAGATGGGGGATGGGGGCTCGTTTACAACATGTGGCTCTCGAACTAGCGCCGCACGAACCCGTCTTAAACGTTTACAACAAGTTCGGGGATGGAAAGGAGGTGTCGGTCATGTTCAAAATTGCACTCACGGCTTAGCACCGCGCGCGCTCGTCTGCAAATTGCGCAGTGGCCCGCGGTCGAAAGCTGCGCCTTTTCATAATGGGGCTCTCGCTCAGCACCGCGCGACTTAATCCGCTGGCCCCCTTGTGGGGCCACCAGGCTGTAGGGCTAAGGTTCGCAATTTCATGTACCAGTTGCAGCTTCCAGTTTCCATTGTTACAGTTATATTTGTTGCTGGGATTTGCCACATTTCTAAAATTCGTCGACACCCCTCATGCAGATCGGCGGGGTCGGATTCCAAAAACACATGTGATTTCCAACATTTCTCACATTCGGTGGCGCCCCTCGCGCAGATCGGCGGGGTCAGGGTCCAAAAACGCAGCGAATTTGCAACATTTCTAAAATTCGATGGCACCTCTCATGTAGATCGGCGGGGTCAGGGTCCAAAAACACATGGGATTTGCCACATTTCTAAAATTCTGTGGCACCCCTCACGCTAATCGGCGGGGTCTGGGTGCAAAAACATACGGGATGCACCACATTTCTGAAAATTCGCCGGTGCCCCCCACGCAGATCGGCGGGGTCAGGGTCAAAAAACACATAGGATTTGCCACACTTCTAAAATTCCGTGGCACCCCTCAGGCAGATCGGCGGGGTCAGGGTCCAAAAACACATGAGATTTGCAACATTTCTAAAATTCGTCGTCACCCCTCAGATCGGCGGGGTCAGATTCCAAAAACACATGTGATTTCCCATCTTTCTCACATTCGGTGGCGCCCCTCACGCAGATCGGCGGGGTCAAGTGCAATTATCCTGGCGAAGGACCCAACCATATGCAATTGTGAATACTGCAATTGTGAATATCTTCTCGGTGGAGCCCCCTACGGGGCCACGAAACGCGCGAGGGGTGTGCCGAAATGGGCGTGCGGGGCGCATGCGGGCACACCCACTGGGGCCTTCGGTGGAGCTCTCTATGGGGCCAAGAAACGTGCGAGGGGTGTGCCGAAATGGGTGTGCGGGACGCACGCGGGCACGCCCACTGGGACCTTCGGCGGACCTCCCTATGGGGCCACGGAGCGCGTGAGGGGCGTGCCGAAATGGGTGTGGCTGACGCATGCGGGCGCGGGCACTGGTGCCTTCGGCGGAGCTCCCTATGGGGCCGCGAAACGTGTGAGGGGTGTGCCGAAATGGGTGCGGCTGACGCATGCGGGCGCGGGCACTGGGGCCTTCGGTGGAGCTCCCTATGGAGCCACGAAACGTGTGAGGGGTGTGCCGAAATGGGTGTGGGTGACGCATGCGGGCGCGGGCGCTGGGGCCTTCGGTGGAGCCCCCTATGGAGCCACGAAACGTGTGAGGGGTGTGCCGAAATGGGTGTGGGTGACGCATGCGGGCGCGGGTACTGGGGCCTTCGGTGGAGCTCCCTATGGAGCCACGAAACGTGTGAGGGGTGTGCCGAAATGGGTGTGGGTGACGCATGCGGGCGCGGGCACTGGGGCCTTCGGTGGAGCTCCCTATGGAGCCACGAAACGTGTGAGGGGTGTGCCGAAATGGGTGTGGGTGACGCATGCGGGCGCGGGCACTGGGGCCTTCGGTGGAGGAGCCACGAAACGTGTGAGGGGTGTGCCGAAATGGGCGTGGGCCACGACGCAACTGGGGCCTTCGGCGGAGCTCCCTATGAGCCACGACGTGTGAGGGGTGTGCCGAAATGGGTGTGGGTGACGCATGCGGGCGCGGGCACTGGGGCCTTCGGTGGAGCTCCCTATGGAGCCACGAAACGTGTGAGGGGTGTGCCGAAATGGGTGTGGGTGACGCATGCGGGCGCGGGCACTGGGGCCTTCGGTGGAGCTCCCTATGGAGCCGCGAAACGTGTGAGGGGTGTGCCGAAATGGGTGTGGGTGACGCATGCGGGCGCGGGCACTGGGGCCTTCGGTGGAGCTCCCTATGGAGCCACGAACGTGTGAGGGGTGTGCCGAAATGGGTGTGGGTGACGCATGCGGGCGCGGGCACTGGGGCCTTCGGTGGAGCTCCCTATGGAGCCACGAAACGTGTGAGGGGTGTGCCGAAATGGGTGTGGGTGACGCATGCGGGCGCGGGCACTGGGGCCTTCGGTGGAGCTCCCTATGGAGCCACGAAACGTGTGAGGGGTTTGCCGAAATGGGTGTGGGTGACGCATGTGGGCGCGGGCACTGGGGCCTTCGGTGGAGCTCCCTATGGAGCCACGAAGCGTGTGAGGGGTGTGCCGAAATGGGTGTGGGGGACGCATGCGGCCGCGGGCACTGGGGCCTTCGGTGGAGCTCCCTATGGAGCCACGAAACGTGTGAGGGTGTGCCGAATTGGGTGTGGGTGACGCATGCGGGCGCGGGTACTGGGGCCTTCGGTGGAGCTCCTATGGGGCTACGAAACGCTGTGCTGGGTGGGTGAAACGCAAGGAAGAGGGGGAGGAGGGAGGAGGGGGGGGAGGAGGAGGAGGAGAGGAGGAGAGGAGAGGAGACGCGGGCCACCGTCTCTTCAAAACGAGGACCCAACACCACAGGATGGTTGGGAAAAAACCGCGCAGAATTTGCCACATTTCTAAAATTCGATGGCACCCCATCACGTAGATCGGCGGGGCCAGGGTCTAATTATCCTGGCGAAGGACCCAATCATATGCAAGTGTGAATACTGCAATTGTGCATATCTTCTCGGTGGAGCCCCCTACGGGGCCACGAAACGTACGAGGGGTGTGCCGACATGGGTGCGCGGGACGCATGCGGGCACACCCACTGGGGCCTTCGGTGGAGCTCTCTATGGGGCCAAGAAACGTGCGAGGGGTGTGCTGAAATGGGTGTGCGGGACGCATGCGGGCACGCCCACTGGGACCTTCGGCGGAGCTCCCTATGGGGCCACGGAACGCGTGAGGGGCGTGCCGAAATGGGCGTGGCTGACGCATGCGGGCGCGGGAACTGGGGCCTTCGGCGGAGCTCCCTATGGGGCCACGAAACGTGTGAGGGGTGTGCCGAAATGGGTGTGGGTGACGCATGCGGGCGCGGGCAATGGGGCCTTCGGTGGAGCTCCCTATGGAGCCACGAAACGTGTGAGGGGTGTGCCGAAATGGGTGTGGGTGACGCATGCGGGCGCGGGCGCCGGGGCCTTCGGTGGAGCCCCCTATGGAGCCACGAAACGTGTGAGGGGTGTGCCGAAATTGGTGTGGATGACGCATGCGGGCGCGGGCACTGGGGCCTTCGGTGGAGCTCCCTATGGGGCCACAAAACGTGTGAGAGGTGTGCCGAAATGGGTATGGATGACGCATGTGGGCGCGGGCAGTGGGGCCTTCGGTGGAGCTCCCTATGGAGCCACGAAACGTGTGAGGGGTGTGCCGAAATGGGTGTGGGTGACGCATGCGGGCGCGGGCACGGGGGCCTTCGGGGGAGCTCCCTATGGAGCCACGAACCGTGTGAGGGGTGTGCCGAAATGTGTGTGGGTGACGCATGCTGGCGCGGCACTGGGGCCTTCAGCGGAGCTCCCTATGGAGCCACGAAACGTGTGAGGGGTGTGCCGAAATGGGCGTGGCTTCGGTGGAGCTCCCTATGCGGCCACACTGGGTGCGCATCGGCGCTGGGCAACTGGGTCCTTCGGCGGAGCTCCCTATGGGGCCACGAACGCGTGAGGGGTGTGCCGAAATGGGTGTGGCTGACGCATGCGGGCGCGGGCACTGGGGCCTTCGGTGGAGCTCCCTATGGAGCCACGAAACGTGTGAGGGGTGTGCCGAAATGGGTGTGTTGACGCATGCGGGCGCGGGCACTGGGGCCTTCGGTGGAGCTCCCTATGGAGCCACGAAGCGTGTGAGGGGTGTGCCGAAATGGGTGTGGGTGACGCATGCGGGCGCGGGCACTGGGGCCTTCGGTGGAGCTCCCTATGGAGCCACGCAACGTGTGAGGGTGTGGGTGCCGAAATGGGTGTGGGTGACGCATGCGGGCGCGGGAACTGGGGCCTTCGGTGGAGCTCCTATGGGAGCCCGAAACCGTGTGAGGGGTGTGCCGAATTGGGTGTGGGTGACGCATGCGGGCGCGGGTACTGGGGCCTTCGGTGGAGCTCCTATGGGGCTACGAAACGCTGTACTGGGTGGGTGAAACGCAAGGAAAAGGGGGAGGAGGGAGGAGGAGGAGGAGGAGGAGAGGAGGAGAGGAGAGGAGACGCGGGGACTGTTTCTTCAAAACGAGGACCCAACACCACAGGATGGTTGGGAAAAACAAAAGGGATTGGCCACATTTCTGAAATCTGGAGGCACCCCTCAGGCATATCGGCAGGGTCAGGGTCCAAAATCACATGGGATTCGTCGGCCCCCCCAACGCAGATCGGCGGGGTCAGCGTCCAAAAACACAAGTCACTTGGTTTTGCCGATTGCGAGTCGGCCTCGCATGAAGTTCCGATACTGCTTCGCAACGGCGCCCAGGCCTCATGACATAGCTCTCGCATAGCGCATTCTCCGAGATAAGGGGGAGCCGGCGGCAGGGGGCGAAGCCCTTACGGAATTCTAATGCAAAACTTAGCTGGATGAAGGACTGTTTTTCCCAACCATCCTGTGGTGTTGGGTCCTCGTTTTGAAGAGGCGGTGCCCCGCGTCTCCTCTCCTCTCCTCCTCTCCTCCTCCCCCTCCTCCTCCCTCCTCCCCCTCTTCCCTGCGTTTCACCCACCCAGTACAGCGTTTCGTAGCCCCATAGGAGCTCCACCGAAGGCCCCAGTACCCGCGCCCGCATGCGTCACCCACACCCAAGTCGGCACACCCCTCACACGTTTCGTGGCTCCATAGGGAGCTCCACCGAAGGCCCCAGTGCCCGCGCCCGCATGCGTCACCCACACCCATTTCGGCACACCCCTCACACGTTTCGTGGCTCCATAGGGAGCTCCACCGAAGGCCCCAGTGCCCGCGCCCGCATGCGTCACCCACACCCATTTCGGCACACCCCTCACACGTTTCGTGGCTCCATAGGGAGCTCCACCGAAGGCCCCAGTGCCCGCGCCCGCATGCGTCACCCACACCCATTTCGGCACACCCCTCACACGTTTCGTGGCTCCATAGGGAGCTCCACCGAAGGCCCCAGTGCCCGCGGCCCGCATGCGTCACCCACACCCATTTCGGCACACCCCTCACACGTTTCGTGGCTCCATAGGGAGCTCCACCGAAGGCCCCAGTGCCCGCGCCCGCATGCGTCACCCCACACCCATTTCGGCACACCCCTCACACGTTTCGTGGCTCCATAGGGAGCTCCACCGAAGGCCCCAGTGCCCGCGCCCGCATGCGTCACCCACACCCATTTCGGCACACCCCTCACACGTTTCGTGGCTCCATAGGGAGCTCCACCGAAGGCCCCAGTGCCCGCGCCCGCATGCGTCACCCACACCCATTTCGGCACACCCCTCACACGTTTCGTGGCTCCATAGGGAGCTCCACCGAAGGCCCCAGTGCCCGCGGCCGCATGCGTCACCCACACCCATTTCGGCACACCCCTCACACGTTTCGTGGCTCCATAGGGAGCTCCACCGAAGGCCCCAGTGCCCGCGCCCGCATGCGTCACCCACACCCATTTCGGCACACCCCTCACACGTTTCGTGGCTCCATAGGGAGCTCCACCGAAGGCCCCAGTGCCCGCGCCCGCATGCGTTCGGCACACCCCTCACACGTTTCGTGGCTCCATAGGGAGCTCCACCGAAGGCCCCAGTGCCCGCGCCCGCATGCGTCACCCACACCCATTTCGGCACACCCCTCACACGTTTCGTGGCTCCATAGGGAGCTCCACCGAAGGCCCCAGTGCCCGCGCCCGCATGCGTCAGCCACACCCATTTCGGCACACCCCTCACACGCTTCGTGGCTCCATAGGGAGCTCCACCGAAGGCCCCAGTGCCCGCGCCCGCATGCGTCAGCCACACCCATTTCGGCACGCCCCTCACGCGTTCCGTGGCCCCATAGGGAGCTCCGCCGAAGGTCCCAGTGGGTGTGCCCGCATGCGTCCCGCACACCCATTTCGGCACACCCCTCGCACGTTTCTTGGCCCCATAGAGAGCTCCACCGAAGGCCCCAGTGGGTGTGCCCGCATGCGTCCCGCACACCCATTTCGGCACACCCCTCGTACGTTTCGTAGCCCCGTAGGAGGCTCCACCGAGAAGATATTCACAATTGCAGTATTCACAATTGCATATGCTTGGGTCCTTCGCCAGGATAATTTTTTCAAACTGGAATTCTCGCCTAAATTCTCGCTGACCCTAAAAGTCCCGGAACTTGAACAAGCGTGGCGCTGCGCGGATCCATAACGGCTCTTTTCCGAGATGGGGCTGTCGCTTGATTGTGAACTTGTGCAACCATTACACGGGTGGAGGGGCGGTCCTTCTTCGAAACGACGATATCGCTGAACACCTCGATGTGTTTCGCGTTCATGATTACTCCGAGTTTCTTGAAAAGCGCCGGGGGGGCGTCACCGCCGCCGACAGCCCCGCATCGCCCCCCGTCGCGGGCAGCCACCGCGAGCCGAAGGCGCTCCGACCCCTGTCGCAGTGCGACGACGAGGCGAGGTTGACCCCTGTCGGGGGGGTACCCCCCGCGCTTTTCAAGAAACCCAGAATACGCGCCATAAAATGCAAGGCGAAACAGGGCTTCGCCCAAATGGCGGGCCCAACAATGCTAGTATTTCAATGGGTGCGCTTCTCGTTGAAAAAACAGACGTGTCGCGGCGTGCGAGGGGATTTGGGACGAGAGAGTGTTTTGCAGCATCGTTTATGCATATTTGGTTGGTGCTGGTCCTCCTCCTCCTCCTCATCCTCCTCCCCCCTACCGCTGGCAGGGAACAACGAACGCCCGCATTCAGTGGCGGTAGCACCAAGACTTCCCCAAACAACTCGTGGTAACCCCGGCTGTCACTCAGGGGCTCCATTAGGCCATGCATGCCACGTCTCCCAAGGACCCCCCGACGGCTTTAGGGACATATCCCCCTGACACAGTGGAACAATGCCCCAAGCACTTCCCCTTCAGGGTGCCCCCTGTAGTAGCCAAGATCCAGAAG
>CAUYUJ010014240.1:155220-347720 GCA_963575745.1 Prorocentrum cordatum | reverse complement strand
AGCATACTCAAATTTATACCTCGCAACTTTCTCCACCAACGTTTTGAATCCCCCTTCTTTGAACATATCCCTGGACCTGTTGGTACTACGATCCCTGAATTCCCCCCACGTTTCCGTCTCTTTTTTTGTGCAGTCCCCGCATCGTGCTCAGACATCTCCCTCCGGAACTTCGCAAAATGTTAAGTACATGTTCGCAGCAACTCCATCCCGCGCATCCGCGGCATACAATCTGTTGAGTTCTGTTCTGGTACCGTCTGAATGTTTCTCTCATGCTCACCGCCCGTGATCGATAGAACTTAATATCAGCATGGAAACACCGCCTGCCCGCATCAATGCGGTGCCGTACTGCACGGAAACCCTTCGGGTTCGTCACAAACCTAACCCCCAGTATCTCACGCTCACTTTTTCTCGGTAGAATAACAGCACCACGTAACTGATACGGTTGGCCAGGATCTCCAGCCTGCATACAAATATCATCTCCCAGTTCGCATATTAAAGATTGTGCCCCCTGGTCTTGTCTCAAACCAAACACAATGCATTCAAGACTCTCAATCTTCCAGTCCATGCCAGCACGTCTGAGGGCAACGGTCAACATGCTCACCATTTTCTTCAACTGGTTCGCTGAGGCTGATACCAGCACCACATTATCTGCCCATAAGTAATGATTGACCAGCGCCTGTTGTGTTCCTTCGTCTTCCAATCGCACCCCATAGTTACATGACCCCCATGTTTCAACAATAGGTCCCCACATTGCCTCCAGCACAATATCGAAGAGTGCTGGTCCTTCTTCCCCCCCCCCCCCAGCTCGCACCGATTTGTTATGCAAGATCTCCTCGCTGCAAACATCTTGAAAGTCAAAAGCGGGGCTGTGTTTCCAATCATCGGCTCCACAGTTGCGATAATCAAATCAGCTGGATATCTGAGGTATTCCATCGCACGGATCACCATCGAAATCGTTGCATGATCAAATGCTTTCTTGATGTCCATTACTCCCATATGAATATATATATATATATATATATATATATATATATATATATCGGCCCCCCCTTTTCCCCAGAGAATGGCATGGCGTGTCGTATGCGGAATCGGGGCCGTCATGTGATGTACTTTGTGACTTTTCTGGGATCCATATGTGGCCAACTTCTTGGTATGCCCATGTTCTTCCACAAAAATATGAAGGCACGCCATGTGCCACTTGCTCATAACACTCAACAGCGCAATTCCACGAGTATCTCCAAATGTTTGGATAACCCTCATTTTTTGGTGTCAACTGCACGCAAATTCTCAACGAAACTGGTGGCGGCGTTTTCTGATCATAATCTCTTGGAATGAGTGTCGTATCGATCTCAATGCATTCCAAGGTATTGCTTTGAGAATCTCCGCCACCAGGCCATCGGAGCCCGCTGCGGTCCCGCCCTTCAATCGAGCCCGAGCCCCCAGCAACACACCCATAGATATGACTATGTTCGTGGCCCTGCCCTCTGCCCCCCCCCCCCCCCCACTGTGTCCGTAGTCGATGCAACTCTTTCTTCGCAGCTCCCCCCTCCCCATCACATGTGTATGACCGCTGTGCGTGTTTTATCGACCCCTCCGCTCATTTTTGTTTGTTTTCGGTCAGTATCCCGTCACGCACCATTTCCTTGATACACCTACGGGGTCCACGTTTGGGGCCATTGGAGTCCTTGAGGAGCTGCTCCCGCCTAACCTTCCTTCGAAGTGCTTTCTTGACGTCGCAATAGCTGTTTCCTACGCTCACCGAAGACACCCCTCCTTAACTCCGCTTCCACATCCACCAGTTGGTCAGGTTTCTTGATTGGTTTAGTATCCGTCCTGCCCTTTGTATGCCTACACATAGTCGCAGCACTCACCTGCATCTCTCCCGCTGTTTGTATATTGATACCACCCTGTTGACTCACATGTTTCTGTATCTGCACGTCGGCCAGTGTACTGAACACGTTCGCAGACTCATAATCCTCCGGGGCCCAATGAATGAGACTCGGGGGTCTGGGTCGCACGAAAAGCTTGCGCACCGATGCACGTTTTATCCTCGCCCCTACCTTCGCATGATCACTGTATCGTGACGCTCGATCCTGTGTCGGATCAACAAATTCCACCATGCATTCAAATGAGCAGTTGGTCCGAGCCACCTCGGTACCTGCAAATTGTGTCGGCGCAAATACGTAGTCCAACACCCTGGAGTAACTGCTGGTACTCCACGGCCTGTGCGTCACTTGTCGCACGCCGTAGGTGTTGGCTGCGCAAAGACCCCAATGGTTCAGCAAGCGCACGAGCATGTCTCTCCTCTCCTCATGGTGATTCGCCTCCGTCCTCATCCACACTTCCTCCAATCCTTCCCCCGTGAACCCCGAGAGATTTGGTTCCAGCTCAGTCTGCGCATCTGCCCCAACAAACTGAAATACTTTTGACCCCTGGTATTGCTCACTACATAGTTGCATGCATGCACGCAGCTTAGCTAAAACATCACAAAATTCATCAAGCCTATCATCTCCCCGCTGCACTGTGGGTAGGTACACTGAGGACACGACCACAGATGCAAATTGCACTACTGCAAACCTCTCACCACATTTACTGTCGGAGATTGTCGCTGCCCATGGGCCCCTAGAGGCCACAGCAGCCCGCCTACGCACGCTGAAACGCACCTGCCACCCACATGCTTCAAATGCGTCCGATGACATATATTGGCACTCCTGCAAACACAACACATCATATTGACAATCTTCCAGCATTGCTGGCAGAAGCTCGCTATTCCCCATGTTGACATGCCAAGTTGCCACCGCGAGCTGAGTGGCAGGCTGGCACCGTCAACTACTTGTTTGTCTCAGCTTCGTGAGCAGCGTATCTTGGTCCACCTCAGGCTCCACCCTCCTCAGATTGTTGGTGTGCAGCGCCCGCCCATTGTGCGCGCCCCATTCAGCAATCAACACTCTCGTGTCGGGATCTGTTTGTGGGTATTGTACGAACCATATATATGATGTTGGCGGCCCTGGCTCCCCCCTTGCACACTGTCCTCGTCGTTTTCTTCACTTCCGCAAAACAGCTCTGGAATTTGCCCACCTGTTGTACATGGGGTGTTTTCCACGGCGCGCATTCGACATGGAACTTCGCATTCATTGGCAAATCCGTGTTTCCCATATTGTATTCCCTTTCAAAACCATTCCGAACCTACCATGGGATCTCCCTCGTCGTTCCCTATGTGAAATATATCCGCCCACGCGTGCATGGCCAATGCCTTCCAGCATTAATACCCGCAGTTCTCGCATGATCAAAAGCAGCACTGTGCGTTGCGTCCAGAGATGCCAGTCCCAATAGTTTTGTTATGTTGTCGGTCAAAGCTTGTTGTTTCATGGCCTCCCTTTGTTTATCTCTCTATTATTCCACCCCTCGCGTGATATCCAACCTTTGAATTCAATATATGATGGTACCCAGTTCGAATTATACCCTGCACCACTGCCCTCGTCACCAGATCCATATCCAGTCCAGCCGCTCGTGCACGATTGGGCGCCCCCGTTCCTTAAATTCTGGATATCCGCTTGGGCCTGCTTCATTGGCTCTGATAATGTTTTGACATCCGTCGTTGATTTGTCAATCTGTTGCTCCATAACATGCAATTCCGATGCAACTGATGCTTTGAATTCACTGACTGTCGCCGTTACTGCACTCTGGCCCTTTAATATTTGCCTGAACATTTCCTCGGGCGTCAATGCAGCTGGTCGAGGCGCCTGGACAGCAGCATTCGGAGCCACGGCCAGACCACTCGCAGCATTGGGGACTTGGGCTGTAGCTAAATGAGGCGCCTGGACAGCAGCATCAGGAGCCGCGGCCAGACCACTCGAAGCACTGGAACCTGTGCCCGCCCCTTTCGCCCCTAACTTCTCGCAACCATTCGCTGCTGGCATTACCTCCCATTTTGCTATCATCCACTTTGTCATCCGCCATCGTTGCTGATGATCGTCGTTTGCTTTTAGCTTTGACTGTGCGTAATGTGTGAAGTGCAGCTTGGTATCTGTCTGATTGACCTATCTTCTTGAAAACGTACGCCCCCTGTTGAACAAATGTTTCTGGTGGAGAAATGTCAAATTCCAGCGCTATCTGATCTTCTCTCTTTTCTCGCGTACTTAATCGCGGCACTGTACCTGATGTGTCTTTCAACCAATCACAAGGATGTGGGTCGCAATCAATGCCGAAGTCAGCTGATGTGAGACGGTCACTATGATCGTCGTCCGATGGCAAAATATACGCTCCCTGCGAGTCCGTTTTCAATCCAACAGCCCACAGCGGTCTTCTGTAAAATCCAGACAGATCCTGATCTTCCTGCGATCCCCACGATATTTTGATGTCCGAATCGAGGACAGCAATCAATGTGAACACAGCCCCCGCGACGCGTCAAACACGCGCCGCGCGAGAGGGGGGCTTGAGGCTAGCCTGCGTGCGTGCCCTGACGCGGGCCCTGTTCGACGTCGAACCCTTAGCGCCCTCGAACCCTTAGCCCCTTGAGCCAAAATGGCCAAGAGAAAAAGAGAGAAAGAGAAAAAGAGAGAAAGAGAGAAAGACAGACAGAAAACATGAAACAGAGGGACAAAGAAAGCGGGGTGGGGGGGGCGGCCCAGGTCGGGCGGCGCATGGCCGCGTTCAGCGCTTTGGAAAAATGCATTCGCGCGCAGCCCCGGCGCGGGGGCCGACGGGGGGCCCGGCGGGCGAACGCCGAATTTTGCAGGCATCGCGACGGCCGGGGGGGCAATCTTTCCCCGGCGAGAGAGCGGCGGCGCGGGCCGCCTGGCCCTCGCGGCGCCGGCTAGGGCTTCCCTGAAAGCGCCAGGCGTCGAGAGCCCTTGGCACGCGATCTGCGGGGCCCCGCGCCGCCGCGGGGCGAGGCGCAACAAAGCCGCAAGCGCGGAGGCTGTCTCTCAAACGAGACCAAATGCCAGTGCCCCTGCTGCCCCGCGCAGGCTCCGGCACCGCGGGCGCCGGGGCGGCGGCGGGCGCGCGCGGGGGGCGGGGGGCGGCGCGGGGGGCAGGAGCGGGGGCGGCCGATATGAGGAGCGCAAAAACGCCCATACCCACGGTCGCAAGCGCGCGGTCTGCAAACCCCCTTGCTCCTTAGCGCCCCCAAAGGCCAGAGAGCCGCCAGGGCGCCGCGCGACGCGCGCGGTCTGCGCGGTTTACCCCGTCAGCCCACAGGCGGTTAAGCGCACGGCGCCGCGCAAACCAGGGCAGGGGCATTTCTCGCGCCCTTGATCTTAGATGTGAACCACATTCAAGCTCGGCTCAGGCGCCTAGCCCCCCCGTTAGAGACGCCGCAATCAAAGCGGAACAAGCCGATGCGAAGCGCGCATAACTGCCAGGAGTCTCTGCGCCTGCTCGAGGCTTGCCGCCCAGATGGCGGGGGGCGGCGCGCCCCATGCCTCATCGCGCCGCTGCGCGCCGCCCCCGGATCGCCAGCGCCGCCCTCGAGCTGCTCGAGGGCGGCCGCGAGGGGCGCGGCGAGAGGGCGGTCGGCGGCGAGCGAAGCGCGACTGGCGGCCGCCATCGCCTTCGTCGGGGGCGCCCAGACAGACTCGCCACCCATAATCCATAATCTGCTGCCGCTGATGCTCTGGGCGACGCCGCGCGAGCATAGGTGTTCGCGCGCGTCTCTGGAATGCAATAGCCGCGTTCCACGGCCCCCGTCGTTCCAGCGCATTCTAAATCGTCACTGTCTTGCACAGAACGCGCTGATCCTGCGCGCCGCGCGCCGCGCAGTGGCCCAGCGAGGGTAACAACTTAGCAAACTTCCGAGCTGGGCCCATCGCCTGAGTGGCAGGGCCAGCCCGCCTGAACACCATATGTATTTGGCCATCTCCTCAAGCGCTGGCGAACTCGATGGGCGCCTCGGCCCAGGCCCACCCCCGCCTTCTCGCCGCGAGCTCGGCCCCCCAGCGCAATAACAACACGCTCGCAACTGTCGATGCAGAAATCACCGCGTCTGCGAATCGACCAAACACGTTCACTTAGCCACCCGTCTATTTGGACTGCCGCAGCACATGCCTCGTGGACAGCTACCATCTTGCACGCTGCTGGATGATCAGCCCCATGGCTTGGAATGGCATGGGCCCTCATTTTCGCAGCCGCTCCCGCGCCATCGACGCCCGAGCTGACAATGGGAAAGCACTGCGATGATCCTCAAAGGGATTTATAAATCCGCTCATTAAATAACAAAACCCTCTTGTGAACCCAAACAAAAATCACGTCGCGCATGTCCGAGAGGCATGGCGCGAGCTCGCGGCCGCTCTCATTGGGGGGGGGGGGGGCGCGGGCCGGCGCGGCGTTCCCCGCCCACTTTGAATTCGCGAACTCCCTATTCATACCCAGCGTCGGTGGCATCGTCTATCGCGCGAACTGCAAGTCGGTTATTGCTTTGTAGAGAGAGAGAGAGAGAGAGAGAGAGAGAGAGAGAGAGAGAGAGAAAAAAGAGAGAGAGAGAGAGAGAGAGAGAGAGAGGAGAGAGAGAGAAAGATAGAGAGATAGAGAGAGAGAGAGAGAGAGAAACAAAAAAAGAGAAAGAGAGAGACACGCTTCAGCACTACCCCAAGCCAGCGCCCCTTCCTGGGCCGGCGGAAGAAGCGCCGATGTCTGCCGGGCCCCGCTCGCCAGCTGCGCACGCAAAACGCGCGCCACCGCCCGCCGAGAGGACCGAGCGCGGCTCCGGTGCGGCTGCGAGATGAAGCTGTCCACGCGTCAGCTCGCGCTCCACTGGCGAACGCGCGCCGCGTCGAAAAAAGCCGGCGCTCCACGGCCCCCCGCGACGCTGAGCCGCAGGCGTCGGCGGCCCCTCGACAGGTCGGCGAACAGGCGCCCGGCGCGAATATCATCGTCCGAGTCGGCCCCCCGGGCCACTATCTCGATCGCGAATGACGCCCGCGCCCTCGCCCAGGCAGGGCGGCAGGGGGCGGGGGGGGCGTCGCAGCCGAAAGCGGCTGCGCAAGTGTAGAAACGACGGCCGATTGAACGCGGCAGGGCGCTGCCTTCTCCGGGCGCCTAGCGGCGCCAAGCGCGCGGGTTCGAATCGGCGGAAAAAGGCCGACTCTGCGTCGGTCGCTGACGAACTAGACCAGCTCGTTCGGAAGCGTGCCTACAGCGCATGTCCAAACGTTGGGGGTCGACGCATTCGGGGGCGAACGCAGCAATTCGAAACTTATCATTGGTCGATGCAGAAGCAAAGTGACTCCGAAGGCCATGCGCGGCCACCGCAGGCGCCACCCTGGAGGGCCCGCCTGGCCCGCCCCAACTAGGTCCAGGCATGTGCCGGGGAGTGCCGCGTCGACGGCGCCCCCTCGGACACGCCCGTACCTGTGCGAGGTGGCGTTTGGCCGAGGTCGCTTTCGGTTGTATTTTCCCCATAAAGCACCCCCGCAGCGCGGCCGTTGCGGCCGCCGCAGGAGCGCGAGATTGCGACGTCGCTCCCGCGGGCAAGCTCAGACGTAGTGGTCGCCAGGAAATGGCGGAGATCTTCTCTCTTTTTCACCGCATCCTGAGTGGGGTTCTTGCTTTCCCAGAACATCCTCTCCTTCCCCCCCCCCGCCTTCAGAGAGGCCCCGCCTGAGCGAGGAGGGCATCGGAAACCCATGCTACTTACATTGTTTCGCACCCCTCCCACCCCACCCAGGGAGGCCCCGCCTGAGCGAGGGGGGCATCGGCAACCCATGCTATTTACATGGTTTCGCGCCCCTCCCACCCCTCCAGGGGGGCCCCGCCTGAGCGAGGGCGTCGGGCACCTATACTATTTACATGGCTTCGCGCCCTTCCCACCTCTCCAGGGAGGCCCCGCCTGAGCGAGGGCATCGGAAACCCATGCGATTCACATGGTTTCGCGCCCCTCCCACCCCATCCAGGGAGGCCCCGCCTGAGCGAGGAGGGCATCGGAAACCTATGCAATTTGCGCGGTTTCGCGCCCCCTCCCACCCCCCCCCCCAGGGAGGCCCCGTCTGAGCGAAGAAAATATTGGAAGCACATGCTATTTACATGGCGTCGTGCTCCTCCCACCCGCCCAGAGAGGCCCCGCCTGAGCGGGGAGGGTTTCGGAAACCCGCACTACGCACGCGGTTTCGCGCGCCCTTCCACCCGCCCAGGGAGGGCCCGCCTGAGCGAGGAAGGCATCGGAAACCCATGCTATTCACATGGTTCGCGCCCCGCCCGCCCCTCCAGGGAGGCCCCGCCCGAGCGAGGGGGCCATCGGCAACCGATACTATTTACAAGGTTGCGCGCCCCTCCCACCTCGCCAGGGAGGCCCCGCCTGAGCGAGGGGGGCATCGGAAACCTATACGTTTTACATGGTTTCGCGCCCCTTCCACCCCTCCAGGGAGGCACCGCCTGAGCGAGGAGGGCATCGGAAACCCGCACTATTTGCATGGTTTCGCGCCCCTCCCCCCCCCACCCCCCCCTCCCAGCCCCCGCCCCCCCCCCCCCCCCCCCCCTGGGCATTATTCTGCGCCAAGTTTCCGCAGCGCCCCTCCCCCCCCCCCCCTTCCAGCGGGGCCCCGCCGGAGCGAGGAGGGCATCAAGAAGACGTGTTATGTACAAGGCTTCGTGTCCTGAGCACCTGTCCCCCCTCCGCCTCTCTTTCGTCTGCCCTTTCGTGCGTACTTACTCGTTCGATGCGCCTCTCCTTCGTGATGATGTTGTCGTGCCCCGTGGGTCCCACGAAACGGTTAATATATTTCGCACTGTGTTTCCTCCCTCGGTCCCGGGTTCGCTGGGCGGCTGCCTCGGGGCAGGCAGCGGCAGGGGTGCCGACGGCAAGCACATGCCGCCGCACTGGGTGGCCCAGACGCTGGGCGCTGATGGCGCGACGAAGCCAATCGCATGGCCCTTGCCCAACCAGCCCCGATCCGCCAGATGAAAAGACAGAGTGCTTAAGATTAACGAATTCAAGCCGAACTCAGGGACACGAATTGCAGCTATAAAATTCTGCCAAAGTGGCGCAGCGGAGGAATCGGCTCGAGCTTGCGCCTGTCTTAGGCACCTGCGTCGAACAGCGCTGACTGACTCAGGGAGGGCCGGCAGGGAGAATAATATCAATGGAAGGGGGGGGGGGGGGGCGGGGGGGGCCGAGCAGCTACGGATCGATCTCCCTGGGCGCCCCCGCACCCCCATCATGACTACCCCCATCCCTGGCCTGGCCCTTCCTCTCAACCCTAACTGCCCTCACTCACTGCAACGTGCGATAGCCTAAAGTAAATGCCCGCCAAGATGGTGGCACCTGCCATCGCGATGCTCTCAAACCCGCCAGACTCCCACATGTCCTGGACCGCCCTGCATCGCGATTGAGCCTGCTCCGTAGCGCCACGGGTGCTCTCGAACGCTTCGCATATGTTCGCGAAGGCCACAATTCGACATAATAACTTCCACATTCGCAAACAGATGAAAGCCCTGCGTCGACTGAACCCCCCCATCCGATTCAACCAACATTGGGTGCCCACGTTGAAGACGCTGCACACGATCCACTACAGAAAGCCATCCTTCTTGGAGTTGTTCAACGAATTGGCATGGTGATTCCCTTCGGGGGCGGGCTTGGTCTTGGCGCTGACATCGTTCATTTCCTTTCGGGCAATCAACTTATCGCTGGCTGCAGTAACTTTGCCCCGGCCAGCCCCTGACAGACCGGGGTATTCCGTCCACGCACACTGATTGTTGAGATGCGCGGGAACCTTGCTTAGTTTCGCAGGTGAATCCTGCACTCGCAGAATAGAACGACGCGCAATTCAAACAACCAAAGAAACATGCCCGACTCGACTTACCAATCACATACACATTCCTAGGCGCGTGTCCGTTCTGCAACACGCCCGATTCCAGCGCGGCCACGGTGCCACCGCGCCCGCCTGAATCCTTTGCTGGAGACAGTCGTCTACGCCGCTGTCGTCAAAATGGCCGTCGTAGTCGTCGTGTTCCGCCGCCGATGCGAAAATGAAGAACGGCTGTTCTTCCTCGCGCAGGTCACCTGCCTGCCACCTGAACGGGCCCGCCACAGAGCACCGCGGAAGCCGAATGGTTCCCGCGCGGGCGCGCGCGCCCACCACCCGCGGCGGTGGGCTCGCAGGCTGGATAGACGAACGAACTATCTCAACCCATTCGAACCGAAACTTTGGCGCAATCACGCGAGAACGAGAGAGGAAGCGGAGAGGGGGGGGGTGCGCCCAAGGTAGGGGGTACAGAACTAGAGAAACATGCGCTTCGAAGACATGCGCGCGCAAGCGGCTTGGGGCATGCATAGCGGAGTTCGCGGGGGCGCCCGTCAACTCCGCCGCGAGCGGCCATGCAAACGCTGCCTGGCAGCATGTGATGAGATGCTTCGTTCGTCGAGAACGGCGCGTCTCGTCGGCGGTCATTCCCACGGCGTTCCCGGCGCCAAAACATCAATGACCATTGCGTCCCGAAGCCGCGGCTCGCAGTCGCAACCTGCGCAATGCGAGCCACGCCTGCCACTGCTTCTTGCAAAAAATTCTGACACCCCCGCAAAGCAGCGCAGTTGAGCAAGTCGCCATGGACGCCCCCCTCCTGCAATCCGCGCGCTTATATCCCATTATGCGAAAGGAGTTCCCCACATGCAAAGATTAACGGTTTCGCGGAACCCATCGGGTGCAACAACATCAACACGAAGGAGAAGCTCATCGAACGAGTAGGTACGCACGAAAGGGCAGACGAAAGAAAGGGGAAGGAGGACAGGTGCTCAGGAAACGGAGCCTTGTAAATAATGCGGTTTCTTGGTGCCCTCCTCGCTCTGGCGGGGCCCCGCTGGAAGGTGTGTGTGTGTGTGTGTGTGTGCGTGCGTGCGTGCGCGCGTGCGTGCGTGCGCGCGCGCGTGCGTGCGTGCGTGCGTGCGTGCGCGCGTGCGTGCGTGCGTGCGTGTGTGTGTGTGTGTGCGTGTGTGTGTGTGTGCGTGTGTGTGCGTGCGTGCGTGTGTGTGTGCGCGTGCGCGCGCGCGGGGGTGGGTGGGTGGGCGGGCGCGTGCGCGCGCGTGCGCGCGCGCGTGCGCGTGGGGGCTACGAAACCTGGCAGGGTTGTTTCGCTGCCCGCGGCCCTCCCTGTTCAAGCGCGGCCCCTCTGGAGGAGCGGGCGGGAAACAGGAACCGCGTAAACTGCGTTGCTTTCCGATACCCTCCCGGAGGAGGAGGAGGAGGGGGAGGGGGGGGAGGAGGAGGGGGGAGGGGGAAGACAATCAAATGGATGATGGTGAAGAGCGGCAGCAGGAACCGCAGCAGGAGCAGCAGCGCGATGATGACCAGGAGCATGAGCATGAGAAGGAGGAGGGCCGGGCAGGCGGGTGAGTCGCCCAGGCGTCCAAGGTTCGATTCGTGAGGTTGGTCTGGGTGGTCTCATTTTCATCGTCTTTCCTCCTCCTCCTCCCCCTCCTCCTCCTCCTCCTCCTCCTCCTCCTCTGTGTTCGCCCTCGTCGGTGTCGTGGTCGTCGTCGGCAGCGTCGGCGTCGCCGTCTTTCTCAGGCGGGCGCTACAAGGCGGGCCCTGCAGTGTGGATTACCATCGACTTGGCACGCATGCCCCCCCCCCCTCCCCCCCCTCCTCCCCCCCTCATCCACCCCCCCTTGTCGTCCTCTGTTTTTTCTCCCTCTACATTTCCATTCTCCCTCCCCCACCCCCCCCTTCCCCCGTGAAACCTGAGAAGGGATGGGGGAGGGGTGTGTGGGAGGGGGGGGGGGGGGGGGGGGGGGGGGGGGGGGGCGATGCCATTCAAATAGCATGGGTTTCCGATGCTCCCATCGCTCAGACGGGCCTCCCTGGAGGGGCGGGGGGGGGGGGGGGGGGTTGCGCGAAACCATGTAAATATCATGGGTGTCCGATGCCATCCTCGCTCAGGCGGGGCCTCCCTGGAGAGGTGGGAAGGGCGCGAAACCGCTTCAATCACAAGAGTTTCCGACACCCTCCTCGCTCAGGCGGAGCCCCCCTCGAGAGGTGGGAAGGGCGCGAAACCATGTAAATAGCATGAGTGTCTGATTCACTCAGGCGGGCCCCCCCTGGAGGGATGGGAGGGACACGAAACCATGTAAATAATATGGGTGTCCGATGCCCTCCTCGCTCAGGCGGGGCCTCTCTGGACGGGTGGGAGGAGCGCAAAACCATACAAATAGTATGGGTGTCCGATCCCCCCCTCACTCTGGCGGCGCCTTCCTGGAGAGGTGGGAGGGGCGCGCGACCATGTAAATAGCATGGGTGTCCGATGCCATCCTCGCTCATGCGGGGCCTCCCTGGAGGGGCGGGCGGGGCGCGAACCATGTGAATAGCATGGGTTTCCGATGCCCTCCTCGCCCAGACGGGGCCTTCCTGCAAGGGCGGGAGGGGCGCGAAACCATGTGAATAGCATGGGTTTCCGATGCCCTCCTCGCTCAGGCGGGGCCCCCCTGGAAGGGTGGGAGGTGCGCGAAACCGCGTAAATAGCATGGGTCTCTGATGCCCCCCTCGCCAAGGCGGGCCCCCCCTGGAGAAATGGGAAGTGCGCGAAACCATTCAAATAGGATGGGTTTCCGATGCCCTCCTCGCTCAGGCGGGGCCTCCCTGGAGGAGTGGGAGGGGCGCGAAACCATGTAAATAGCAAGGGTGTCCGATGCCATCCTCGCTCAGGCGGGGCCCCCCTGGAGAGGTGGGAGGGGCGCGCAACCATGTAAATAGCATGGGTGCCCGATACCATTCTCGCTCAGGCGGGGCCTCCCCGGAGAGGTGGAAAGGGCACGAAACCATAAATAATATGGGTGTCCGAAACCCTGCTCGCCCAGGCGGGGCCTCTCCGGACGGGGGGGGGGGGGGGGGGGCGCGAAAACATGTAAATAGCGCGGGTGTCCAATGCCCTCTTCGCTCAGGCGGGGCCTCCCTGGAGGGGCGGGCGGGGCGCGAAACCATGTAGTCCGGCGCCCTCCTCGCCCAGGCGGGGCCTCCCTGGAGGGGCGGGAGGGGCGCGAAATCTAGTGCATAGTATGGTACTCCGATACCCTGCTCGCTCTTGCGGGTATGGTATGGTAAGGCATGTATGGCATGGTATTGGATGGGTAGTTTGGTATGGTATTGTATGGTATGTGTGGTATGGTATTGAATCGTATGGTAGGTATGCTATTGTATGGTAGGTATAGTATGGTATGGTATTGTATGGTGTGGTATGGTCTGGTATGATACGTATACAATATAACGTGGTTGGTTTGGTTTGGTATGGTATGGTATGGGTTTGTTCGGTATTGTGTGGTATGGTATGGTGTGGTATGGCATGGTAGGTATGGTATGGTATTGTTTGGTAGTGTGTGGTATGTAGGGTATGGTATGGTATGGTATGGTATGTGATGATATGGTATGGTAGGTATGGTATGGCATGGAATGGTGGGCATGGTATGATATGGGAACGTCGAAAACGACCTCATTTTGTCTGCTAATATTTCGTTTTTCAATGACGGAAATAGCTGCCCAACCGCCGCTACATAGATGATTTTCAATAGTTTCGCAGCCTCGGTCGCGTCGCCGAAAACTACAACTGACTGATTTCGCAGCCGAGGCTTGGACGTCGAAAATAGCAAAACAACAAAAGCGCAGCGGCCTTCACGGGCGCGATAATTCAACACACGCTTCGCCGAACGGCCGTCGAACATGCATGTTTGAGTCGCGGGCACGACCCGTCGGACAGCTAAACTGGTCATAGCGACGATTTTCCCGACGCGCAATGCGTCATAAGCGCAAAATCGCATCGGCCCCGAGATCGCTTCTGTGTGATATGCGCACGGGGCGCACCACTCTCGAGACGCAAAAACATAGTAAGCGTCGAAACGAACCTGTAAACATCAGCAAAGATGTCGTTAGGGCGCTTTCGCACGCTGCCGCGCGTCGTGGTTGATTGGTTGTAACGGCGGAGGGCAACTGGTTTCGGCTTGCCGTCTTGGAATTTCGTCATTTGGCACGCGCTGGAATGAGCATTTATATGGGATGTGCGCGGGCGCGCTCGCTGGTGGGGCTCGGGGGGCTGGGGCGAGCAGGGCCACTAAACTATTATGACTAGCGGTAGCAGGTTTGTTTTCGCCGCGCAGCCGTCGGAGATTCATGTCGCATGTCGTCCCGCTCCCTCCTTCTCTTCCTTCTTTCCCTATTTCTCCTCCTCCTCCTCTTCCTCCTCCTCCTTCTCCTCCTCCTCCTCCTCCCCCCCTCTCTCCCTCTCTCTCTCTCTCTCTCTCTCTCCACCTCCTCACCTCCCCCTCTTCTTGGCTCTTGCGCTCTCTGGCACTCTATGGGAGTTCAGGAGACGATCTTGGGAGCCCATTCGTCGCTTTGTCTGGCTGTCAGTGGTGCCCAGTGGCCTCCACAGGCCTTCACTGGTCCGTAGTGGCCCTCCGCGGCCCTCCCATGGCCTTTCGTGGCCAATGGCGCCTACTGGCCCTATAGCCCCATAGTGGCCACTCAGGGGATGACGCAAGGCTCCCATGACAGTCTTCCTGAATGGGAGGGGAGTTGGGGAGGGGAAGAAGGGCGAGTGGACGACCGAGTAGGAGCGGGGGGACACCGAGTAGGAGAATAGGAAGGTGAGTGAAGAAAGATGTTGAGAATGCCGACTGTCAGGGCATGGGCGGGAGGGAGGAGCAGGCAGAAGGGGGGGGGGAAAGAAAAGGAAAGGACGGTCCAAGCATCGCCGGGAGGGCCGCC
Source organism: Prorocentrum cordatum (assembly GCA_963575745.1). Taxonomy (NCBI): domain Eukaryota; class Dinophyceae; order Prorocentrales; family Prorocentraceae; genus Prorocentrum; species Prorocentrum cordatum. The sequence continues at coordinate 333,036 of CAUYUJ010014240.1, read as the reverse complement.
GGAGGGCGTGTCTGCTCGCAGGGCCCGCGGACATCGCCTACCCCCCTACCCCTCGCCCAAGGATCCGATGGTCGAGGAATGTTGTTTCGAGCATTTTAGCAGTGCGAAGTTTTGAGAATGGAGGAGAGGGGGGGAGAACGTCTCTTCTCTCGAACGCAGCGGGCGATCTCGGCAACCTCCTGCTCTGCTGGGTCTGCCGAACTGCGCGCCGCCTCCGGCGCCCGGCGTGCCGCGGGGGCGGGGTGGAGGTGGAGGTGGAAATGCAGGCGGGGAGCGGGAGGGGGCCAGGCGGCCAGGATGACCGACCGACCTCCGTCGGCCTTCCTTCTAATTTCTAAGTCGCCAAGGAAGGAAATTCCTGAAGACCCCCCGACCTAAGCACAGCCCACGCGATGGGCCCATTGCTTGCATTGTATTGTCTGTAGTTGCTGTAGCTAGGCTAGGTCGAGGGGCAACATCAGATCACAGAATTTCTTCAAAATGCGTTCGCCACCGCATCCAGCGCAGTGGGCTCAGCCCCAAGCCCAGGGCAGCGGACGCAGCGACAAGTGGCGAACGCGGCGGCTCTGGAGAATCCAGATCCCGCCAAACCCCAAACAGCAAAACAGCAAAACAGCAAAACAGCATAAACATAAACTTCAGAGGCCTGCGCGGTTTCCTTGGATCGGATTGGCGCGGCGCCCAGCGCCGATCGACCCGATCAAAGAATGTCCGAGCGAGACTCTGGTTGTTTTTGTTTATGCTGTTTTGCCTTGTCTCACCCTCCCGGCGCGCAGCGAGCCACTTAGTCGACGATGTGCTTCGCCGCAGCGCGCGCCCGCTTGCTCGCCCCCACGGACGTGCCAAGGAACGTGACCTCGGCATCGCCCTTGTCGGAGCTGCGGCGGGGGCAGTCGGGCGCAGGGATGCAGGGATGGATGCAGGGCCCTCGGGCCTCTAGAGGCAATAGACCCAGGAGCCCGGAAGACCCTGGAGAGCCTGGCTGGCGGGCCTCAGCCGACGCTGCAAAGGATGCAAGGATGCAAGAGGCTTGCGGAAGGAGAGGAGAGGCGAAGGGAAGGGAGAAGGCCTCTTCCTTGTCTCTTCCTCTTCCTCCTCCTCCTCCTGACTCCTCCTCCTCCTCCACCTCCTCCCCCCTCCCTCCTGAGCTCGTCGGGACGCCTCGCTCCTCCTCCCTCCTCAAGCACCTCCTCATCCTCCCCCTCCTCCTCCTCCTCCTCCTCCTCCTCCTCCTCCTCCTCCTCCTCCTCCTCCTCCTCCTCCTCCTCTTCTTCCTCCCTCTCCTTCTCCTTCTCCCTCCTCCTCCCACTCCTCTCCTCGATCCCCCGCCCAAAGTTGTGGCCCAGGATCCTCCTGGCGCTTCCGCTTGCGGTCCTCCATCGCGCCCTTGAGCCTCTCCGCGTTGACGCCCTCCTCCTCGAAGACGCGGCGCTTCAGCTCGATCGGGCACTTGTTCATCATGTGGCACGCGATGCTCTGCTTGACCTCGTCGTTGAACACGCGAGAAGGCACGGGCGCCAGCCACCGCCGCTCCGCTGTGAACTTCGGGAAGTGGCCATTCTCGTCCTAATAGGCTGACCTACTCCTAAGTAAATAAGGACTTCGGCGGACTCTTTCCCCCGCAAACCCCGTCAGGAGAGGAGGTGCCTTTCGGGGAGGACTCCTCCTCATAAGGCCCCTCCTCGCCTAACGGGCCTTTGCGAAAAGGAGTCCGAAATCCTTACTCACGAGGAATACGTAAACCCATCCCCGATATCCTCGAACAGCTTCGTCTCGCTCCGCATCTCCGCCGTCTCGACGTCGTCGCCGCATCCGCCGTCAGCAGAGAACGTCGAGACGCGAACAGCCCATGCGTGAACGCAAGAGGTGCTGTTGAAGTCCATGTGCACCTGGTCGGGCACCACGTAGATGTTCACCTTGCCGACGGTGCCGCACTTGTAGAAGCGCTTCCACTGAAGCGGGGGCGCCCCAATGCACGGGACCACCTTCCCGAAGAAGGGAAGACAGAACGCAGGCGGTGGTGGAGGCTCCTGGGCTGCAGCTGCGGGCCGAACAGCTGCGGGTCGCGGCGAAGTACCCGGGGACGACACCGTCCGTTGAGGTCTCAGGGTCCGCCTCCTCTGGCTGCCTGGAGTCTTAGTCGGAGTCGGAGACGCAGCCGTCGGAGTCGGGGCCGCAGCTCCAGTGCCGTCCGCCGCCTCCGTTGGTGCTAAGGACTCCTTGCATCCCTTGAAGCACTCGTACGACTCGAAGTGTGCTGGACGAATGTAGACACCCTGCTTCTTGAACGTGTCCCCATCTGCCGAAAGCCGACCACAGAGATGAGTCGTCGAGCCGCACGTCACCAATGAGCTCATCAGCCAAGCCTCAACGCGGGCGCATGCTGCAAGCGCTTGCCAGAGTTCAGAGTCGGAGTAGTAGGTCGGCGAGCGTGCGAAGTTGGCCCAGGATGCCGAAGCTGTGGCCTTAGCGTCGCCGCCGCCAGTCACGCCGGACGCGGCGGAGGCGGCGCCCGTGCCGTCGGCGCCGCCCGCTATGATACAGTAGACTTGCTCCACGCGTTCGCCCCACACAGCATGGGCGTCCGAGTCCTCTTGCTTCCTGGACGTCAGCTCGACATTCGCCAAGTGGCGCACGAGGTCCACCTTCTTGGCCGTCGCCGTCTTCAGCTCGTCGTCTGTGATCAGCTCCTTCAAGTCTGGCACGGTCATGCCATTATATTTGGCCGCGATCCCTCTCTCGATCTGGGTCCAATCCGACGCGCTCTTCTCCTTGATCGGCGACAAGATCTGCGCCTGCTTGATAATCGACACCCAGCGGGCCGTCCACTCGACCTTGTCGGACGCGCCGATGTCCAAGGCTCCTGCTTTTGCAAGCGTGGCGCAGATGAAGCTCACCCCCTTCTGGAGCATCTCCAGGAGCGCCGACCTCATGGGGGTCGACTCCTCGGGCACCTGGCGCATGTCCGTGACGTCGTTGATGGCAACGATGCTATCTTCCAGAAGGCCAATCGTGTGGATCGTTCGAATCTGCATCCAGTTGTCGATGCCATCGCGCGACCTCCACAGCGTGATCACATCTTTGAACTTTGGGCATATGGTCACCAGGAGCGACACCTTAAGGAGTGAGGCATCACTGGCCAGTATCCTCTCCTCTCGACCTCCTCTCCGCCGCGTTTCGTCCTCTTCCCTCCTCCACCTCTTCCTCCTCGTCCTCCTCCCTCCTCCTCCTCCTCCTCCTCCTCCTCCTCCTCCTCCTCCTCTCCCTCCTCCTCCTCCTCCTCCTCCTCCTCCTCCTCCTCCTCCTCCTCCTCCTCCTCCTCTTCCTTGTCCTTCTCCTCCTCTTCCTGCGCCTGCTTCTCCTCCTCCTCCTCCTCTTCTTCCTCCTCCTCCTTCTCCTCCTCCTCCCCCCTCCTCCCTCCCAACTCCACGGCGCAGGATGGCAGGAAACCCGCGACAAGGATAAAGCAGTCGAAAAACGTGGTTGGGCAAAATCAAGGGTTCGCGATTCTCGAGGAATGGAGCGCGCGGTGCGTTTTTTCTCAAGGAGGGCAGCGCGCCCGCGCCCTATTCTACGACTGTCGCGAATCCTTGATTTTGTCCAACCACGTTGTTCGTACTCCCCCGCCGCTGCTGCTGCTGCTGGCGCCGCGGCCTTTGCTGTTGCTGCTGACCCTGCGAGGAGGAGGAGGGAGGAGGAGGAAGAGGAGGAGGAAGAGGAGGAGGAGGAGGAGGAGGAGGAGGAGTAGGAGGAGGAGTAGGAGGAGGAGGAGGAGTAGGAGGGAGGGGGTCTCCCTCCTCCTCCTCCTCCTCCTCCTCCTCCTCTTTCCCCTTCACTCTGCGCTGCCCCCCGAGCTCCAAGAAGAGAGGCTGACCACCTTGTCTTTGTCAGCGCCTCCGGTCCCGTGGTAGAAGTCGCGCAGCAGGGAGATCGCGTCGGCGTCGATCGCATCGTAGACGATGCCAGCAATGAGCTCGACGAGATGGAACATGGCCACGTCCGCTGACTCCGCTGCGCACACCCTCTTGAAGACGCCATCCGTCGCAATCGATCTGAATAGTGCCGACGATTCAGCGCTGAAGGCCTTGTGCATGCGCTTCGCCAACTGGATGATGCGATCTGCCGGCATTGTAGTATTTGGGGTCAAGGAGTTGCTCGAGATCATTGAGGAAATGGACGAGATCAGCGCTGGCTTGGCTGTCATGACCTTCAGGACGCGTTTCAAAGGTTGCCATTTCATGCCTTGCTCCTCGAGCTGCTTTGCGAGCTTGGCGTCGCCCTTCTTGTCGTCGGTGGTGGCCACCTCTGTGTCGGCGTGTTCGTTCTGGTCGCCCTCCTTTAAGTCATCGTCGTCAGCCCGCGCAGCGCAGGCGTAGTAGTTGTTGATGGCTTTCTTGACAGCAGTGCGCAGCTTGCGCCAATTGTCGTACTCCTTGAACTGTCCCTTGCCAATGTGGTCAACAACTGCTTTCCGAAGGGCATCGCAGTCGAAGTCGCTGGTGGCTGGGTCCGAGTTGGGGGGGCTGTCGGATGTCGGGGAATCACTGGCCGTCGACGCGGCGGTGGTGGTGTGCATCATGCTGAGCACTTTCGTCGGTTCCAAGATGATGGCCATGTTCTTGTCGTCCTTGAAGACTTCCAAATCCGGGAGCGCCACGACACCTTCCATCCCGAACTCGAAGCACCATGCGAGCATGCGGGAGTTGAACTTTGAGTCATGCTTCTCGCGGGGAATGTTCTCAGTAGTGAACGCGATCGCATTGATGACGTCGTCGATGAAAACAGTTTTCCTCCCAGCCGTCATCGTGTCGAATTTCTCCTCGTCGATATGTTCGGGCTGGGCTTCGTCAGTCGGGCGGCCACGTCCCCTGCCTTTCGCTTTGCCCTTTGCCTTTCCTTTGGGTTTAGCTTTTGTCACCTTTGCTTTGTGTTCCTTCGGGGCTTGGGCGGCAACGAATAGCTTCGATGTCTCCATCGTCTGGAAAAGAAGAGCGAGCTTGGCGAGGTCGTCCTTGTTGCCTTTGTCCCGCAATATCCAAGGAGTGCCGTCGTTCGTGGGAACTGCTAGTTTGGCAATCTCGATAAGGAAGTCCACCCTGTCGTGCTTGACCAAGGCTGCGAGGATCTTATCAAAGAAATAAAAGCACGACGAGTTCTTCAGGCTCCTATTGGAGAACACGCAGTGTTGGTTCATCCACCCCTTAAAGCATTCCCATGGGTCTGCCTGCACATCTGCTTTGACCGCCAAGCTCTTGGACTCGATCTTGTTCATGAATGCCCGGGCGCTCCTGAAGTCCTCGAAGCACCCGAAAAACCGTTTGAACCTTTCCGCGATGTATTTCCTGTAATCTCTTTCGTAGCCCTTCTGACTTTTCTTCTTTCCAGCACCAGCGCCCAGCTCAACTGCAGCGGCATCGTCCTCGTCATCGAAGGGCTCGTCCTCTGGGGCGTCGTCGATCTCGTCGCCGCGACCTTCGCCGTCACCCGCGGCGGCCGCCGCGTCCCGCTGATCCTTCCGCCATTGCAGAAAGCCCTTCGTAGCCTGGTTAACTTTCGCGTAGCCCTCCACGAACGTGGTCCTTGCCGAGATGTCGTTGCCAAAATTGCCGATCTCGACGAAGTAGGACGCCGCGTCCGGCGGCGTCCGCTGGAAGAGGTCCGTCAGCACGAGCCCCGCGTCAATGGTCTTCCGCACCTGCATGTTCATCTTGTTAGCTGGGTCCTGGAGCTGGAGCGGGAAAGGAAAAACAACATCCCCCCTCCTTCTCCGCCTCCTCCTCCTCTTCCTCCTCCTCTCCTCGCCCTCCTCTCCTCCTCCTCCTCTTCATCCTCCTACTCCTCCCTTCCTCGTCCTACTTCGTCCCGCCTCTCCCTCTCCCTCGGACCCTCGGGTTTCTCCTTCCTCCGCCTCCTCTGCCCTCGGCCGCCGCCTTCTTTCCTGACTTCTCTCCTCCTCCTCCTCGAGCGTTTGCTCCCCCCCGCGCTTGGCGCGCGGGGGGGTGGGGGGCGCGTGGAAGCGTGGAAGGATTGGAAGGGGTCAGCTGCGTCCCCGGCAGCAAGATAGATCCCCTCGACGATGTGCCCCCCAGCAACGATCCATCTCTCGTTCTCGACGCGGCCTGTCGGGATGGCCACGATCTCAGACCGAGCGCCTGCGGAAGCCGGAAGCCAGAATGAGGGGGATGATGAGATGAGGACTTCTCATCTCCTCATCTCCTCATCTCCTTCTCCTCACTCACCCCTGCCCCTCCTCATCACGAGGAGCAGGGGTGAGTGAGGAGAAGGAGGCAGGATTAGGAGGAGGACGAGCAGGAGGAGGAAGAGGTGAGGAGGTGAGGAGGGAAGAGGAGCGGAGAAGAGCAGAGGGGGAGGAGGAGGGATGAGCCGAGCAGGAGGCGGAGTGTGAGGAGGAGCAGGAGGAGAAGGAGAGACAGGGAGGAGGGGATAGGAGAACGCAGGGGCCTTTGACGTATCCGTGAACGGACACGATGCGCCTGTAGCGGTCCACGGTGTCCGCCTGCTCGTCCCTGTTCAGCGGGTGGCGCAGCAGCAGCTTCTCCTTGTTCGGGCCGTAGAACGGGGCAACGATGTTCTCCTCTTCAGACGACGAGCGACACGGCGTCATTCACACGAGGACACGAGGACGACGCCAACGACGACCAAAACAGACATCGAATCGATCGACGACTCTGACCCTGCGGACGATACCGACTCGGTTGAAAATAGCCGACGATGGCGATATCGAGTAGGTAGGCAGTAGGTCGGAGAAGAAGGGGAAGAGAGGGGTCCTTGTCCACGTAATTGCCGCGGACATGGTCCTGAAGTACACGTCCTGATGCGCCCGGCCAGCGCTCCTCCACGCTGCCGAAGTCGTGTGACCATATCCCTGTGTCCTTCTGCCGGGATCCTCAGGCTTGGGGGTTCGGGGTCTTCAGGTCTTAACGGGCTTTCGGCTGTCGGGCCCCCTCCCCCCTGCGCCAGTCGGTCGGTCGGTCAACCCCCGACTTTCGATCGACCGACCGACGACCGACAGAGAGGGGCAGGCACGGATTGCCGAAGGCCTTGGGACTCTTGTCTTACGGGGGTGTCGATTCCCGCGTGTTCCTCCTCCTCCTCCTGGAGGAGCAGCAGAAGCATCTCGTGACTGCGCGCCCATCGGCAGGGCCCGCGGGGGGCGGGGGCGAATTCTCCCGGGCGCAGGTTTGACTTGAGTCAAATGAGCTGTGCGACCCAGGGCCCCTTTCTTATCATCCCGCTATTCGGCCGCCCCCCCCTTCCGAGGGGCAGGATTCAGGGGGATGGGGCGAGGAAGTGAGCAGGGCAGGGAAGATAGAGAGAGGGAAGACACGAGGGGGAGGAGGATGAGGACGAGGAGGAGGAGGAGGAGGAGAGCAGGAGGAGGAAGAGGAGGAGGAGGAGGAGGAGGAGGAGGAGAGGCTGAGGAGAGGTTCTGGGCTGGACCTGTTGCACTGCTGGACCACTGGACCACGTGATCGGCATTGGGGTCTTGGGGCCCCTGGCTCCTGTCTCCGATTCCCTTTTGGCGTTGGGCGTTGTCATCTTCATCATCTTCCTCCTCCTCTTGCTCCTCCTCCTCCTCATCCCTCCTGCCTCTCCCCTCCTCCCTCCTCCTCCCTCCTCCCTCCTCCCTCCTCCGATCCTCGAGGGTGCCGAGGGGAAGCGGCGATTGGCTTTACTCCATCACGCTCTAGCCGCTCTGGCTAGTCGTCGTGCTGCAGCAGCGGCCCTAGAAAGAGGTGCCCGAAAAACCACACATCGTGACACCTCAAGGCCACTGTCGCGGCGGCCTCGAGTTCGAGTCGCCCTGTAGCCACCCACAAAGGCAACTCAAACGAGGAAACGTGTGATCGAACCCTCTGCCGGCACCTTGAATACTGCGCGGCCCCGCGGCTGCGGCTGACCAGGGGGCCAGGGGGGGAACTTGATCACTTAAAGAGAAACGCGTCGACTCGCAGATGATCGAGTCGACTCCTACGACTGGCTTCAGCACGCCGCCCTTCGCGACGGCCCGACGGCCCGATGAGTCACGAGGGGCTCTCGAGGGATCGAACTCAGCGTGACGTTATCGTAGTCGGTTGGGTATCGTGTGTGTGCGTCTGTTCGTCAGTCGTCGTCTTCGTCGCGGGCCCTCGTGGCTCTCGTGGCTCGCGGGTTGCCGCCCCCCTAGAAGGGCCCCCCCCTAGAAAACATGCGGATCAGAGCGTTTGGAACGAATGCGCCTCGCAGGCCCAGGACCGTACTGGTTCATCAACTCGTGCTGGAAGGGCGTGGGCCGCACAATCGGCTTCGGGACCGATTCCGGGGAGGTCCTCAAGCGGCGGGCAAGAGCGAGCGAGGGGTGAGGGATGGCGGGGTGGTGCATGACAGGATGCCCGTCCTCCCACTTGAGAGGGCCCCCCCTCCTCCGCCTCACATCCCTCCTCATCCCCTCCCTCCTCCTCCTCCTCCTCCTCCTCCTCCTCCTCCTCCTCCTCCCTCCTCCTCCCTTGTCCTCCTCATCCTCCTCCTCTCCTCCTCCTTCTCATCCTCCTCATCCTCACTCCGCCCTCCTCCTCCTCCTCCTGCCCCTCCTCCTCCCCTCCTCCTCCTCCTCCTCCTCCCCCTCCTTCTCCTCCCTCTGACTCTGATCTCCTCCCTCCTCCCTATTCCCTCCTCCCTTGGCGTGTCCTGCCGATCATGGGGAATTTGAGCAACAGATACTCGATGACGGACCCCACCCCGCACACGTGCATACTGTTGCCGATCTGCCTGCATTGGGACGCCCTGGACCTCGTGGCCGGCGAATCCATCCTGCGCGACCGGCCCATGATACACGATGCCTTCTCGAAGGAGCAGGGGTCGAGCAGGGGGGCCAAAGGGGCCCCACAGAGCCCGATAGCCCTAAGACGGCCGAATTTTTTGACACCAGTTTTGGCCCCCCAGAGGACCCTCAGGTCGGAACGGGGCCTGAGGAGGAAGGAGGAAATGGAGGAGGAGGGAGGGGAGGAAGGAGGAAGGATGCATTGTCGTCGAGTCGTGCCTTTGCGATGTCCTCCACCTCGTCGGTAACGGGGAACCCCTGCGCGATCCAGAGCTCTATGGGGTGCATCCAGCGAATCGCCCTCTTGTACTGGTCGGTGTTGCCGATGCACCAGGACTGGTCGAAAGGCACTGGCACAATCATGAGGCCCATGCCAGCAATAAGCGTTGGCAACTTGCCACCCGACGAGCAGATGATCCTGGCGTCTGGGTTCTGCCCAACGTCCACCACCTGCCTGGGCTTCAGCATCCACAACTTCTCTAGGTAATGCCGCTCGGCACACGTCAGCGCTGCCAAGTGGCTGCCGGGGGGGTCATCAATGGCCTCCATGGCGTCCACCTCGATGGCGTTGTGGGTCGGGTCGTAGCGCTGTCGGGTGCCGGGGCGATTCTTGGCCCACTCCAAGTCCTCCTCGCGCTCAGAGTACGAAGCGACGAGAAACACCCGCCACGTGTGCCGGTCAGACAGCGTGCGGCTGAAGAGTTGGTTGACGGTCCTCGTGTAATCCATCTGCGTTTTGACGAGATCACTGCTCGCTGGCATCCCCGCGGCCAGCATGACGGGAAACACCCACGATTTCAACACCCCCACGACGTATTGACGCTTGCGGGAGATTGCCCATCCGAAGTTGCTGACGTCTTGCACCGACAGGAGAAGGTAGGATGTGGGGATGTTCGTGGAGTGCCGAGTCGGGAGAGAAGGTGGAGGGAGCAAAGAGGAGCAGGACCATCCGAACCACCACGTAAAGGTCCCCCAGCTCCTCCTCGAGTTCCCACCCGCCGAACGACTCCACGTTCTCCTGAACCCAGATCTTCTCGCGCAAAGTTCTCCTCTGGGCGATCCACGCCCAGAACAACTTCGCCCGAGGACCATGCATGCGCCTCTGCAGGCCGTACATGGAGTGGTCCGTACAGGGCGTGCCAGCCACGTGAATGTCACACTCTACGACGTCGCAGGTCTTCGCGCAGCGCACGCAGTACATGGCCCGATTCGAACTGCAAGCGGTGAGCTCAGGACGCATGTTGATCGGCAGTATCTCTCGCAGACGTGGGTGGCCGATCCTGCAGCGCTTCAAGACAGCATCGGGAACTGATTGCAGGATGTCTCCGAAGACGCAGGCCTGCTCGCCATGCGCCCAGCCCTGGGGGAACGATTAATCCCAGACTTGCTACGTGCGTGTTCCTCATCCTCCTCCTTATCATCATGTCCTCCTCCTCCTCCTCCTCCTCCTCCCCAGCCTCCCCCTTCTCTTCCTCCGCCTCATCATCTTCTATCCCTCATCATCCTCCGAGGTTGCGCAAGCGGCGGGCCTCGATAATCTCCTGCTGGCACGCGTAGTCCTTCTCCAGGGCCCACAGGTGGTGGATCTCCATGGTCGCGGACGGGTCGAAGTTGTTCGACTCGACAAAAGACTTGAACGTGCCGGCGATGATGTCGCTGGCGATCTTGTCGGTCCCGACTCCTGAGAATGCGCTGCTCATGGTCACGGTGCGGTTCGTGATGCTCTTCAGGGTCTGCTGCAGCCCCAACGTGGAGCTGGCGCGCTTCAAAGCGTCTGAGCACCACTCGAATGACTGCTGCAGGTGCAGCACGTAAATCTCAGGATACATACCACTAGGCGTAGTAAGGTCAGGAAGCACATGCTGCGGGTGGCTCATGTTGGCGAGCACGATATATGATAAGTGCTGGAGCCAGGGGTAGAAAACAATCAAAACAACTTGAGTTACAACAGCAACGACGGACTATCGAGTTGAATGGGGTGGGAGTGTGGTGTAATGAACGAAGGCATCACATCCCCTCAAAAGCAGTAGATAGCACGACATAGCCTCTCAATCACAGGCCCCACGAAGGCCAACCTATTGACTGCTGCTCCAAACCTGATGACGTGGTGTGTTTAAATGCAAGACGATTGGCTGAACGCACCATCGTATATCGACAAAACCACACCAACAACTGCGAAATCCCAGGCATGCAACATCGTTGATTTTTCGAGCTCGGATGTGATGGAATACGATGGGTTGGGAGCGAATCCCAACCCAGCGCCTCAGGGTTGGGGTTTCGGGCCCCGATCCCCAACCCCGACACCTCAGGGTTGGGGTTCGGGCCCCAAAACCCCAACCTTTGGCTGTGGGGGTTGGGGTTCGAGGCCCAAATCCCCAACCCCAAGGCGCGGGTTGGGAATCGCTCCCAACCCCATGGTGTCAGATGCTCTGAATCAGGTCAAATTCTAAGAAATCGGCCCCAGAAAAACCGCTTCAAAATGAGCTTGGCTGAGTCGATTGAGGTGGTCTGTCCAGGGGCCCAGCCTACCAAACCCTTCAAAAACTCTCAAGTCTCAACATACTACGCTGAGATTGTTTTGCTGATTCAGCTTGGGACGAGACACGTCGGCACGTCCAGTCAGGCGCTGAAACCAGCGCAAGAACACTCTTAGTGATACTCTTAGCACGGTGCACGTTGATCGCCACGATCAAGTATCCAGTCGAACCTGTGCACTCGGCGCCAAGCAGATGGTCTTGGCAATGACCACGCGCAGCTTCAGGCTGCTGCTGGCGCTGGTGCTGGGCGATCAGCGGCCCAACTGTACAGAGAAGTGCACCACGGGCACAGGTAGCCGGCAATCGCGCTCAGGTCGATCGCCGAGAGCACGTCGGGCGTCATGTCGTCGTCCATGCGGGCGATCGCGGTCGTCATGTTCTCGACCAGGTCGGCGTCATGCATCACGTCGCGGCACACCGCGTCGCAGCTCCTGTGCCAGTGCAGCTGGCACATGGGACAGGTTACCCAGGGCATCTCCTCACTGTGACCACAGAATCGCCGACACGCGAAGCAAACTGCCATGTCGCAGGAGGAGCCCTGGCCCAGCAAGATGTCACTGCCTGCTGAGCGGCACCGCAAACTACCCCTCGCTTCCCAAAACGGGAAGGACAGGTACGCAGCGAGGAGGAGGAGGGGCCCAGGGGGAAGAGGGGATAGGACGAGAGGAGGGAGGAGGGAGGAGGGAGGAGGGATGAGGGAGGAGGAGGAGGAGGAGGAGAGCGAGGAGGAGAGGAAGGGGAGGTGGACGAGGAGGAGAGGAGGAGGAGGAGGAGGGAGAGGAGGAGGAGGGTCAATGACATCCTCCTCTGGCCACTCCCCTCCTCCTCCTCCTCCTCCTCCTCCTCCTCCTCCTCCTCCTCCTCCTCCTCCTCCTCCTCCTTCCCCTCCTCCTCCCTCCCCCCCCTCCCCTGTGCTCCTCCTCCTCCTCGTCCTCCGAGCTCCTCCCTCATCCATCCTTTCTCCTCCTCCCCCTGGCTGTTTGGTTGGCGCCCGGGCCTCTGTCATGGGTAATGTTGACCATCTCACGCAGTCGCATGATCTCGGCTGGTACGCGTTGAGTGGCGCCCTCGGAAGCCTTGCCCTGGACCATCCTGGATATGCAATTCCGAACGGTGAATTTGAGCGCCCCCGAGCGAATTTGAAGAGACAAGTTGTGAATTTCTTTTCGATCCTTCCCAGGATGTCTGTATACGATGGCGCCGCCATCCCTGACGGTAACCCACCGACCGTACCAGGCCCCAGCTAAGGTAGTGGCGTCTCCCACTGCGTCCCAGTGCACATAGCGTGTGTCAACAGCACCGTCCTCACGCGTTAGTTCCACAAGTGATAGAGCCCCCGACTTCAGATCAGAACAACGTTCATGGCGGCAAAAAGAGATGGCCCCAACAGTCGATGCAACACCAGCCGCCCACTTCTCAATCTGCTCGGGGGTCGTGCCATCCAGGGGGTCGCCCTCCTCATCAGGAATGTCGTTCGTGGAGCCAACCTGTGGGCTTGGAGGGGGAAGCAAGGGCCCCCCGCCCATCGTCCGGGTCCACATCCTCCTCCTCCTCCTCCTCCTCCTCCTCCGTCCTCCTCCTCCTCCTCCTCCTCCTCCTCCTCCTCTTCCTCCTCCTCCTCCTCCTCTCCTCCTCCTCCTCCTCCTCCTCCTCCTCCTCCTCCTCCTCCCCCTCCTCCTCCTCCTCCTCCTCCTCCCTCCTCCCTCCCAACTCTACGGCGCAGGATGGCAGGATACCCACGAAAAGGATACAAAAAAATATAGAAGAACGTGATTGGACAAAATCCAGGGTTCGCGATTCTCGAGGAATGGAGCGCGCCCGCGCCCTGTTCTCAAGGAGGGCAGCGCGTCCGCGCCCTGTTCTACGACTGTCGCGAATCCTTGAGTTTGTCCAACCACGGTTTTCGCACTCCCCCGCCGCTGCTGCTGTTGCCGCGGCCTTTGCAGTTGCTGCCGCTGCTGCTGCGAGGAGGAGGAGGGAGGAGGAGGAAGAGGAGGAGGAGGAGGAGGAGGGCCTGTCAAAGAGTTTCGCCTGAGAAGTCCTGTGTTCTCGGAGGATTCAGCGAGGGCCTGATCCCTGATCCCCGAGGGAGCTGCCCCTCTCCAGCCCCTTTCTCCATGGTCCTCTCCCTCGCTGCCTGCGCCATGCTTCCCCCCCTCTGCTAGTAGTGCTAATAGTCAATGTTAGCTCAACGTGCGCCCTAAATCCAGCAAGTATGTCATCATCGCCCTCCCCCTCCTGATCCTCCTCCTCCTCCTCCTCCTCCTCCTCCTCCCCCATCCCTTCTCTAACCCATATTGGCTCAAAGGTGCGGCAACCTCGTTGCCGAACGCCACGTTCACGATGGCCTGAAACATGTGCTCCTCCGCGCTTCTGCTCGGGTCAAGGCTGGCGCTGGCAGCTGCCATGGAGGCGGCGCGCGCCTTGCTGGCAGCACTCATCTTCTGCTGCAGGGCGCAAGACTCGTAGTCCTCGAGATGCTGGTCGACGCCCTCGGTCGCGTGCCCCTCGCCAGAATCATCATCGCCGGCTGGGCCAGCATCTGCAGCAAGTTCGAGAGTAGTCAATAGTTTGGAAGCTTCCTGGAGACTGTGGCCGAAGTGCTCGGCCTGCTTCTTATGCCTCCTCTTCCTCGTTGCCGCGGCCGCTGCGATCTCGCTGCAAAGACAATGACTCGACATGGACGCCAGCTCGCTCACGTTGCCGATCTTCGCGCCGTGTAGCGCCCCCCTGACCCACTCCAGCTCAATCGCGTTCACCTTGACCTCGCTCAGGGAGCCGTCTTTCCAGGCAGAGTGCAAGTCGAACAGCAGGTCGAATAGCTTGACGCAAGTAGTGGGGCGACTGAACTCGCAGCCGCCTGTCGCAAGCTTCATCTGCACAGCCCACATCTCTGAATAAAACGTGTGGGCGACCAACCACGTCTCGCCCGACCTGACGAGCGTGCGCAACGCTGCAGAGCCAGCTTGGAAGCGCTCATCATCATGCACTGTCACCTTGCACTCGATGGCAATCTTCGACGAAGGCTCAAAGCTGTCGTACCTGGAAGGAGGCCAGAGGTCAGGAGCAGGGCGGAGGAGAAGAGAGAGGAAGCGAGGAGGAAACTGGAAAGCTGACTTAAGAGATGGATGGATGAGGGTACCGCTCCTCGATGGCATCGCGCATCTTGGCGAGAAGCGCTGCGGTGCAGGTGCGGGCTGGTGTCCGCGGTATCTGGCGGCTCCGAGGTTGCCCAGGCTGAGGGGGCTGAGGAGGAGCAGCTGCTGACGCTGAGGCTGAAGAAGCAGACGCAGCGCCGACGCCAGCACCCGGGCCTTCTTGGTCTGCTTCTCCAAGGGCAGCGGAGCTGGAGTACCGATGGGCCTGCGGCGCCCGGGGCCGAGGGAATGCTCATCCTCCTGCTCCTCCCTCCTCAGATTCCTGAATCATCCTCTCCAGACCGTCCACGTTCCTCCTGCTCCTCCTACTCCAATCCTCCTCCTCTCCCTGGCCGTGCCTTCTTGGCTGCCAAGAGTTTCGCCTCCGTGTGGAAGTTGCAACACGCATCCACCAACGCCTCTTTGTCGGCCGACGACTGAGCGTACCGAAGACAATATTTTCGTTGCGTGATCCTCGCGCTAAGTAAATGCCACTGCATGGCGGGCGCGCGCTTCAGGGATAATTTGATCATCCCGTTCACGCCCTCCACCTCCTGGGTGTCCAGGTGCCACCCGACAGCGATTGACCTGGGCCGACAGGGCCCGGGCCGGGCCCGGGCATTGGCCCCCCGCCCTGGAGAGGTGGAGAGGGGAGGGCGAGGGGCCCAGGGAGGGGGGCGAGGCACCACGGCGCCCTTAGTTACAACCCAGACGGCCTCAGAAGATCCCAGACATATTTCGAGAGCTTGCCTGTCCTGGCGGCCCCGTGGAGTTCCGACTTAAAAATCAGGCGGATCTTGAGCGTAGAAGTGTCCAGCTCTGCAGGGTCCTTGGAAAGGAGGTCGCGAGCGCAGCCAATGCGTTCCCTGCACCTCTCTGCGGGGTCAGACAGGATCAAGAGGAATATCTTTAGCGGGAACTCCGAACATGGCACGACAACTCGCCGATAGAAGTCGCACAGCACGCTGCTACACGTAAGAACGGCGTTGCCGATCCACTCCGCCCTGATACTCAGAGGAGCTTCAAGGACTCGCCGAAATGCCTGCTGCGAAGTCCTGCTTGCCGAAAGCCACGTCGTCCACTCGGCCATCAGGTCCCGAGCCTTCCCGCAAACGAGTTGAACAATCTTCGGGCGGTCAGTCGGCTTCCCTGGGGACTGGAGCCACCGTTGAAGGTGGTCTGCGGGCTTGCGGCTGACGTTGGAGATCTCCATCGTTCTCCAGAAATCATCGTCAGCCAAGGCCGCGAGAGAAGCCTGTATCCACTTGCCGATCTTGGCAGAGTAGGTTTTCTCGTCCTCTTGTCCGTCGGGCATCTTGATTTTGCCCTTGACCGCCGCCGTTGAGTCGTTGTTGGGTGCACCAGTTGGCCAAATATGCCTAAAAGTTGCCAAGATCTTATCCTGGCGACGCGGGCCAGAAGACTTCCTCCTCCTCCTCCTCCTCCTCCTCCTCCTCCTCCTCATCATCATCATCATCATCATCATCATCATCATCTTAATTTTCGTCGACCTCCTCTTCGACTCCTCTCCTTCCTCTCCCTCCTCCCCCTCCCCCCTCATCCCCCTCCTCCTCCTCCTCCTCCTCCTCCTCCTACTCCCCCCTCTCCTCCCCCTCCTCCTACAGAGAGACTAATTTTGTTTAGTCTCTGTCGGGTTGGCTTCGGCGGGACTGAATTTGGCAGGACGTCTCAGGGACTATATATATGCTGGTCTCTGTTGGATTGGTTTTTCTTTGGGTTCCCTAGGTTCATTTTTCCGATTCCGCCGCACCTCGCCGTCTCTTCCTCCTCCTCCTCCCCCTCCTCTTCATGCTCCTCCCTCCTCCCTGTTCATCTCATCGCATCGCCTACCCTACATCATCATGCCCACCAGTCCACCACTACTGTTAGGGCAGGGGGTCTCTGTCCTTGCCGAGATCAATAAGGAAGTCTTCTGTCGCAGTCACTGATCCCCAACGACCTCGCAGGGGTCGCGGCGGTAATTTTGCCACGGATGAGTCGGCCGACGCCTTGCCGTGCAGCTCCTTTGGGGAGTGCCCCTGTTCTCCCGACGCCCTCTCCCCCCCGCTGCCCCGCTGCCCCGGGCCCGTGGAAATCTGGAAATCCAGAGTTCATGAACGCCTGAATGTTATGATGTTATGATTACGATTCCCTTCGTGTGTGGGGCAGCGAGGCCCCCCCTACGCGGTGGGGCGAGGCACATTGAGCGCCCGAACCCGATCCTTCCAAGCGCGATAAACCTTCTTAGGACATGACCGCCAGACGTTAACAACCGTGGCGAGGCAGGAGAAATAGCCAGCCTCAATGAAGCGGTCCAAGAGCGCCAACTGCCTCAAGGAGATGCGAGAGGCAACTCAGGAGGCCCCTGATGCCCAAAGGCCCCAGGGCCAGGGGCTACTGTAGGACCCAGGTCGGACCCAGGGCCTCCAGGTTAAGTTTTGAAGACGTGCAACTGTCTTGCCGAATCAAAGGGAACTGGGATAGTTTCAACTCGAGTCCCGCTGGCCTGTGCACGATCAGGTGCTGCGAGTGGTGTAAGCACCATTGCCGAAAATATAGTGTGCAAGCCTGGTGGTCCAGACGGGGGCTTACATCCCGGCCTCCCCCTCACCCCGTTTTTTCGATGGCAGGGGCAGGGGCGGGGGCAGGGGTTCATTTCGGGGCCGCGTACGCTGCCTGGTCCAGGGACACCTCAGAACATATCACACGGTGTGAACCCTTCTGGTCCGGACCCTGGTCTGTCGCGAAGAAATACACTCGCAAGTGGATCCGCGCCCCATCCGTCGGGGCCATCGGCATGTGTTACACGTTGCTGAATATGTTGCGGTGCGTATGTACGCGTATACATATATATATATATATATATATATATATTTATATATATGTATGTATATATGCTGTGCGGCGGAGCGGGCAGAAGCCGACTGGGTGTACTTCCAGTCGGGGTTAATAATGTGGTCCCCCGAAGCAGGAGGGTAGCACGCGATCCTCTGCTGACCGTCGTCTGTCCAAGGAACAAGCCCCACGCTCTGGAGCTGATTCAATATCATTGCCTTGCATGTGTGAGCAGTGTTGTTCTCGGGAATGATCTGGAGGTCAGCGTAGCAGCACTGAGTCGACGCAGACGGCGGACCAGGTGCGTCCTATCCAGGGCCGCCCCGGGGCCCCGCCCAATTGCATTTCCTGGGGCAAGAGCTCCCCCCCCTTAAACACCCGCCCCTCATTCCCTCGGTTTCGCTCGAAGATCTACTCCCGTAAGGCCCGTGCTAAGCGCGCTCGCACGCACTACGCTTGCAGCAGCGCGGTGCGTGCCCGTCGCGTCGCGGGCCGAACGGGAGTTGGTCCGAGCGAAACCACATGGTGACACATGGCGGGCCCAGGGGCCCTGGGGCCCTGGATCTGTCCACACCTGCACGGTCCTCCTCCTCCCCAGCTGCCTGGAGCGGCCTGGTGCGAGGGTGCGAGAAGCGCGAGTGGGCCTCCAAGGTGTGCACCTTCTGACCTGGCGGGCAATCAGTCTCTCTCTCTCTATCTCTCTCTCTCTCTCTCTCTCTCTCTCTCTTTCTCTCTCTCACTCTCTCTCTCTCTCTCTCTGTCTGCCTTCCTTTCTTCTTCGTCCCACCACCTCTTCATCACTTCATCTTCTCCTCCGCGCCGAGTGACCGTCTCCTCCTCAAGTTCCCCCTCCCCCCCCTCAGACCCCCTCCGTGCATGCCTGCGTACTACTCCTCCTTCTCCTACTCCTTCTCCTCCGCCCCCTCCTCCTCCTCCTCCTCCTCCTTCTCCTCCTCCTCCTCCTTCCCCTTCTCGTCCTCCTCCTCAGACTCCCCCTCCTCCTCCTCCTCCTCCTCCTCCTCCTCCTCCTCCTCCTCCTTCTCTTCCTCCCCCTCTTCCTCCGCCTCCCCCTCGTTTCCTCCTCCTCGTATCCGGCGGGGGCGGGGGAGGTTGAGGCCCCCCAGTCACAGACCCAGGTAGGTGCTGCTGTGGTGCCGTCGCATCGGATGGAATGGATCTCCCAGCTCACGTCCCTCTGAACCGACTCGTCAAACTCCAGGCCCTCGATGAAGTTGTGAACCCTCCCCAGCGCCGACCAGTGCGCGGCATACCACAACCTGGACTGCGCAAGCACGTTCGCGCCGAACAGGCACTCCCATGCATTGACGGTCTGCCTTGGAGGAAGCCGAGTTCAGGTTGTTGTTCTTCGTTTCGGCGGGCCCCATGGTCGAGCGGCCAAGGGGGCCAAGGGGGCCAAGGGCCCCGCCCGAGGGCCCCTAGGGGTTCTGGGGCCCAAGGGCCCATGGATCAAAAACCGCGAGACGTCGAACAACACCGAATCTTTAGTGAGCCTCTCAGCCTCTCATCCTCTCTCATCCTTCTTACCGCTCATTCTCCTAGACTCGTCCCTCCCCCTCCTTTCTTCCTTCCTCCCATCCTTCCTTCCTTTCTTCAGGGAAGCTCGAGGGATGTGAAGGGAACTTTATGTCCCAGCTCGCCGACTGGTCTCCACCTGCATCGTCGCGATGACCGTGTCGGTGCTCCCATGGCCGAGGTTGCGCTTCATGGCCAAGCGGTACCCCCCCCGAAGGGACAGCTTCCGGGCCTGGATGCGGGGAGAGGTACAAGTGCGAACGCGCCCGATGAATCTACGCTGTCCACCCAGATAGTTGGATCAACCGCAGAAAAGCCACACAAGGGACCCGCGAGGGTCCCGCGAGGGTGGGTGGGCAGCCGACATCCACCGAACGCGCGCGCGCCAGGACGATGCCGTGGCGCCAGTGGTGGGCAGGCGGCTCCTCGCCCTCGTGCTCCTTCTCCTCCTCCTCCCCCTACTTCTCCTCCTTCTCTCCTCCTCCTCCTCCTTCTCCTCCTCCTCCTCCTCCTCCTCCTCCTCCTCCTCCAGCCCCTCCTCCTCTATCCTTTTCCTCCCCCTACGCCTCCCCTACCATGCCCTCCCTGACATCTTTCTCTAAATGTCTTGATCCCTCACCCGCGTGCCTTCACGTTCTTTGGGCGCCGCCGCTCGACGTGGAAGCTGCCCACCTTCGCCCGCTGCTGGAGGTCCAGCACCGTGATCTTGCGTTTGTCTGCCTGGCTGAGGGCTTAAGGGGGAAGGTGATGCGACGAGTCGCCGACAGAGGAGATTTGGTATCCGCCAATAGAGTGGGACTGATGCCAAATCCTCTCGCGTCGGAGTCGCCCTCGCCCATGGGAGGATGAGGAGGCGGATGAGGGAGGAGGAGGCGGATGAGGAGGAGGAGGAGGAGGAGGAGGAGGAGGAGGAGGAGGAGGAGCGGGCGATGGAGATGGAGGGGGAGGGGAAGGAAGGTCCAGGAAGGAGGACCAAGAGAGAGAAGGAGGGAGGCACTGGGAGCGGAGGAGCAGGATGAGTCGATAGATCGAGGAGTCGACCAGGAGGCGAAGGAGGAGAAGAGACTCAAGAACGGTAGGAGGAGAAGGAAGGATGAGGGGGAGTCTTAGTAGGAGGAGAATGAGGAGCTCGAAGAGGAGGAGGGGTCGGGTCAAGTGGAGGCGCGGGAGGAGGAGGAGGAAGAGTAGGACCTGAGGAGGAGGAGGAGGTGGAGGAGGAGGAGGAGGAGGGGCCTGGGGAGGGTGAGAGGAGGGGGAAGGAGGAGAAGGCCTGCTTCGACACGTACCGGAGCTTGCTCTTGGTAGCCCTCAACTTCGCCAGCAGGACAATCTTGTGGTTGGTCAACCTGCGAACAAACGAAGCCCGTCGGTCTGCCACCCCATCTGCCTCCGAACCTCTCACCTCAAGGAGTGGTTGGAGAAAGATGGCGAGGCGGAACGATGGGTTTCTCTGTTTCCCTGACCCAGCCTGATGACGCTCTCGGCCAGCTTCTCGGGCGTCGACCGAGCAACGAGCTGGGGCACCTGCGCGGCCTGTTGCGCCGGAAGGGCCAGTCTGGCGCGTCCGCGCCCGACTCCAGGGCCCACCACCAAAGCGCGTCGTCCTCGTCCTCGTCCTCCAGGTCCTCCAGCGGGCGGGCGCGGCCCTGCTGCTGCTGGTGCTGGCCCGCGGTCGAGAAGAAAAAGCGGCCGTCTAGCCGCTGGAGCCTAGGCAGAGCAGGGACTCCTCCTCCTCCTCCTCCTCCTCCTCCTCCTCCTCCTCCTCCTCCTCCTCCTCCTCCCCCTCCCACTCCTCCTCCTCCTCCTCCTCTCCTCCTCCTCCTCCTCCTCCTCTTCCTCGTCCCTCCTCCTCCTCCGCCTCCTCCTGCTCCTCCTCTTCCTCACCTCCTCTCCTCCTCCTCCCCCTCCCCTCTCCCCATTCTCTTCCCTCCTCCTTATCTCCTCACTCATCCTCCTCCTCTCCTCTCCCTCCTCCTCCTCCTCCTCCTCCTCGCCTCCTTCTCCTCCTCCTCCTCGTCCTCCTGGTCCTCCTCCTTCTCCGCCTCCTCCTCCTCCTCCTCCTCCTCTCCTCCTCCTTCCTCCTCCTCCTCCTCCTCCTCCTCCTCCTCCTCCTCCTCCTCCTCCTCCTCCTCCTCCCCCTCCCCCTCCCCCTCCCCCTCTCCCTTACTTCCTCCTATCCTCCTCGACTCATCGTCGTCGTCGTCCTCCTCCTCCTCCTCCTCCTCCACCTCCTCCTCCGAATTGAGGGGTAGGCCCCACCCCCCCAATTCGGAGGAGGAAGAGGAGAGTGGGGGAGAACGGGAGGAGAGGGGAGGAGAGGAGAGGAGGGGCTGGGGGGGAGAAGGGAGGCTTCCGACTCCGTCAAAGGCCCAGACAGGCCCCCCGCCCACGAGGTCCCCCAGGAAGGCCCAGAAACCAAGAAGAGGGGTCTGGGAGACGAACTGAACACCCAGCGGCCTGCGCTGGCGCCAAAGGCTGCTGCGCCTCCTGCGCGAGCCCGACGTCCACGTCCGCGTCGGCCGCGTCCGCGATCAGTCGCAGCTGCCTATCGGGCCGCAGACGATAGACGACGCAGACGACACGGCGAGGGTCGAGGATGACGACGCAGTCGACATTGACACCATTGACATCAACGACCTAAACGATGATGACGCGATGGAGGAGGAGGAGGAGCAGGAGGAGGAGGAAGTGGAGAAAGTGAGGTGGAGGGATGGACCGAGGTCGGACCGAGGGAGGCGAAGGAAGGAGACAGGGAGACAGAGAAGGGAGGCTCGGCGGACCACTCGACTTCGACATCCCTCCTCCTCCTGCTCCTCGCTCTCCTCTTCTTCCTCCTTCTCCCTCTATTCCTATCTATACTGCTAGTCGTCATCCTCCTCGCCCTTATCATCCTGATCCTCTCAGCCTCTTCCTCGTCCTCTTGCAGCCCGTCCCCCCACTCGCCTGACGATGCCATGCCAATCGTCGAACTCCACCACGATGTTGCCGACCCAGCGCAGCGCCTCCCGGACGACGTCGATGTTCAGCCTTGGGGGGCGGGAGGTGGGGGGTAGAGGTAAGAGGGGCCTAGACGCGGCCCCAGATCCTCATCACATCCTCTTCATCCTCTTTCAAGTCCACTCAGCCTCTCAGGGCTGCTGGCGGACGAAACCAGCAAGCCCGTGATGCGCGAACGTTCGGCGCGATGGGCCGAGGATGGGATCCCATCCAAGAGCGCATCGCAGCACGCCGCGACGGCCGCGCCTCGGGCCACGAAGACGTTGCCCCCGCTCACCCAGCATCCACCCCGGGCGGCTCGCACGAGGATGGCGGCCGCTCGGGCGGCCATCGGCCGCGGCGCGAGGTGTCGACGGAAGTGGCCTATGCCCGAGGTGCCCCCAGTCTCGCGACCGTCGCGGGCATCAAGCCCGCTCTGGTATCCCAAGCAACAAGTGCCATATCACATTCTCACACGCGGTGCTCCCATGCGGAGGGGCGGAGGGGGGGGACTGGACCTGGGCCGACCCATGTGGCCTGGGGGCGCATTGGGCGTAGGCCACTTCCGCCGACACCGAAGGCTACCTTTCAAGGCAGAGGCCTCGGGCCGAGGGGCACGCGCCGACGACGCAACAACACGGTGCAACATGTGGGACCAGGTGATGATTGGGTACAATCCCCTCGGCACCACTATCATCTCCCCTTCCCCTCTGACAAACCTGACACAAAGCACATGTTCCCCCTAACCCCTGTCCTTCCCCTGTATTCCCCAACTAACGATAAGAAATGGTATGTTGTTCAACAAATGACTTGGGTGGTTGAGAGCATACGACTCAGATCGTTGACCCATGCGGCGTATGTTCCAGGCTGCTCATCCGTCGGTGGCGGGATGTATGATGATAGTCTATCAGGCATGTGTGTAGATTGTGTTGTAAATGAGGTGAGCGCGCGCGCGATCTGCGCGAATTATTGCATTGCGCGATCGCGCGGATATGGACATGTACAGTTGGAATCCCAGCGCATACATACATTTATATGCATTTAATATCGCGCACCGCTGGAGAAAACCCACATATATCCATAGCGCAAGCACCGAAACATGCAAATATATCCACTACGATTCTTCAGGATTGCAAGCCTTAAACTACATTGAATTCTGCCGCGCGCGAGTGTTAAATTACATTGAATTCTGGCGCGCGCGAGTGCTAAAATACATTGATTGCTGGCGCGCGCGGGTGCCATAATAATATATGCCTGTTCGCATCGACGTGCCACTATTGATATTAACATGTTTTTTGCAATCGCGGCGTGCGCTATATATATATAACATGATTTTTTCCCGCAAAAAAATATATGTTAAATCATTTTAACATATTTTTGCGGCCCAAAAAAAAACACCCAAATTGATATAAACCGCGGGGAGGGGGGAGCAAAACTATGTCCCAACCCCAGGAAAATAGCAAACAAACTCCGTTGGTTGATTACCTTCCCAGGTATGATATGGGAGGCTGGAGCGGCAGGCATGGCATTGACATGGGAGGCGGGAGGCGGGAGGTAGAAGGAGAGGATGTTCTGGGAAAACAAGAGCCCCAAGGGAAAAAAAACAAATCACGCATCCTTTTCGCGGGGATCGACTCTTAACGCGGCGAACTGCCAGTGCAACGCATCCATGCAACCATGTGCCTGATGACCCAGGCCGCGATTGCATTGCCAATAAACTTCGCGATCACGGCCGCCGCGCCGACGTCGCCGAAGTTGGCGCCTCCTTGCTGATACAGGAACCGAGGGGCGAGGTAAACAGTGTTGTCCGTTTTCATGCGGCTGTCTGTTTCCCTAGTCGCGTCTTCGCTCCGCTTGCGCTGCGCAGCGAGATCGAAACAAAAATGGCCCACGAAATCGCCAAAACACAAATTAGCTCGCGCCCTGACAGAAATTTGACTGAGATCCGCCGGGGCCCCTTGAGACCACGCGGCTGTGTGGCCAAAGCTTCTGATTCATGCAATCAAGACCTCACCTTTGGTTCTAGCGTCAGCTTCAGTGCGAACCTTTAGACGTGTCAATTGTGATGATATACTGCTCTTTTTCCCGAGGCTGTAAACGTGCAGAACGCAAGACCCCCCCGGCCGCAAAGCAACCTGTTCCCACCGTGCTCTACGAATCGGCGAACTACACTCAATAAAGCTGCGTCAGAATTTCCGGAAACTGCGTCATGATGAACCCTTCACTCGGGTCGACTATCTTGCCTATGCCTCAAATCGCATTTCGACGCAGTCCACATGGCAATGGCGATTGGTTCGTCTCGCAAGAATAATCCCATAGTTACCCCCCCCCCTGTCAGAAGCATGCCCGCACAGCGACTTCGAACGTGCGTCGAACCATTCTTAAAAAACACCATATTACCTGCTCGGGCTGACTGGGATATATAGGCTGATCCTCTGGAGAACGTAGTCCGGCTGCCTGTCCTTCGTGCGGCAATGCTGCTTATCTTCTGCGCTAGCCTCGCTCCTCCTCCTCCTCCTGCGAGTCCTCCTCGTCGTAGCTTTCGGCATAGCCCACCCCGCCTGGATTTCCCTTGACCGGCCCCCCGGGCAACTCCGGCTTGAACAGGTTGTCGCTGCTTGAACTATTTCTTCCATCGGCTCAGCGGTGTCCTCCCGTCGCTCTGCTTAGGCTGCATTACGTAAATGAATATGATGATACCCGCGATGATAGAGACTCTGTCACCACCGTAGGAGACATCGAAAGACAAACTCCATACACCCTAGTGCACAAAGTTGATCCGTAACTGCCACTTGGTCAAGTATCTGGATGGTTCTCTGCGAGCCACTCCTCTCCATCGGGTGGTTGTCCGTTAGCTCTTCCGTGTAGAATGACTCGACGTAGTCCTCGTCTTGAACCTCGCCCTTGTCGTCGTAGAAGCACTCGTCCACCTAGTTGTACGTCTCCACCACCACGTGGAGATCTCCTCGTCGTCCTTCCCGGTGTCGTCGTACAGCTCCTGCTTGACGTACTGGGCCATCTTCGCGTTCAGCTCGTCGCCCGTGTTGGCTGCACCTTCTCTGGTCCAAAAGCTTTCGCCCGCGTATTGATGGTGCCCGGTCAGGCCAAAGAGTCCACACATTTGATGCACTATCTTCCTTGCGTAGCCTCCTGCGAAGTACTTTCGTCACAATATCCGCTAGCATCTGCTCCTCTTGACCCACTTGATGCTGACCTCCTGAGTGAATATATAGCCGCTTCCAAGAAAGCCCCTGTCCACATTGAGCCTTCTCCTTTGTGATCGTGTCGTATAGGCTCTTGCAGTCGGTCACCGAAATGCATTTCACCGGGCAGGTGTCGTGCACAATCTCGGCCATGCCCTCTCCGGTACAGGATCTTCGCCAGGGTCGACCTCGTCAATATCAACATATCCACTGAAACCGTACATGAGTAGGCCTCCGCCATGGAGCAGATCGCACCATTCGTTGGATCTTGGAGGCCTGCCACCCAAGCAGTGTACCTTGCACTTGTCTGTGGTCCTCGTTGATCTTCTGGTCTCCCAGCATCGTGAAGAGTCCGCGTTGTGATCTGTGCTTCGGCAGATTGTCGAAAGCACTTCGGTGACATTGATAACCATGTCTTCCTAAAATCAGGGCTGCAGCGGTGTAATCAGCAAGTCGGCCCGCTTCTGGATCCGCCTGATGCCGCGCTGCCGTCCTGTAGGTCCTTCACCGTCGAGCTCCCAGCAGATGCCAGTCACAAAGAGGGCCTCCTCGAAGCATATCACTCGCGCAGCCATTGCAGTTGTCCAACTACCATTCGTAGTCCACGATGCTCGCATGGGTCAAGGCGCTATATGGTGCCTTCCTGCGCTCTCTCGAGATACGTGCAGTCTGCATCGACTTCACGTAGGCCTCCATGGTGACGTTGATGCTGCCGTCGTGTCCTGCGGTAGGCCCAGCCACATAACGTCGCCTGCCTCTTTCCAGCGTACTTGACCTCGCCAAAGTCGATATCCTTCTTCGCTTTCATAATCTTGGCGCCCTCCGGGTCGTCCTGCTTGATGCCCATGAGGAAGTCGTCCCGCGCAGGCACATTATTCCGATGATCGTGCCCTCGCATTGCGCTGATGAAGGTCGCGAGCTCGAAGCTCAGGCCGCCCATCCAAGCTTCGCGAGCATTCGCGTAGTGCCCTTTACCACGCACGAGCTGCATCGTTGAGCCCGTAGATGCTCCGTTTAACTTCAGCAGGTCGCCTGCCTTCACTCCCGGGATGTCGCGCTTCCCGAGGTTCGTCGGGATGCGGAAGTAGAGCTCGCGTGCGATGGCTTTGCCATGTAGAAAGGCTCCCTTCACATCTGCGATGACTAGGTCCAAATTGAGGCTTGATACGAGGCTGCGCAGGAGTAACGTCATCTGTGCTGAGACTGTAGGTGAGTCCCGTCGTAGCTTGTCGTCAAACTCCTCCTCGTAGCCTCTTCCACAAATCCTGGCCTTCGGCTCGAAGGTCGTGGGATCCTTATCGGTCCAGACCACTTTGGATCTCAGGATCTTGTCCGGGTCGACCTTGTCGACTGCTGCTCCTGATATGTGGGTTGCTGCATCATGCTTGCACCGCGTGTTCCACTCCTTCTCCACCGCCTGCTGCATCTTCTTCCACTTGAGCTTGTCGTCGCCCAACGTCTTGAAGTTGATATCCGATGCTTGTTGGCTCTCGTCGGTTGGCTGCACATCCGCTCGGCCACGAACGCTTCGACGAGCAGCGGTGTATCTGCCAGCTGCTTGACTGGCCCAGTTTGCGCCCGGGCTCGTTTGATGCTGATCGGCACATCGCCCAGCAAGACCGCCTTGATCGTGACTGGGTGTTCCTGGCGCTTGCCCTGCGCAAGCTGTCGCGTACTTGGCGATGATGTAGTCGGCTGATCCTGCGGTGCCTCTGCTGGTACTGCTGCCGTTTCCTCTGCCTTCTGGCGTTCCTCCATGCGCCTCTGGATCCTGGCAGGTACTCGAAGCTGAGCTCGATCGTCCTGAGCGCCGTCCCTCTTGGTCTGCTTGAGCTTCAGGTCCTTCTTGGTGTGCTTCTTGCCTCCGCGCTTCACCTCCTTAGGTTCCTCCATTGTCTCGTCAGTATTGGTAGGCTCCTGCGGGGCTGCTGCAGGCTGTTGGCCACCTCCTGGTCCATCTCCAGCTCCCTCTTCCTTTCCCAGAGTGATCTCCTCGATGATCGTGATGGGGTCTTGCGATACCGCATCGTCGATGACCTGAGGGTTCGCTGTCCAGTCCACTCTCGAGATATCCTGAACCAGGTCGCGCGTGTCCAAGTTGAAAAGCCGCCGCCTCTCGATCTTGTACCCAGGTGTCGGGTCAGGTAGAAGAGGGGCGTTCCTGACGTTACCCAGCTGCCGCAGGTCGGTCTTGCCCTGGCTGCTGGCCGCCACCGCTCCCAAGATGGTGTCCCAAGCTTGGTGCGCTCGAACAAGTCGTGCTCGAAGGTCTTCTTCCGCTTGATCTTGATCAGCTGGTACTGTCTCGTACTCGTCGTCCAGACTCTGACGCATTGGC
This sequence comes from Prorocentrum cordatum, assembly GCA_963575745.1. Lineage (NCBI taxonomy): Eukaryota > Dinophyceae > Prorocentrales > Prorocentraceae > Prorocentrum > Prorocentrum cordatum. Next base: position 305,656 of record CAUYUJ010014240.1, on the reverse strand, counting down.
ATCACGTCGTTATCGTGTACCACGTCCGATCGTCGTTTCCTGCTGTCCGCTGGCTTCGTCAGCTCCACGTTGCCCTGAGCAGGTGCTGCTGGTGCCGTCGTCGGTGCACACGCGGGTGCATCGCCTTGTCCACCCGCTGGCTGAGGTGGAACATCGCCCTGTCCAGGATGCTGCTGATGTCCTGGATCACGGTGATCTTGATGTTGATCTGGCTGCTGATCTGGCCGTTGATCTGGCTGCTGGTCTGGCTGTTGATCATCTCGTGCTGGGTTCTACTGTTGACCTCGAAGGTCCAGAAAACCACGCTGACCAGCTCGTCCACGTGCAGGTCCGCATTCTGAAAACAGGTCGATAATGTGCATGGTGGTCACCTCGTGCTCAGTCGCCCTTCGAAGGAGACTGGGTGAACTTAGGATCGGGATCCGGTTGTGGATCAGCCAATAACCGTGCTCATCCTTGCCCAGGCACCGGGCAGGTCCATGCCATCGTGCATGCATGTTGCGCTTTAGGTTATCAGATCGCCAAAGCATCAATAAATCACCTTGCTGAAATGGCCCTGGCTGGGGCCTCGTCCTCGCCAGAACTGTCCGTCTTAATGCTGATGAGTTTTCTGCCTTGCAAAAAGATTTCCGAACAAATCTGTTGAAGGTGTAGTCGGTTCCAGCATGACGTATTCTCGGCCACTCGTGATACCACTGCTGGGTCGTTATCGGGATTCGCCAAACTTGCAGGCAGTCGGTGTCCAGCTCCAAGTACCCATTGCTGTGGTGAGAAGCCTGCCGCGCTGACAAGTTGATTGCACGCCTTGGCCATGCCACGCGCTGCTGCTGCAACCGAATCTTGACCGCGAGCTTCCCCAGTATTGAGGACACTCGTTGCCATCTCCTTCAGGTAGCGTATCTTCCTCTCGACTTTGCCCATTTGCCAGTGAGCCTCTGGAGCCGCGCTGTTGATCACAATGCCTAGGTCGTTGCACAGCGTCTCGAACTCGCCCATAAAGGTAGAGTCCTGGTCCTGCTCCACAATGCGTGGTGGCCCGGCCCAGGTAAGCCATCCGAATTCGAAAGCCTTCTTTGCTAACTCTGCCGTAGGTCTCGACCCGGGACACGTGTAGATCGCCACGGTGAAGTCCGAGGCCACGTCCACGATAACAAGCACCACGTGCATGTTCTTGTCTAGGTCGGGTATGATCATGAAGTCCATGCTGATGGCTTCGTTAAAGTCCTTAACCTTAGGCTGAGCTGCCGTAGGTCTCGCTGCCGTCCAAGCCTGCTCTTCACATGTCGTGCATCTGAAGAGACGTGCTCCTTGTACCGCTCGTCGGCTAGCTCCACCATGCTGTAGATACCGTACCGGTGACTCCTTGTAGGGTCCATGTGAATGGCTCTCGTGTATCTTCTTGATAGCTGCTCGCATGAGTGGTGGCACTGCCGTCCATTCCGCCATCTCGATGTTCTCGCCATGCTTGCTGAAGATCGCCGCCGCGCTAGCGTGCATCGGCGCCTCCGTCTCCGCAGGGTTGGCCTCGAACTCGTCACAGTCGATGTCGTCGAAATTGTTGGCGTGCCGGGCGTAGCCACCATGCTGCTTCTCGAGGTCCCGCTGATCCTCGATGCCGTCCAAGATCGTCTTGGCCAGCTCCTTGGTCCAATTCCCAAGGCTCGATGCTGTTCCCTTCGGCCTGTTGATCACGCTCGTGTGCACGTGCTGCTCGTCACACCTGATGCTGTTGAGCTTCTTGCCGAGCATGATGGCCGTCGTCAGGAACCTCGTCGGCTTCTGGACTGGATCGCCCATGAAGTCCACCAGCTTGCTGCCCTCGGCGCACTGGTGCATGATCGCGCTCACGAACTCTGAGCCCAGCCATGGCATAAGCTGCCAGGCTCTTGACGTCAATGGTTTTCCAATAGCATCTGAGCTTCTCGGCGCTTGCAGTTGATCCAGATCTGCCTGACGAGCTGCAGGTGCTTCATGCCGATCGCCAGCTTACGCATCTTCTTGTCCTTCGGGAACATGTGGGATATGTTCGTGAACGGGTCGCAGGGGAAACCCACAATGGTCATGTAGGGGTCATCCTCGTTCAGCTGCTTCAGGACGGTATTCTGCGACTTCGCGTCCAGCAGGTCGTCCCCGATCAGGATGTCCCTCGGCCTCGTCACTGGATGCCGCCGCTGCTGAGCTTCTGATGTGGCTGCCATACCACCTGCGTAGAGCTCGCAGATGATGGGCCGCTTCTCCTCCGGGTCCGCCTTCAGCGTACCCACGATCTGCCGGCACTGGTCCAGCTTGTCCTGAATCTCCTTCTCCCACGTCTCGATATGGTTCCTCTGCTTCCGCCGCAGGATGCCCTTATCGATCTCCTGGACCTCCGCATTCCAGATGTCGATCTCGTCGGACGTGACTGATGGCTCGATATGTAGCGTCTCCTTCTTCGGCCACCCCTTGAGCGAGATCGTCAGGTGTCCCTTCTCCGTCTTGTTGAGAGGCACTCCGTACTTGTTGATCGCCTTGAAGTCCACCTTCCGATCCTTGATGTATATCACTGTGCCGAGCTCCTCCAGCTGGTGGATGCTCAGCAGTATTGGCGTCTTTGACTTCGGCAACCTCTGGAAGCGTAGGTTCACGTCAGCTCCAGCAAGTCCAGCCGTCACCTCTTGTTCTCCTTCTGCCATGACCGGGGCGCTATCATTCACGCCTCGGAAGCGCATGGATGATCCTCTCATCCGCGTGGTGACTCTGCCATCCTCTGTGTAGCCGTCCAGTGATATTGAACCTCCACATCCACGTAGGCACGCAGTGTCCAGTACAGCATGTCCATCTGGAATAGGTCCTTTTCGTACTGCGTAGGCTTCGATTTCTTCCAGCTCCTCGCAAGGTTGCTGCCGCCCTGGTGTTGGTGTGCGGTCGCCCTCTGAAACGTACATGGTTCCAGCTCGGCGTTGCGTCCACAACCATGTCGGTCGTACTCCAATCGGTAGGCGCTCGCAGGTACTCCTCACGATGTCACGACGCTCCGAGGTCCTGTCCCAGGCTGGTCGGCATAGATCGTAGGCCATATTCCTGAAACCGTTCGGCGCCATTTCCATGGTGATGTGCATGAGCTGCTGGAAGCGATGTAGGGCCCAGTCCAAACAGAAATCCATATAGCCCCTGTAGGCCGCTTCCATGTTCTCGCAGCTTACCCACAACGCTGCGATCTGCTCCGCACGATCTCGTATATTCTGTAGGTCGGCCTCTGTGTTGTCTTTGTCCAGGTAGTCTGTGCTTGCTCTGCTGGGCTTCGTCCTCAACCACGTCCCTGGTGTAGGTCTGCTCGTTGAGCTCACTGGAGTGCTCAGGGGTTCGTCAGATTATTGTGTTTGATGCTCTCCAGGTGCTGGGTGTGGTTCGTGTGCCTGGTCGATCCTCTCTTGGAAGTTCGGCTGGTCTCCTGCTGCTGATACCGCGTAGGGGTTCACAATCTGCTCCTCGGTGTCGATTCTCACCTTCGTCAGACTCGTGATCTCCTCCATCGCCACGTCTATGCTTGCCAGCTGGTCTCTGACATTCTGAATGGCGGTCATGTCCATCGAGCTGTCCTCCATCAGCAGCTTGACCGCGGCTGCCATTGCGAATCCAGCTCGTCGTAGAAAACCTCCAGGTCGTCCGTGGAAGCCTCGTCCCCCACGTCCGCCCCCTCGTCCTCCACGTTGTAGCGCACTGGATCCGCTCGCTGGTGACGTCGTCTTTTCGCACTCGGGGTCACCCTTCCAGTGACCCTTCTTGTGGCACGCGTTGCACTGCGTGCGCGCCTTGATCTGCTTCAGCTTATCCTCAGCCTCTTTGCTGTCCATCTTGATGAAGCCCTGCTTGTTGATGTTGGCTTTCCAACCTCTATTCGACTTGCTCTGAGCAAGCCGCTCCCGGGCCTGCTTGTAGTTGGGCTTGTGGTTGCGCCGTCCTGCTTTCCAGCCAAGGCGTTGCGCCTCCGTCGCCAGGGTGTCGCACTCCTCCTGGCTGATCTCGTCCGGGCCCACGTCATCAATCACTCCCTCGAGCTCGTCGATGTCCGCTGCAAGTGCGTCGTAGTCCGCATTACTCAGGAAAACGTCCTCGTCGCACGGTGCACATTCGTCTCCGAGTAGAGCATCTTCTTCTTGGTCGTCGTAGTCCACCGGGTAGGCTCCGTATCGTTCATGTCCACGATCGTCTCGGCCTGTGCTGTCCAGCTGTATCAGCATGGCTGCCGTCACGTCGTCCCAGATGTATTCGTTGTTCCATTGGCCAAATATTGCCTTGTGCTCTCGCATGCTGATGTTCGCTAGCTTCAGTAACAAAGTATGTCCGCAGGTCTTCGCTGACTGTCGTGTTCGTTGAAAGTGACTTGAGCCGCTCGTACTCCGTCTCTCGCCTCGATAGTCCTGCACAGACTCCGTTCGATTGCGAAAACCTCGGAAGAAATACTCCTCGAACGCTTGCTGCTTCTGTAATGGTGCGATTCTCTCGCACGCCTGCCGTGCTGTAGTTTCCAGCAGTTGGACTGCAGCAAGGTGGGTCATTACCTGCTTCGTCCAAAACTGCTTGCGCACTGATCTCAGCCTTCTTTCGCGTGAGTGTCCACGCTCGTCCATTTAGAGAACACTTGAGCTTGATCGCGTAGAGCTTCTTGATTTTCTCCTCGCTCGCGTGGTAGCCGAGCATTGCACGCCCCTCGAACTCCTCGCCGTAGGATGGGTCGCCGTTGCAGTGTGCCACGCCCTCCTTGTCAAGAGGGGGCCGTCATTGAACTGCTGCTGCTGCTGCCTAGACGTCATCTTGATGACTGTGATGCTACTGAGCTTGTCTCCGATGTAGTAGCTGTCTTGATCGTTGCTGCTGTAGTTCTGCTGCTCGCCCGGGATGCCGTTCATGCAACGATCCTCGTCTGTCGTAGGTAATGATTTTGAGCGTCTTGTCGATCGCCGTGATCTGTTGAGCGCAGTGGTTAAGCACCGCGAGGATGTATGTGAGCGCCCGCATATATGTCTGCACGGCCACTCTGTATGAACTCCTCGCACCGCGGACTGAAATATTGATCCAAATCTCTCCACCCACAACCTCTTGATGCAAGGAAAAATAAATAGGGCATGATCTGATAGTATTCCGATGTCAAGCTAGGCAGTCGTTGAATGCGCCCACCCTCCCGCCACAGCTGGCGGGTCCACAGCCAAAAATGCCGCGGTGAACAAGAGAGTGCAAGCGCGAGCGAGCGAGAGCAGCAACATAGATAATTCTAAACATCGCCCTATATTTCACATCCTTGCTAATGCCCCCCCCCCCCCCCCCCCCCCCCCCTCCGCAGCAACGACCGGGTGGGCCCTCCTCCACATCCCCACTGTCGGCAGCGCCACCCACCACTCACGCCCCACACAACGCCACCCCCAAGCCCCCCAGCCACACCACGCCACCACCACCAATTCAACCACGCTCCTATACTCCAACGGCTCCACTCCCTGCTCGGCCGCCGCAACCACGAGCTGCTCAGTTCCCACCGCTGGGCACCACTCCCCCACCCTGTGGTTTGCCCCAGCCCCACCTCGCCCAACGTCCGCTGCCGCCGCCACCCGGCCTCCATCTCCCCACCTCCCACTGTCCCCTGTCCCCCCGTGACCCCCCACTGCCACTGTTCCCCACTGTCCCCACCACTGTCCCCGCCTACCTCACCCATTGTTCCCACCCCACCGCCTTCGCCGCTGCTCCCACAACGCCCCCCCCCCTCCACTCCCGCCCCCCAGGTTTTCACCGGGGGGTGTTCCGCGCCGTGGCCCCCCCCAGAGGCGGAGAGGGGGGGGGGGTTCGGCGTGAGTCCCCCCCCTTCATGATGAGGTGGGGGGGGAGGGGAGGGGCCGAACGGCCCCCCCCCCCCCCCGGGGAAGGGGGGGGGGGGGGGGTAGTGTTCCCGGCGCCGCCAGCGCCGTAGCCCCCCTCTTTCCTCGGTCTGGTTCTCATTCCCTATCATCCAGCCATCCATCCATCATCATGAGCATGAATCAATCACACTCCCTCTATGATCATCGGGTCATCTGGGTCGCCACCCACGTATCATCATCCAACATCATCATCATCACACTCATCGATCATCATCCATCCTCATCCATCATTATCATCATCATCATCATCATCCGTCTTCGTCGTCCATCCCCCCCCCCCCTTCGTCTCTCCCCCCCCCCCCCGCCATGCTCTCTGCCTCCATCCCCTAAGATGCCCTCTCTTTGGTCCGGGTCTGCGAGCTCTCCTGCTCGGCGAGACACGGATTGGGATGAGCCATGGCTAAGACAACGGGTATTCTGTATAGCAAATGGTAAGAAGCACGGGAAGGGAGGGGGCCGGCCGGCCGACGCCCGCGCGCGGGCGCGCGGCGGCGCGCTCCTTCTGGCTTGATACCGAACAGCTGTGCAAGGCAGGCGGCAGCAGAGGCGCAAAATGACGAGGCGGAGAGGGGCATATTTACTCCCCCCGCGGCGGGGTCCGTAAGAACCCGTCAGCCTACATCCGCCAGCCTCTGTACATATGCATAACCTGGAGGAGCGCAAAACACTCCAGGCCGGCTGGGGGCGATGGGCTGAAGGACGCCGACGTACCCCACCTCCGCATTAAGCCGGGCCTCTCACGTCGTAGCGACTGGGTCGTGCGACACGCCTCCTTGCTCATTTCTTGTGCCAGTACTTCTTTTGGTCATAGTGCCGCGAACCTTCGGCGGAACGCGCTGGGGGCGCAGGCGGCCTCGGCGTCCACGATGACGAGGCACCTCCTTTCAGCCGAGCGGGCGAATGAGACGCCGAAGGCTTGGCGCCTCTGCCGGAACCTGCATGTGGGGCTGGCCTCACATGCTGAGTCTTGCCCTTGTCCTTGCTGTATCCCTTGCATTGGTCTTTCGGGAACCAGTTGTTATAGTCATAGTTGGACATGTACTGCCATTCGCGTTCTTTGTTGGAGTGCCAATGAACTTGGTCACGATGCACCCAGCAACCTGGCACCTCGCCGCGCTCGGTGGCCTTCGGGTAATGCCGCATGGGGTTCCTCGTTGCTCACCCTCGTCGTGGCGCGCACCCATGGCTCCGCCGCGCGCGCTCGGTCATTGGCTGATCCCGCGCGTTACCGTCTGGGGAACGCCTCGAGGCTCCGCCACCCGCCGAAACGGCTTGACCGCCGGCGGAGTTGGGAGACTCAGTGGCATCATCACCGAACCGAACGTCTGGGACGTTGGACGGTCTAGGTGGTGCAGGCGGAGCCGGGAGGCCAGCAGAGCCTGACCCTGCTGGCGACGCGGAAGCCACCTCCTGATCGGCTGGGCCGTCGGAGGTCTCATCAGCGGTTTTCTCCTCGCGAAGGCGGGTCTCATGCTGTAGCTTCGCGTGCCGAACGATACCCATTGCGGCAATCGTCACGTAATGACCGAAGCGCCCGTCAGCAGTGCGAAGGGGGCCTGGGTCACAGTCTTGTTCGGGAGTGGACTCCAAGAATGGGTGCAAAAAAGTGACGGCGGCTTGCAATGCTCCGCCGTGGCGACGGAGTTCGGCACGACGCTCAGTGCAAAGGTCGCGGGACCACGCGACGACGAGGTCATCGGAGTTGACAGCCGAACGGATACGGCTGTCCAGCGCATGCGCATCGAGGCGGCACTGTTCGATGTTGACTCCTTCGGCAGGATCGCGAGTGAATATAACAAGCGTGGGGAAGGCGATGTGATATCCGTCGTCGAGGAAACAATTGATGATCTCGCGAACAATCACAAAAACACGCATGACTCGAAGGTCGAGGTTGAGCTGTGCGACGGGAGTCCGCCAGTTTTGCTCGAGGCCCTCTTGCACCGATGCTGGAACCACATGTTCTTTCTCTCCCTCCAGGCGCGACAGGCGATGCCTGTCGGCCGTTCCCTTACTAGGGTTATGACACATGTGCTCCATGACGTACTGGAATGCGACGCTGATGGCTTCCTGCTGCGACGCTTCTACGCGCAGGGTGCCGTCCTCGCGTCGAGGGGTCATCTGTCGTTCGGATGGGTCGAGGGTGGCTTCCCCGTTCAGCCACCGCTGGGTGAAGCACCCGCGGACGGCATTGAAGTCAAGGGGAATTGGAGCAGATCTCTCGTCGTCTGTCGACTCGGCTTGGCCCGCGACAGGAGTAGCAGCGCGGAGTGGGTGCACGGCGCAAATCTTGCTGCGCCGGGACACTGATTTTGCCGAGCGAGAAGGGCGAGCAGTGAGCTGCTGCGCCCAAACTACAGGCGGGCGTCCACGATGGCTGGGCCATGTGGCGTCTTCTCCAGCACCCTGAGCGGCAGGCATCCATGACGCAGCCCCAGAACGTGCATTGTACACGGTCTGGAGAGTCGGTACGAAGGTGCCTGCTCTTTGCTGGGCTGTTTCCCAGCGTTCCCATCCTCCAGTAGGGCTTGTGCTTGCCTCGTCTTCATCTGGCCAGTCGAACGCAGCCAAAGGAGGGCATGAAAATGGGCGCGCGTACTGGTCGATGTCTGTGGCCCAAATGAGGGGCCACCTCGGCTCGTCGACCTTGGCTCTGTGCGCCAGGAACTCCAGCCATTCGATGAACCTTCTCTTGAGAGGTTCGATGTACTGGAAGAAAAGTCCACGGCGCGCCGGCGGCTGGGCCGCGACGCTGTTTGGGGCCCGGGCGGGAACACTAACGGGGCGGCTGTTGCCGAAGGTTTGGCCGGCCGCAGTCATAAGGGTGTATCCACCGCTCGCCCATGTACGCTCCATTTTCAAATTGGCATTAATGTTTGCCATGACGTCAGCCGACGCTTTGCCCTGTCGCTTTCGTCTCTCAAGAATGTACTGGGCTTGGCGCCAGGACAAGTTACCATGATCACGAACGGTCAGCTCGATGCCGTTCCTCCACAGTGTATTTTCGATGGTATGCGACTGGAGGGACTGGAGCATATAGTTGTGCGCAACCATGTACTTGTATTGCGCGGCGTTGTTGCAAAAGGGGCGACGGCCGAAGCCGGCGCGGACCCAGTGCAGATTAGGGCAGAGGAGCCGACCGTCATCAAACCAGGGGACGGACTGAAGGAACTCAGCGGTCCTGTCAGGCCATTCACGGAAGTCTGGCCGAGGCGCAACCGTCTCGTCGGTGTGAAGCCAAGCTAGCATGGAATGGGCGGCGCTGAATTCCACCTCGTACGAGGTCCACTCTTGGCTGAAAATGAGGACCCAAGAGGTCAAGTGTTCGTCCGTCCAATCAAGCACCCTCGCAAGCTGGACAACTTTGTCGATATCGGTGAACCGAGGCACCTGGCGTGACGCCAATGTGCCGTCACGGCAAACCCGGTACGAGAAACGGGCGAGAACCCGGCCATTGAAACTAACGCGAGTGGCCAGTTCTCTCGGTGGGTTGGGGGCTGGCCCCACAGACGGATTGTGTCCGCTGTGGGCCAAGACCCAATCGCAGCAGGCTGATTCGCCTCAGGGGCTTGGCCCATTTGGCGGAACTCCTTGGGAGGAGCGCATTCACCGCCCCCACGCTGGCTTAGCCAGGAGGGGAAGGTGTCCTGAAGCTGCATTATCGGGTTCCGCTTGGTCGGAAGAGAGCGCAAAACGCCATAGTCCGACTCGAAACAGAGCCCCGACCTGCTCTTGGGGTATTGAATTTCCCCGAACATCGACGCCTTCAACGCGTCCATGTCCGCAACGTGGAGAAGGGGGCCATGGCGCCTGGCTAGGCCAGGGTCAAAGGGCGCAAGCGTTCTCTCAATGGAAGCGACGAACGTGGAATGGCCCTGGCACGCTCTGTAGAAAACGGGAATGGGGCACTCGGACCGTCCACCCGTGGGCCAGGACTTAAACTCCTCCCAGTGTCGCGAGAGCGTCGTATCGCCAAGGCAAGCAATGGCGTCGGCATGGAGGCCCAAGACTTCGACGGTCCCTGGCTGCACAGCGGCTAGGCCGTGTACAGCTAGGGCCACAGTTTGGAATGTGTACCCGGCTTCTTGCATGTTGTCAATTAGGTCTCCGAAATAGACCCAACCTCCCGAGGACCTCGCATAATCGGGGCAATGCCTCGCGAGATACGCAGTAAGCTTCCCGATGCGCTCCGCTGTCTCGCCCGTCCGATAGCTGCGGCGCCGCCAGAACCCCGCACCGCCTAGGGCGGCCGGGTTGTCGGCGTCAGAGACACCTACGGTTAGCGGAGCTAAGGCCTTGTAGGCCCGAGACTCAAGTCCTGCGGGGGTGTCAGAATGAAAAGCGGCGCGAAGGTACTTGCTCGTCTGTTCAAGCTGAGTGGGCTCGAGGTCGCCGTCTCCAAGCAATGCAAAGATGGGATCCTCGACGAGCTCTGCTATGCGTTTCAGCGTGTCAAAAAGCACGCACACGAAGGGCCTCGATGTTGGGAAGCACAGGGCCAGCGGCATGGGCCTCCCGAGTTCGCCGCTTGAGCTGAGCTGGCGTGTTCTCTATAATCTGGGCCCTTTCATTCGCTGAAAGGTATAAGCTCTGACCCTTGAAGGTGTCGGCGTGGCCGACAACGACCTCGTCTCCGCCTTGGCGGGGCGGGCCATCTATCGGGCGAGGCTGCCGCGCATCCGGAGAGGGCGGCAAGGCCTCACGGCCAAAGAAGTTCGTCGCCGCAAGGCCGAGCCGACAGTCGTCATCATGTGAATAAACCGTCTCAGGGTCGTCCTGATATGGAACCGCGATGGCGGCGATGGATGGGCTGGTCTCAGGAGGCTCCGGCATGTCTGGGCCACCCGGAGTTTCAACGGCTGGAGCGAGCTCCGCGGCGTCTTGGCCACCCGGAGCGGCGGCTGCTGGGGCCTCCTCTCAGCGGCCTCGGCCTCGGCAGCGGGGGAGCGTTCGGGCTCCTTGGTAGGGGGCGCGGCCTCATGCCTCGCCTCGAGCTCGGCCTGCGCCTTGGCGACGGCCTCTGGGTCAACCTCCATTGGTTCGCCTTTTATCACTGCGTCGCCCGCGCTGGCTGGGCCAGCCGGGCCTTCAGGCGGGGCAGGGTCGCGCACCGCCTCCCCCGCCTTGGCTGGGCCAGGCGGAGCAGCAGCAGCAGGCCGTGTTTCAGGTGCCATATCGTCCGCATCGGCTGGGCCCTGCGGGCCAGCTGGTGGGGGAGCGGTAGATGCAAGCGTCGGAGCTGCTTGTGCGGCCTGGGCCGCTTCCTGAGCTTCTGGATTCTTAACCTCATCAAAGTCAGGAAGTTCCGCGGCCAAGATGGCCGCATCGTCTTCTGCTGAGCGGGCAGGTGCTGCGGGCGGCATAGCTGCCTCAACGACTGGCGCAGCAGGCGGGCCCCGCACTTCCTCTGTCACGGCTGGGCCGGGCAGAGGCGCTGGCACTTCCTCTGCCACGGCTGTGCCGGGCAGAGGTGTTGGCGGCATAGGTACCTTGGGCCCATCCGTGGGCGCGTCGCCCCATCTACGAGGCCGTGAACGCTCGCGCGGGGCTGACACTTCGGGAGTGGGGCTGGAATCAGGTACCTTCTCACGGATAGAATCAACGACCGCGGCTGCATATTTCTTCCACGGAGCAGAGTAGCCGCCTGGTTCATGCTGGTTCCTTTTCTTGACACGCATGTACTTAGGCTGCGCGGCAGAGTCGATGTCAAACTCCATGTTTTTTTTTAACTCGTATTGGTCCACCGCGGCGGGTTGCCCCCTGGAGGTGGCGCGCCTCCACTCGCTGAACCAATCGCGTTCTCGCTTGAGGGCCTTGCGGGCGCGATCGCCCCCGCCACCAAAGTAGGCATGCGAAACCTTGCGAATAGACTTGATAATGCGAGCTGCGGGGTCGCCCCCTTCTGGTGCCTGCGACTCCTCTGACGAAGGACCCTCGGCCGAGTGAGGCGGGGGGGGGCCGCTGGATCGGCCTAACCCAGGGTGCCTCCGGGGCGGTCAGAGCCCCTACCCTCGGCGACCTCAGCCTTCACCTCAGCGAACTCAGCCTTCGCCGATGGACCTGCCCCGGCACCGCCTTGGGCGGGCGGCGGCGTCAGAGGTGCAGGCTTGGGCGGTGGCTGCGGAGGCGCACGAGCGCGCGCGGCGCTGGCCTTCTGTAGCCGGAAGTCGGTGTCTGACGGTGGCCGAACGGCATGTTGCGGAGGCGCGAGCGGAGGCGGGGGGCGAGCTGGCACCTGGGCACCCTGGGGCGTGGCCCGGGCCAGTGCAGCGACCACCGGCTTGGTCTCTGGCTGTTCCGCCTTCGGTGCGGCGCCCGCCGACTTGGCCGGTGGCTGCTCCGCCTTTGCGGCGCCCGCCAGCTTGGCTGGTGGCTGCTTTGCTTTTGGCGCGGCGCTCGCCGGCTTGGCCGGTGGCTGTTCCGCCATTGGCGCGGCCGAGGCCGCAGGCGGAGCGGGGGGTGCTTGAAGTGCAACAGGGGCAGCGGCGCCGGACGGCTTGGCCGTCTGCGCCCGGGCATCAGCCTCGGCCTTGGTGGCCAATACATTGGCTTTGGCCTTCTCTTTGTTGGCGTCAACGATCGCGACGGACCTTTCCGAGGCTTCAGCTTTGTGCAACGGGTTGATCCTGGTCATAACGGCGCCCTTGCTGGCAAGCCAAAGCCAAATGTCGTCGAAATCTTCGCGGTATGCACGATGTGAGTCGCGCTCCTGTTGCCACTTGATGGGCCCCAGGTCCGGCGCCCATTTGCTCTGCGCCTCGCGGACTTGGTCCGTGGCGGCTGTCTCTCTGCGTCGCGATGGCGTTCAACCCCGAAGTCTAGCTCAAGGGCGTGGTTCTCTTTTCCGGCGACGTGCTGCAGGAGGGGCCAGCCCTCCATGACATGAAGAGCCGCGGGCGTCCAATGGTACAAACGGAGTTCGCTTAACACGATCTGGGTCGCGTCAAGCGTGCAATATTGCGTGGGCTTGCCCTTGATCGACTTGGGCTTCCCATAGAAAATGATCTCCGCTGTTAGCCAGATGCCGTCTCCAAAGGTTTCCTCGGCGACGGAGTAAGTGGCATGTGTTGTGGGGTCGCCGTCAAACGAAGGGAAATAATGCACGCCCACTTGTCCATCTTTGATGCCTCCGCCGCAGCGGGGATCTGAGGGCAGCAACTGGTGGCCCTCCAATATCGCGTGGAGGGCATTGACGGTCGTGCCGTGGGACTGCTTACTCCGCCCCGAGTCCTCTTCTTTGACTTCACTTAGCTTCTCTGGCGCGACAAAGAAGGGCACAGTGAGCTGCGTGCAGTGGGCGTTCCCTGCCTTGTGGGTCTTGGTCGACAGCTTCGCCCAATTCAGGCGATCGGCAACTGTGGCCTCGGGGTCTTCGCGAGTGCGGTCAGCCTTGTTGACGAAGAAACGTGCCCAATTAGGGGCGATATAAGAAGGCTCAAGAGGAGGGGTCCTAGTTGACGGCTGCAGCATCTGGCGACCCAACCAAGCTTCAGACTTGGGATGCTTTTGAAGGATCTGGAATGCAGCACCGCGGTCGGGGTGTTTCCTGGCCAACAAAGCGTCAACTCGGTCTTTGAACTTTTCCCCTGGCCAGCAGTTCGTCGTGCTCATCGGCCTGTTAAGGTGGCCGCTGCGCGCGGTGAACGGTTTGAGAAAGTCGAACCGCTGTTGCTCCTTGGTGAAGGGATTAGAATAGCCAAATTCATGGTGGTCTGGTACAACTGGTGCACGCGGCAATCCCACTCCCAATCATCGTCCTTGTCGAAATTGCCGCCCTCTTTGAGACGCCCGGGGGAACCTCGGCCCGCGAGTTTTCCTGATCCGTTGGCAGGGCAGCGCTGGCGGATGCTCTGCTCTGCCTTTTCGCCGGGCGTCATAGCATCCTCAACGCGAGTCACGGGGGCAAGAGCCGGCGCGCGGAACGACTGGGCCGCCCGCCCTTCACCCGAAGCGGCTCGGCCGCCGGGTTGGACAGGAAGCACGCGGTGAGCCAGCTCTTCTATCGCGGCCCGCGTGCGTTGGTCATTCACAACGCCCTCCGACGGCGATCGGAGGCGCCCCCCTTGTGGGGGCATGCCCGGGCAAAAGGGCAGACACCGTGGCAGGGAAAAGCGCAAGTCCTGCCATGCAGTGAGCCCCTCGTGATCGTCTCCTCGTCTGAGAAAACTAACGAAGTTGTCTGAACATTTGGAATGCATGGCCCCGTCCCCTGACCCGTCTTGGACGGCGGGAAACTTAAGGGGTGAAGAAGTTGCCGAAAAGGACGAGCGTTGAACGCGGACTGGGGCACATTATCATCAGTGGGGCTCCAAATGTGCCAGTACTTGACTAGCTCTCAGAAGGTGGCCTCCACTGCTGCGTGCCCGCCCTCTCGCTCGTTCGGCGAGGGCTCGCCCCCCGCTGCGGCTGGCCCGCCGGAGGGTTGGCAAAAGAACAGAGCGGCGAGCCTCGCGGCCTTCAACATATGTTCCGTAAACATCTCGGCCGCCGTGCAACTCACCATTTGTCAATGTTTTCCGGTATTGTAGTCGGTGCGAGATGACAGGAAATGGTACGAGTCGCCAGTGTAATGATGCAGCTGGCGGCAAAGGCACGCACCGTCGAGAATCATGATGCGCGGCTCCGCCCCCGCGGCCCTGTAGTCCTCAATCCGACGGTTCAACTGAGCCCGGGCAAGAGTGGCCACGTCGTCCCAGAGTGGGTCAACTTTGAAGCTGCCCTCTGGGGACTGCCAGCACCTGTGATCTCCGCCAATGTACAAGATCTCGATCCTGCCATCGTGCGAGCGCTTAACGGCTTCGTCTATGATGCGATCGGCGGTCTCGGGCAGAAGACGGAGGGTTCTGGCGAGCTTCGTCGGGTCCTCGGGCCGAGCGGGCGCCCCGGGCTTACCCTCAAAACGAATGCCAAGCAAGTTTTGAGTGGCGGGATCGGCAATGTCGTTGAAGGTCCAAAAGACGGAACGCACTGGTGTATGGACGCCCTTTTGAAATTTTCATGCCCTGAGTCCAACAAACTATGTTTCTCGGAGAACCCCCGGAGGTCTGGGCCTCGGCCTCCTTGGACGCTAGCGGACACGCCATGGACGTGGTCGCCTACAAAATACGGGATACATCCCCCTGATGTGGCATTATTGCCAGTCGCCGTTTTGAACGAGACCGTTGAGTCGGAAACAAGATGAGCTGTGCAGGACCAGAATTTGTATTTAGCCGAATGTTTCGTCTTGCACAAAGGGTGGAACAAATTCACGGGGGCCTGTCCAGTCTTCGCCATGGCCGCAATGTCCTCGCCAACAAAGGGCACCCAGGTGTGCCCATTCGGACGGGCAGCCTGAGTCATGGCCTGGCACTTCTCCGGGAATGACAAACCGTTTATCCAGGCCTTCAAGCGGGGATCAGTCAGTTGAGGGAACTCAGTCACGCGTGCGCCCCACTCAGGCGAGGGGGTGTTGACGTCTTCGGCGTAACTATCCTTGTTCCCATGGTAATCGAGAACATTCCAGGCACCACGCCCAAGGTAGGGCGGGCCCTGGCCATCATCATCGATGTCCATGGGCACTGGGTCAGGAGGCCCGCCTCCGCCGTCGCCCCCAGGGGGGCCGCCAGAGGGCGGAGGGTCTCCAGCAGGAGGGCCACCTGAGCCAGGCGGAGCTCCTCCACCATCGGCTGGGCCGGGGGAGGGGCCACCGCCGGCCCCGCCTTCGGCTTGGCCGGGCAGGGCAGCTGCATCTGAGGTCGACCCTGCGGGTTGCCCGCCGGCCGCCTGATGCCCAACTCCTTGAATATCAAGAGGCTTTGGTGGCAACGGGTCAAGCGGGGGAGGCGCCGTCGCGGTGTTCGCTTGTTCGCTGGCCGAGCCGACTGGGTCGGCCGGTCGCTGCTCGCGCAATCTTCGCCCTTGCGGCGCCTTCCTGCAACGCGGCAGATGCTTCTCTAAGGTCTGGGCCTCTCCTTCGAGGCCACAGCCATATGGGCATAACACAGTGCGGCGTGGGTCGACAACAGGGTCATCGCTTTCCTCCTTGCGAGGCTCCTCAGGGGGCGCCTCGGGGACTGGCAGCTCGAGGGAAGCTGCGGGCCGAGGCGGCTTCTCACTCGCAACGACTGGGTCGCGCGAACGAGCCGTTTCGGCTGCGGCGTTTGCTGGGATGCATGGCTCTCCGCTCGAGCCAGCGCTCGTTCCAAGCCCTAAGCGCGCGAGCCATGCTTGAAAATCAAGGGGGCGCGTGTGCCGAGTGAGAGCCATGCGCCAGGCCCTGGCCTGGTCGGGGAAAGATTGAAAGTAATCGGCTCTGGCTGACTCGGTGAGGGCCTCCTCAACCACGTGAACTGGCTTGCGGAGGTGGCCCATGACAACAGGCAGGGCAAGCATGGCACCCCACCCGCCCCCTACGTCTTGGCCGCGGGGCGGAGTGCATTGATGGGCCCCAAATGTTCATCCAAACGATAGGGGAGCCCTCAGTCTCAGTGTCCACCACTGGGGCGCAGACGAAGTCGCCGTAGCCCGTGATGCACCGCTTGGCTGGGCCAACGGTGGGGCCGACAACTTCGCCTCTCCAGAGCTTACGGACAAAACGGCCAGACTGCCCTGGCTCTGCTGCGCGCAGCTTGCAGACCATCTTCGCGGCGTCGTCGGGGCACGATTGAAAATGAGTGCCCTCGGGGATCTGATGAATCTTAGGAGGAGCGCAGTCGAAGCGGTGAGAGGCCTTTCTGTCGAACATCGCCCAATGGACGACCCACGGGCCATGCGAGACACTGGGAAACAAACGATCGTTCATCGTCTGTGAGTTGGCGGTCAGGTCAGCCTTTAACGCGGTAACGACTTGGTCGTCCCGCGAATGCCTGACGTCATGCCGCTCCACTGCGCAGCGCCAGCCCCACCCCTTGGGCGGTCTGCGCAGGGCGCCCACACCATCGCAAGGTCGGGCGTTCCAACAGCGAAAGAGGAGCGGCTCCTTATGGATAACAAACTTCGCGCGCGAACAACTAATCGACTTTTCGTCGCGCACGTCTTTTGCCTGCCCAGTCAACGCACTAGCTCGCTCCCCCCCTCCCGGCTGGGCCGTTGAGGAGGCGGCGGCCTTCTTGACGGGCTTGTAACTGTTGTAGGCGCTAAGTGGGGCAAGTGAGCGGGCACAGCTGCAATCATGGCCGCAGACATCCTGGCCAGACGAACTGCGCCAGCACTTCTGGCAGCAATGCCCGACCCACTCGGGGTCGTGCCGTGACGGGGTCCGACCGAGATTCGCCCACCAAGGGCCCTCCATGAAATGGCAACCTGGGGGCTGGCACAACCGTGCGTCGATCCATGCGCCCTTGCCGGGTTTGTCGTCCTGGCTAGCTTCGCGGCATCTACGGCGTTACAAACCAGGGGCCTGAGCTGGACACGACCGGCAACGTCTCGCGCTTGGCGCTTGACTGAGAGGGGATCGTCTATCAGCTTAACAGGGTCTTTGGCCGCGGACGCAGCATTCTTTTGGGCTGCAACTTCCGCTGGGTGAAACTCGACGCCAGCCTCCATTTCGAGGTCTTCCTCCATCGTGATGTCGCCGGGGCTGACGGGGGCAGGTGACCTCCCGACCGGCTGGGCCGACGGGGCAGCGCCCCCAATCGGCTGGGCCGATGGGGTCGCCGTTCGGTCCTCGGTGAGAGGGGCCTGACGCTCCTGTCCGGCTAGGGACTCGCCACCGTCGGACTGGTCCGTGGCGGGGCCATACATGATGTCATCTGAGCACACCGAGGTCATGGCGTCCCCTGGCGGCTGGGCCGCTGGGATATCCAGCGGTTGACGCGCGGGGTCGGCCAATGACCAATCGGTCGCGGGAAGGCCGCGGCAGGCAAGGCCCGCGCAGCCGCAGCGGGGCGGCGGCGCGAACCGAGGGGAGGCTCGCCGGCGGTCGGCCCGCGCAAGCTTTGGAGACACAACGGCAGCGGCACAGATGGAAGTGGAAGAGGAGACAGGATGACGGCGGGATGACAACGGACGTTCAGCAGCACGTGCTATGACAATATGTACTTGCTGGGCAAAGGCGTCGGTGTAATCTTCTGCTGACTTGCAATCCTTACCAGGTGCCTCAATATGACCATGCGTGCCGTCACATCTGCGCTCGAGTCCCTCAATCACATCGTGGGGCGTGGATGCAATCGTCGAAGGCTTTTTCATAAAGTTACCCTTTCTGTCCCTCAAACCATGCGCACACCCGTGCAAAGCCGTTTTGACAAAGTCTAGCTCTTTCATGAAATCTTTCACTTGGGGCCCCCTCCAATAACTACATTGGGTAGGCCCCTCAAGACAAACAGTGCCCCCCGCTTTGTGCACAGCACGGGCAATCTGACGGAAGTTCCAACACAAATACCTGAAGTCGGTCCTAATCCTTCGAAGCCTACGCAACGCTCTATGGTTTCCAGTGCGGACATAGCGGGCTTCATTCACATATTGCCAGGGGGAACAAACCGTACAAGGCATTGAGCCCCATAGAAATGTATGTTTTCCTTTGAACTTCTTGATATCGGCCAAAGCCAGCTGTCTCCCTTTGTCGGTTCTCATATCCTCCTTCTCCGTATATCGTATCACCTTACAAGAATTATCAATGAAATTCCTGGGGTTACCAATCCTGCTATCAGGGCCACAACACCATTCCAATAGACTTCGATCCCCGTTCCACGTGGTGGCAGGGGCGCAGTCGTCCCTGATCCAGAACTCGGTCCAGCCGGTCCATCTACTGGGGTGATAGTCGCCATCGCTGGAAACGCCATTCGAATTCTGCTCAAAAGGGTGACCCTTTCCTTCTTCATCACGCCAGCTGCCCGCACGGTCTACTGTTAAACCATGACGGAGTTTGATCGCATAGGTACGATGCTGATCGGCTAGTCTGCCTGGGTCAACTGGGCAACCTGTGTCCACGGGCGCAAACGTGACAAGTCTGGGGGTGAAGCGCCAACGTCTTAATCTCTTTCCGCGCTGGGTCCAGCGATCCTTCTTGCTTCGAAAGTCAGCGGCAGCAGCAGGGGGAATGTGAAGAAGAAGAAGGTTTTAGCCAAGCGCGTCTTCTTCTTGCTCGGCTCGAGCTGGCTCGGCACGAACATCGTTGTCTGTTTCTTCTTCATCAATTTCTGTTTGGCCCAACACATCGGGCACTCGTCCTCGCAAATCACGTCCCATTCGCGACAGATCCGATGCATCAGATTCGTTTTCACTCTCGGTCAGGTCGAACATCGCTCTCATTTCGTTTTCCTCTGTTGACCGAGGTTTGCCGGAGCTTCTCCTGGAACTTTCCCTAATCGTCGCAGAAGGCGCTGTGCCCGCTACCACGGCTTGGCCGGGTGCGTTTGCCACCGCGGCTTGGCCGGGGGCAGCAGCAGGGGCAGCCGGGCGCTTGGCGCCACTTGATGCCGCTGGGGCACTTATCGATTTTGGGGAATGCACAGCGGGCTTACCCTTAGTGGGGCGCTTCTTTTTCTTACTCATCTTTTTGCTGGGCACGACAGCTCCTCTCCGCAAGGCCGAACTAGGGCCTAAGCGGGGCTTGAGAATCCCCCCGGGTTTCAGGGGGAGGGCGTCAGAAAACGTCGAAGCCAAATAGTCTTGGCGCCGCTTGGCGGTCCAGAACTTGGGGGTCACTACGTTTACAAGATATAAGACTTTGACCCAGGCCAATGGATATGTGAATCGCTTCGTTCCTATGTCGGCGCCCTCGCTCTGTGTGCGCTCGTACTGGAGTTCCACTGTGCCCCGGGAAAACTGCTCAGAAACGGCGGCAGCGTCGATGCGATGGGTTCGACGAAGGTGCATAAGTTTCATGGGCCCCCCCGCTTTGATGACCTTGCGCGCTGCCTGGTTATCTTCTCAGAAAAGGCCACGTATTTTCCGTCCAAGCAGTATTTCCCAGAGTGGAAGAGCCGCAAGCAGCTCTTTTCGCAGGGCAAGGTCAGCAGCTACAATATCAGCTTCAATGGTGCTGTGGGAAACGCACGTCTGTCGCTGAGACCCCACAGATTGACCTGCTCTAGTGTAAGGGCCGCCCCAAATCGCTTGATAATTTGCACTTGTGCCCCTGTGTGTACGGATGTCACTGGCCAGATTAGCATCGGAGTATTGCTTCAACAAGACATCCTCCGTACTTTTCCCTACCCACGTGGACACGCGGTAATGGGAAGTGGACTTGATGTAGCAAATGAAGCGGAAAAGGTCCATGTCTCGTTGTTCTGTCCGTTTGTAATGGAACTCGCTGCATGGCAAACGGCGCGGAGAAGGTCGCATCGGGCCATTCTCGCTCCGTACAGGATCTTCATCAAGACCTTCGCTGCAATGGGCTGGAGCTCGCCCGACTTGGCCGGCGGCTCTGGATCGTCGGGGCTGGCTTCCGCGGCCGCGAGGCCGTGCGCCACTACCTCTTGGTCAGGGGGCCCGACGTCGACGTTAATGTGCAAAACTGACGCGATCGCCTCCTCCGCAGGAGGGCAAACTTCGCCTCGGGGCCCGCCTTGGCCGCCCTCGAGGTCGGCAAGTTCGGGGCCGAAAGGGGCGCCTGCAGCTGGATGCGTAGATGGGCCGGTATCTGTGAGCTGGGCATACAACGTGACGCAGGAGTCGAAGAATTCGGTCATGTCATACTCAATGACCCTGTTTGGGTTCTCTAGGCTGGCATGGCTCAGGCGGCTCGGCCGCTGATTCCCCCCGTTTCCTCCTCGGTGCTCTCGTCTGGGACGGGTGCGTTCTTCTTGGCTTTGGGGGGCGGCGGGTCGAGCACCGTGGGCAACTCGCCTGCGTTCACATCCCAAGTAACGTCCGACCGCGGTCGGAGGGTCAATATCTATGCCCTTGGGGCAGTTACGAGAAGGAGACTGCAACAGCTTCCATCCTTGAGCTAACTTGTCGGCAGGACCAAGGAGTGGCGGGAAGCAAATAAATGCAGCCTTTATTTGTTAAAGAAAAAGCAACCTTTTATGAACACTTTGGCTGCCTTTCGGTAAGCGGTCTAAAACGCAGGCTGACGCCGCGGTTTTTAGCCACTTTCCCTCAGGCATCCTGTTATGAATAACGCGTCTCTATAGGGGGACAAGCTCCGACCTGCCATTCATGATCCCCCCCAACGCAAGCCCATGATCAATAGGAGTTTCAACTCAGGGTGAAAATAACAGCTACGCCACGGGTTACATTTCATGAAGCCTTTGGCCGTAACCTGTCCTTCACAATGCTGCCCCCAATACCCCCCTGAATCAGGGTGTCCATACAAAGATAAAATCAACGGGCATACGGGATTGCGCAAGCGTGACCAGGACTCAGGCCACTCTTCGCGGGGCAGGAACACCCGCGTCGGGGTGCCGCCCAGCTTGGATTGAGTATAGGCCTGACGGGCGTCGGCTTGTTCAATGCTATGACCTTCAAAGAGCCCATAGGTGTCTGCTGCTTTCCTAGCCTGCATTGTAGCAGGGCTGCTGGAAAGTTCCTAAAATAAGGACACATCTTCATTCTGATCTCTCACGCTGGAGCCGTCGAAGACGACCCGGCCCATATATTTACGATCTTTATGTCCTAGCGGCAGCTCGAAATTCTTTTCTACGATGATTGAGAACAGGCGACCAAAATGGGCAGTCTTTCCATTGAGTGCTGCAACAACTTCGTCGTACTCTTTGACGCCTTTCTCATCTCATGCGCCTATCTCTCGCAATCGACCCCATTCTTCCCTCAAGGCGGTCTTGGCATCTTGATTGGCCTGGGCTTCGACTTTGCAAACAGATCGTGCAACGGCGGCATCAATCCGAGTCTGTCGCCATTCATTGGGAAGTTGGAAGGGCTCTTCTGCAGCGGGAATGAGATCAGTGAAAGTGTTGCACAGGTAATCTGTGTCAAATATTTCTTTTTCTCGGTGACCTGGCAATGGGGCCGAGCTGTCTTGCAGCGGCATCCGACGCGCGCGACGTCGCGAAGATGCGGCCGCCGGACTGGAGGTCTGGCTTGCCTCCCCGGTCAACTCAAACTCAACGTCGGAAAACGGATCCTTGCCGACTTGGCCGGAAGGATCGCCATCGCGCGCGATGGCACCGCCGCGCAAAGTTTGTTTCCACCAGACGTCTTCGTCATCCGAAAAGCATTCACACTCTCCCAAGCCCTCCTCAGTGGAGGAGCCGGTAACCACAGCTGCGGCTTGGCCGCCCTGTGCAGCTTGCCTCCGAAACCGCTCAACTACCCATGGAGCGGCTCTCCTTGCCTTGGGATGTGCTGCGAGGTAAGCAGCATCCCCCTCGGAAAGTGATGGCGCCGCGGCTGGCATGGCCACCGCGGGCTCGGAAGGAGGTCCTGAGTCGTCCACGTCTAAGCCTATGTCGCGCAAGAGGGCAAGACAAGGGCCGGGGTCCTCAATGCCAAAGAAACCTATCTTTTCGGCTTTGAACTGTTCAACGGCCGCTCGGCGTTGGGACTGGTTCATGTTAAACCAACGACCAGGGTGAATGCCAGGGTTGGTGGATTCAGGCAATTTTTTGAGCCACTGACCACCGCGCTCTGGGCCTGGGTCTGTCACCCGCACTCGAGTCACGGGAACGTAATCGGGATCATAATATAGTATCACTCGAATGCTGCATGTTTTGCGACGACCTGTCAGTGGGAGCTTTCCGGTCAGCTCGTCGTTCGTGAGGCCAACAACTACACGGCGGTCTTCATAGTATTCCATCGTGTCGAGGTTTTGAGTCGCGCGCGCGAGAAGCTGCCCTTTTCTGGGGATCCTTTAACGCGGCTTGGCCGCCGAACAATGAGACTGACGATCCAAACGGCACTCAATCTGTGCGAGACCCAACTTCTGATCTTGATCTTCGTCGGGGCGAGAGTCTCGCCGTGGGCCCCGGCCGTCAACTACCACAGGCTCGTCGTCCACACACGCGCGCCCGCGCGCACGCGCCCCGGACCGTCGTCATCATCGGACTCGGCCTCGGAGTCCTGCGGTGGTGCGCCCTCGCCTCCTCGGGAAGGCGGCGGCATCACCGTGGCGGGGTCTTCTGCGCAAAACGGATGGGCCGATTGCGCGCCCGCCCCCTGCCCCGCACCGTCTGGGACGGCCGCGGCTTCGCCAGCGGGTGGGGTCGTAACGGAGCGCACTTCAGTCATCGCCTTCTCATGCGCTTCCTTCATGGGAAATTGTGGCGCTTGGTCTCTTGCTGTGCCATGTGGGATGTTTCTGTAAACTTGATCGGATTTCTCAATGATGGGTCGTTTGCCATCCGGCGTTCGCCCCGATTCCGTCGAGCTGTCGGAGCGGCACTACATAACTCTCTGGCCCAACCACGCCCCCCGCTTTGTGGACGTACCCGAGGTGCAGCCCAGGAATCATCGCGCCGCCAGTCTTGGCGGTTCGAAACCTGGACTCGGGCGGAGGCATATAGCGCACAAGGGGCCCAAAGGGAAGCAGCGGTGCCTCGAACGGATGTCCAAAGCGACGCCCCCAACTAGACTTCCCCTCTTCAGGGGGCCTGGCGCTGTAGCAGGGGCAAAAGTATCTGGCGGCATACGTCCAATATGGCGGCGGGGGGCCGGCCTGCATCAGAAGGGCCCTGGTCCCCATCTGCACCGCGCCGTTCGCGCGCTCAGCAACAGCGTTTTGCCTCTTGTTTCCTGGGGTGGTAGGATCGTCGGCAATCTTGAGCTCGCAACATGCCCTTGCGAGCTCTCGCGCACCATCTGTGTAGCAGTATTCGAACTTCTCTCCCGGGGCTTTAAGGTTTACTAAATTAGCCTGGCGAAGGACCCAACCATATGCAGCTGCGAGTACCGCACGGATATGAGACGAAGGAGGGGGCACGCAAACTAGGCCCCTCTTCTCATAAGCACCGCGCCACTGGGGCCTTCGGTGGAGCTCCCTATGGGGCCACGAAACGTGTGAGGGGTGTGCCGAAATGGGTGGTGGGGAAGCATGCGGACCCTGCCACTGGGGCCTTCGGTGGAGCTCCCTATGGGGCCACGAAACGTGTGAGGGGTGTGCCGAAATGGGTGGTGGGGAGGCATGCGAACGCAGCCACTGGGGCCTTCGGTGGAGCTCCCTATGGGGCCACGAAACGTGTGAGGGGTGTGCCGAAATGGGTGGTGGGGAGCCACTGGGGCCTTCGGTGGAGCTCCCTATGGGGCCACGAAACGTATGAGGGGTGTGCCGAAATGGGTGGTGGGGACGCATGCGAACGCAACCACTGGGGCCCCTTCGGTGGAGCTCCCTATGGGGCCACGAAACGTGTGAGGGGTGGGCCGAAATGGGCGAGGGGCGGCATGCCAACTCTGCCACTGGGGCCTTCGGTGGAGCTCATTATGGGGCCACGAAACGTGTCAAGGGTGTGTCGACATGGGTGGCGCGGACGCATGCGAACCCTGCCACTGGGGCCGTCGGCAGAACTCCCAATGGGGCCACGAAACGTGTGAGGGGTGTGCAACAGTGGGTGGGGGCGGCATGCGAACCCTGCCACGGGGGCCTTCGGTAGAGCACCCTATGGGGCCACGAAATGCGTGAGGGGTGTGCCAAAGTGGGGTGGGGGCGGCATGCGAACCCTGCCACTGGGGCCGTCGGTGGAGCTCCCTATGGGGCCACGAAACGTGTGAGGGGTGTGCCAAAGTGAGATGGGGGCGGCATGCGAACCCTGCCACTGGGGCCTTCGGTGGAGCTCCCTATGAGGCCACGAAACGTGTGAGGGGTGTGCCAAAGTGGGGCGGGGGCGGCATGCGAACCCTGCCACTGGGGCCTTCGGTGGAGCTACCTATGGGGCCACGAAACGCGTGAGGGGTGTGCCAAAGTGAGGTGGGGGCGGCATGCGAACCCTGCCACTGGGGCCTTCGGTGGAGCTACCTATGGGGCCACGAAATGCGTGAGGGGTGTGCCAAAGTGGGGTGGGGGCGGCATGCGAACCCTGCCACTGGGGCCGTCGGTGGAGCTCCCGGTGGGGCCACGAAACGTGTGAGGGGTGTGCCAAAGTGAGGTGGGGGTGGCATGCGATCCCTGCCACCGGGGCCATCGGTGGAGCTACCTATGGGGCCACGAAACGTGTGAGGGGTGTGCCAAAGTGGGGTGGGGGCGGCATGCGAACCCTGCCACTGGGGCTTCGGTGGAGCTACCTATGGGGCCACGAAGCGTGTGAGGGGTGTGCCAAAGTGGGGTGGGGGCGGCATGCGAACCCTGCCACTGGGGCCTTCGGTGGAGCTCCCTATGGGGCCACGAAGCGCGTGAGGGGTGTGCGGAAATGGGAACTAATGGCGATGGCGATGATGATGATGACGATGATGATGCCGGTGGTGATGACGATGATGATGCTAGTGGTGATGATGACAGGATGGTTGGGAACTAATGGCGATGGCGATGATGATGACGATGATGATGCTGGTGGTGGAGTTGACGAGGATGATGATGATGATGAAGATGAGGATGATGATGATGACGATGAGTATGACGACGGCGATGGGGGGAGGGAGGAGGGGGAGAGGAGGAGGAGGAGAGGAGAGGAGAGGAGAGGAGAGGAGACGCGGGGCGCTGTCTCTTCAAAACGAGGACCCAACACCACAGGATGGTTGGGAAAAATAACAAACATGAGCCGCAGACTTGTCGCGTACGCCCTGAGCGGCGAGGAAATCAGTAGCTCGGTCGCGAAAAATCACGCGCGCGGTCTCATCGTGGAGCCCCCGCGAGAGGTCATCCATCGCAAACCAATGATCAATCGTCGTCAGATGTCCAAAAGAAGTGGGGTTTGCGCACGGGCGGGGGACCTTCGGCACTTTGTTGCGCGCTTTGCGCTGCTGTCGTCTCGAAGCTCTGGCCCAATTGCAAATAGGACAATATAGGTTCTTGGGAGTATGAGTTAGAAGATGCGCGAGGGAGGCTGCGATCTTCTTGAGTCGCTCGGCAAGGGAACCCGACGCCCCAACCTCTGCATCGTGTGGGTATGTTTCTGATGGCGCGTCGATGTCGACTAGGTCGACACCATCAGCGTCTCCGGCATCACCCGCCACGGGCCCGGGGGCCGCGTCGCACGCATCGGAGTCCAACCCATGATCCATGCCATGTCGCAAGGGAGGCATCCTGAGACCCCGTACCAACAAGGGCTCTTATATGCGGCAGCGCAAGCCACGGCTTTGCCGGGCTGAGCGTGGGCGCCACCAACGGCTTGGCCGTGGCAGGGCGAAGTCGAGAGACGATCAAAGGCAGCGGTGCCGGTAGGTTTCCGAGTCCAACCGCATTCGCGCATTCGCTAGCCTTGCGAGGCGAATAATAGAAAATACGTGAAGGTATCCACAGAGTCTAACGAAGACAGGACAATGGGCGCGGGCTCAGCCGGCCGTCCGTTAACATAGCTGTGGCTGCCAATCAGCTCATGTGTATGCAAGTCTATGGTTACGCGAGTCTGAACGGCATGGGGCGGAGGCCCCCCCGCCGATTCCACGTCGCCCCGAAATTCCTTGGCGCCTGGCGTCGCGCAACGCCACCGCTCGGGAGTTTCAACCTCCCCAGCGGCAACCGCGCACAACCACCGACCCTTCGCCTCTTTGCCTGAAAGGGTCAGGCACGGGATCTTGCCCTCAACGATCAGGTCCACTCCTTGACCGCTGGGCAACAAAATGCAGGGCCTTCGGCCTGCTGGCCAGAGGAAGCTAAAGCCGTGATCCATGCACCGCTCACCTACCGAGATCACGCACGGAGTGTCCGGTATGACCAATGCGTCGAAACAACCACCCTTAAATTTGGGACATGCGATGCGAGCTGAAGCGAGGGCTTTTGATTCACCTCCGGCAGTATTCAGAGTGATCGATTGCGGAAGCTTTCGGATCAATCTCATTGCGCCTGCAATGTTGATATATCTTTCCGCTATGAGGTTACCCCCACACCCCGTGTCAACGATAAAGCTCAGCGCTCCGAGGTACGCAGCATCTTTGTCTGTGCATCCCGCCGCGGCTGTGCCGTGTGGGCCCTCTTTCCCCTCCTCGGTCCTCAACCAAAGGTGCCAGACGTCATCTTGTAGATCTGACGCCTTGATTAAGGCCTCTGCCGCAGATGCCCGCCATCGGGTGGACAACTGCCGGCGCGCTTCGTCTGGGAATCCCCACCTGTCTGCGGCGCTCGAGGGCAACTCTTTCAGGTCGTGGCGACGCGCCTTCCTACAAGTGCTGGTGGGCTCCACAGTCGAGGGGTCAAACCGGACGCGGAAATTGCACCGACCCTTTGTCTGAGATCGAATGCTACTCTTGCTGGGGGGGGGGGGGGGGGATCGCTACAATACAGCATGATAGCGTCCCGAGAAAGAGGTTGCAGGAGATTGGCAGGAATAATTGCGAGACTCTCAATTTGCTCCCTGCGGTCTTGGAGGGTCTCTCCACTGGAAGAATTGGCATCAATTCTCGCGCATGAGTTTCTACAGGCCCGTGGAAAATGAGGGCTGGCCTGCCTCTGCCCAGGGAAGCCCCGAACTAGCGGAGCTGGGCGCGCGAACGCGCCCGGATTGACTGGGTCAGCGGACGCGCTCTCGCCCCCCCGCAAGCGGCTTGGCCGACGCGGGCGCCGCCGCATCCGTCTCGCGAGGAAGACGAGAAAAAAAAAAACACCCATAACAAAATCAATCCAATCAGTCCGTCTGCACTGGCGGCGCGGCCGCCAGCGCAGAGCCAGTGTCGCGGATGGTTGGGCGTGGTCTTGGCGAACCATCAGTCCTTCCCACGCGTGCACTGACCCGTTTCCTTGAAAGAGCGGCAATGCTGATCTTTGCTCTTGCTCTTGCCTTTGCCTTCGCCTTTGCCTTTGTCCCCATCACTCCTGCGTCGCTCCGAGCTCGTGCTGGCGACCCTCGGGGCGCCGCCTCCTGGGGATGAAGTGACATTGGCGGCAGCGGCATTGGCTTGTTTGATTGTGCGCTCGTATCCCAGAGGCTTCCAAGCTTTGAGCTAGGCCTCTTCCTATTTGTCACGCTCGAGCTTTTCTTCTGCGGTCATGGCTCTGCGTTGCTTGTAGCAGCCGCCCTGGGCTCCACGGCAGTTCTTAGGGTCACGTGAGAAAGTGTAGCACGGCAATTCGCTCTGGCTCTCGCGCGACCGTTCGGATGGGCTGCTGGCCCGCTGCTGCTTGCCCTGTCCACGGCCGCCTGCCGGGGTCTGAGGTCGGCCCCCCGTCTGTCGACCACCGCCTTTCGGCCTCTCAGACCGTCCTCGAGGACGTGAGTTCTGAGCTGGGGCAGAACTCGGGTTTGCCCCCGAAGCCGGCTGGGCCGGAGCGGCAGCCGTGGGCTTCTTGTGATTGAACGGGCAACCCTGGCCCGCATTCGGGCAAGTCTGTCCATTACGGGCGAATTTACACGTTGTTTCGCCCTTTGTCGCTCCACTCTTCATAACGTCGGTGGATTTCCCGAGACGCGCTGCCACCTCGGCCGCAGCGGCTCTGCCGGCGAGGCCTCGGCGATTCTCGCTGCCGTTGCCGCCGCCGCCGCCCGAGCGTTGCTGACGAGCACGTTGGTTCAAAGTACCCTTATGCAGACCGATGTTCCATTCTTCTTTCTCGCGCAACATCATCATTTCGATCTGAGCTATGAGCCATTCGTAAGTACGCATGCCCGTCCCTGGCTTGTCTGAAGACAGATCATAAAACTGGCAAATCATGCTCAACTTCTTCGGCTTCCTGCATTGCTCAAGGAAGTGGGCATGGATCGACGCTCGCATCTCGTCGGGCGGAGGTCGTACGCCGTAGAGCTGCTGATGCACGTCCGCCCATTCGTTATAGAAATGATACAGATCAGCGTCAGGGCGAGTGGGATCAGTAACGTCCTTGAAGATATCACGCGAAATGCTGACCCAGCTCCGATCTAACTGAGCACAAATAGCATATGGCCCTTAACATTTCGCGCCCTGTCAGAATATCTTTACATTCTGGGCAGCGAACTCCATGCGCTGAATCGATTTCTGCGCATTTTCGTAAACTTCTCAATCCAGTTCGTGGCAACCATGATGTCAAGGCGCCGGAAGCGGCCCGGGTTTCGAAGTTCTCCTTTAGGCACGATGGGGCCCATGGTTTCCATGATCCAAAACTGCGCCTCCTGGATCTCAGGGGGCGACCCAGCCACAGCACGGATGGTATGCATCTGCCACTCCCGTATGTTTGTAACACCGGGAATGTTCATTAGGTCGACCTTTTGATTGTTGCCAACCTGTCTCCATTGGTCCAGTGGGGCACTCTCGTCAGGGCCGCCTGGGCCACTGGGCCCACCTGGGCCCTGGGGTCCGCCAGGACCGCCTCCGCCGCCTGGGAATCCAGACCCCCCGGACCCCCTTGAGGCGGCTCCCCTGGCTGGTCTTGAGCGGCTTGGGCGACTGCGTACAAGAAGTCGGTACTTGGAGCGGCACTTCGATCGTCCTCATCATTGTTCTGCCCTGCGCCGCCAGACGCGGCGTGGCCGCTGGCGCGCTGCCGTTATCCCCACCCGGCGGCTGGGCCGCTGGTGGCCTCGCTGGTCCCGCCTGGGTGAAGGGGTGATAGTTAATGAAGGTCATGTCGTCAACGGCGCCTTGCATCTCGGGGTTGAAAGGTACATTATTACCCGAGATGCCGGGCTTGGCCGGACCTTCGGCGGCAGGGCCAGGGACAGCGAAATGAGGTTGCAAAGCTGGCCTGGCGGGCGTTCCCTGCGAAAGCTGGGGCATATCGAACTGATGAAATTTGGGCATGTTACCCAAGGCTTTCTCGATACACTGAAAAGATTCCATGCCCATGGTCTTCGCCATCTCTGCTGCCCTTTCTTCCGAGGCCGCCTCTCGGCAAGCTGCCTGTGATCGCGACCGCATATGCTGGTCTTTCTCTCTCTAGGATTCTGCGATGGCAGCTTTGAGCTCCATCACCTCTTTCTCTGATGCGGCTGCGCGAGCCAACACTTCTTCTTGTTCACGAATGTTGGCGACTGACTTTTCTGAGACCAATCGAAGCTGTTCCTCAGCTTGCTCCTTCAATCTTCGCATGTGCACTTGTCAGCGATAATGCCATCCAGGAGCTTTTGCTGTTGGGCCAGAAGGTTGGGGTCAGCGCTATCTCGCTCCCATTGCTCATCCCACGCTGCCTGTTCCACTGGCGAGCTCTTCTGTTGGGCACGCGCGACGCAACGCTTCGTGCTCATATCAAAATGGTCTTTGCAACTGGGTGATCCGCAAGTGGCGCATGAGCCAGCCTTCGGTTTAGAACATACTGGACAACTTTCTGTAGGGTCCCCTCGCACGGGCTGAGGCTGCTGGGCAGCCCTCACCCTGCGTTGGGGGCCGACTCCAAATCCTGCGTTGAAGCCTTCTGGAGGTGCCGAGCTAGGCCGGGCCTGCGACGACGTAGCACCAGACGGCTGGGCCGCCGGTGAGGGTCGTCTGCTCGCCCCTGCCGGCTTGGCCGGCGGGCGCGCTCCGTCGCCTGATTGTATTTGGCGAAGCGATGCCCTAGCTTGTTCATGCTTCTTGAGCTCGACTTGATATTGTTTGTTCTGGTCAGCCGCTTTCGCAGTGGCGTGCTCAGCAGTCTGAACGCGTAGCTCGCCCTGCCTTTTGGCCTCCTGAGCACGCGCCCGAGCTTGGCCCCAGGCTTCGAGTGGCTCTCGATTTGACCCCCTGTCTACAGATCTTTCGCTCGGAGAGCCTCTGCCGCTTTGGCCTCTGCGCTGGCCGCTTCCAGCCTAGCAGCGCAGAGTTGATCTTGGAGCTCCGTTCTTTCCTGCCCTGCTTTGGCTTCCGCGGCCCGCCCCCCTTCTAGCCTCGCCGCCGCGATAGCGGCGTCGGCGGACTTGGCGCCTACAGCTTGGCTGTGTTCCGCCTGGGCAGCACGTCGCTCAGAAGAAGATATCAGTGTCTCAGCACCGCGTTGCAAGCGCGCCAGGTCTTGGTCCTTTTGCGCGATAGCGGCAGCTTGCTGCGAAATGTGCCGCTCGGCGTCGCTCGCTACCCCAACAGACTCGTTCTCGGCTTCCTCCGCGCGCTGCTGGGCAGCCGCGGCCTGAGAGGACATCTGGGCTAGCAACTCCTGCCCTCGCCGACTGGCATCTGGGGCCATGGCGACCCTATCGGCCTCGAACTTCTCCTGGGCGTCGGCAGTAACTGCATTCATCTTTTCACGATCCAGCCGGGCCTGTTCGGCCCTCTGGGCCTCTACGGCCATAGCCTCTTGCTGTCTCTGGGCCTCTTGGGCTCTGGCTTGTTCCTGCATGGCCTGGATCAAAAGGCACTGGCAGTTAAGTTCTTCCATCTGGATGCAGTCCCCACACAACCACTGATTGCCGCACTTGGGGCGCACGCTGGAACATCCCCCACGCGCATGGCGCCTGCAAGGCCCCCCCGTTTTGCGGGCTTTCCCCGGGCACCTGCTTCCCGCCCGGGGCGGGCAGCCAGGGCCCTGATTCTAGCACGCCTCGCGCATGGAAATGACACTGGTGCTCCTCGAAGTTGATCGGGCGCCAGATATTGGGATCTTGGGCCGCCCCCGGCTCGAAGCCGATGATCGAGGGCGCGCGTGTGCGCTCCCCGGTGGCTCGGCCACCTCGCGGAGCGCCTCGCCCCGTTCATCTTGTGCAATCAAGTCCGGGAGCGTGACAAGGGGTTCAGACGGGTCGTCATCCTCAGCTACCGCGGGGACCGACGGCTGCCAATCGCCTGGGGCGACGGCAGGCCGATATAATCCCTCCTGAAGCGGGGAAGCATTCAAATCGTAATCTACGTTCCTGTGCTTCTTAGGCTGAGGAGCTGGCGTTCGGCCCGTGGACTCCCGGCCACGCTTGGCATGATGATGGGAACTCGATGCAACCTCTGCCGCCTGGGGCGGAGTCTCAGCGATCGGGAGAGAGGGGGTCGGTATTGGTGTCTCCGATGGCTCGGGCACTGCTGGGACCTCGCGGACTGGGTCGCTGGTCGCGGGGTCTTGATCTGGTTCCGCAAACGCCTCCCCAAGAGCATCCACATGATCGTAATCGACGGTCTCCTGTCCTGGGGATGGCCACC
The DNA here is from genome assembly GCA_963575745.1 of Prorocentrum cordatum. NCBI lineage: Eukaryota > Dinophyceae > Prorocentrales > Prorocentraceae > Prorocentrum > Prorocentrum cordatum. The sequence goes on along the minus strand of CAUYUJ010014240.1, from coordinate 273,800 downwards.
CGCCTTGGGCGGGGCAGTCGGTAGCGTTCAACAACGGCAAAACTCGGCCTGGGGACATCTCATACGCGGCACACTCTATGTCATCTTCCATAGAGTTGACCTCGTCTCCGTCGTCAAGCTGATCGTCGCTGTCTTGACCGGGCTGCCCGTTCAAGGCGACCGGAACGGCTTGAGTCTCGGGCGGTCGATCCCAGACGTCTGGGACGGCGGGGACCATACCGCTCGGCTCGCCCACATCTTGTGGCCGACTGGCTTGGCCAGCGGCCGGCGAGATAGAGCGCGCGGTCACCGGGCTGGAATGCACCGTTCCCGGTGGCCCTTAGGATCTATGTTTTCAGATCCTGCTACAGGATCGATTTTCAACGCCAGAACTAAAAAACAGATCCTGGTCACAGGATTCATTTTTAAAAGCAAGATTTATTTTACTGTGCTGAATTTACTTGTACGCTTGATCATTATGTTTGCGTGCGTGTGTTCGGAAAACAAAATACTTATCATCTTCACACCTCCCGCCCTCCTCGCCCGTCCTCTCGAGGGCCCCCCCTCCTCGGCACTTGCGTGCGCGCTGGTGTCCCCATGCTGTGCTTGCACGGCCCCCCAAACAGAGCTCGCTTGCACGTGTTCCCAAGCAGTGCTTGCACGGCCCCCATACTAATGCTTGCGCGCACTAGTCCCCGAACAGCGCTTGCACGAGGCTTGCGTGCACGCGATCTGCGTCCCCAAACAATGCTTGCGCAATTCTTCGATCGTCGGTCGTCGGTCGTCAGCCGCTTTGGCTTTGCGCCTCCGCATGGCGGAGGCGGAGGGGGCCGCGCGCGGCCCAAAGCGGGGCCGGCTGCGCAAGCCATCGAGCATGACCCCCGAGGCGCTCGAGGAGATCGCCAGCGCGCATTGGCAGGGCGTGGACTGGACTGTTCGACCGTCGTCGTCGTAGGGGCGTCCGATCGACCGACCGTCGGACCGACCGACCGACCGTCGGACCGACCGACCGACCGACGGACCGACCGACCGAGAACGGACCGACGATCGACCGACGACGAGGAAGACGACGACAACGATGACGACGACGACGACGACGACAACCAAGGATCGACGACTACAGCACCGACCTCAACGACTCGCCCGACCCAGAGGTCATCGCCACATGCGCCAAGCTTCTCATAGACGTTCGCGAGGCGGCATCAAGCGGGGGCGGCGTCAACCAGAAGACGGCGAGGGAACGGATGCGGAGAGAGGAGGGGGGACGAGGAGAAGGAAGAGGAGGAGGAGGAGGCGGCGAAGAAACGGCCGCGGAGGGAGGAGAGAGGAGGGAGATAGTGGGAGGAGGAGGAGGAGGAAGAGGAGGAGGAGGAGGAGCAGGAGTCGTCGTAGTCGTAGTCGTAGTCGTCGTCGTCGTCGTCGTCGTCGTCGTCGTCGTCGTCGTCGTCCTCGTCGTCGTCGTCGTCGCCGTCGTCGTTGTCGACCTCGTCGACCTCGTTATCGTCGTCGTCGTCGCCGTCGTTGCCGCCGCCGCCGTCGTCGTCGTCGTCGCCCCCAGGAGGCACTGCTCGGCGTCACCCGCATCAACGAGGCGAAATGGAAGCTCAGCAGCGAGGCAGAGCAGTGGGCCGACACGAACGGAAAGCGGATTCGCGCCATGTTGCGACAGCAGGCCGTCCAGAGGCGAGCTTGGAGGGGCGAGGAGGATGAGGATGGGGGCTGCGGGATGAGGAGGATGAGGATGGGATGAGGAGAATTCAGATGATGAGTGGGATGAGGGATGAGGAGGATGAGGAGGATGAGGATGGGGACGAGGATGAGGCGGAGGAGGAGGAGGAGGAGGAGGAGGGGAATGAGGGGGATGAGGGACGAGGAGGATGAGGGATGAAAGGGGTGATGGGATGAGGACTGCGATGACGTCATCGCACTGCCGCTCAGCAGGCCAAAGGCGCCAGAGTGGGCGACCCCCCTCATCCGAGCTGCCGAGGGAGACGGAGCTGACCGTCCTGGCGGCTTGGAGGACCTCCCCCTTCAAGCCGTCCTCGATGATCGGTGCTCGAACCTCCCATCGGAACCGCCTCGATCCTCGAACTTCGATCCTCGAACCTCAGGTCCTCGAAACCATCGACACCTTCCTCGATCCTCGAACCTCGGGTCGGGCTTGGCTCGAGGGGTCGACTGGGGCTAGGTTGGGTCGGGTTGTGTTCGGCTCGAGCTGAACCCAACTCGAACCCAACCCCGACCCCGCCGGTCGGCCCCTGGAGGCCGAGCCCGACCCGAAGTGCGACCCAGGGCGACACGCCGCGCCAGAAGATCCCGCTCGGATCCAAGGGGGAGCAGCCGCTCACGCGCAGAGGCCACCCCGACCTGCCCATCGAGGCCCAGCATGGCGGCTGGGACCTGGGCCGGGTCGCGGACACGCAGGCCACGCGGAGGAGGAGGAGGAGCAGGAGGAGGAGGGAGGAGGAGGGGGGAGGAGGGAGGAGGAGGAGGAGGAGGAGGAGGACGACGACGACGAGGCGGAGAAGGGGGAAGGGACAGGCAACGAGGAGTCGTGCGTCGTCGTCGCCCTCCTCCGCCTTGTCGTCGTCGTCGTCGTCGTCGCCAGGGTCGTCGTCCCCGCCGTCGTCGTCGCCGTTGTCGTCGTCGTTTTCGTCGTCGTCGTCGTCGTCGTCGTCGGCGTCGTCGTCGTCGTCGCCCGCCAGTCCGCGTGGCGCGCGCCGTCGGGCGACCGCAAGGCGCTGCCCGTCTTCGTCGTGGGCCGCTGCGTGCCCAACAAGAAGCACGTCGTCGCCACTTGGGACGACGGCTTCGAGTGGGAGGTGCATGGGAAGGGGGCCTTCCCTCTCCTACGCCCCCCGATTCCTCCACTCACCTTCCCCTCCTCCTGACCGCCCCCACTCTACTCCTCCACTCACCCCCGTTTTCGCTCCCCTTCTACTCCTCCTATGCCCCTCCTTCACTCCCCACTCTCCCACCCACCCACCCACCCACCCCGGTCATTCCCCACAATCCTCCCCGCCCCCCTCTTCCTCGATCCTCATCCTCATCTTCCTCCTCCTCGATCCTTTTCCTCTTCCTCTTCCTCTCCTCCTCCTCCTCCTCCTCCTCCCCCTCGATCCTCCCCCCCCCCCATCCTCGATCCTCGGCTTCCTCGACGCTCCTCCTCCTCCTTCTCCTCCTCCTCCGCCTCGTCCTCCCCCTCGTCCTCCCCCCCCCCCCCTCCTCCTCATCCTCCTCCTCCTTCGCCGTCGAATGTCGTTTCGAGCCAGGTGCCGACCGCCCTGGCCAGCCGGCACAAGGAGGAGGGCGCGACGAGCAGCAGCTTCATCTGGAAGCAGGAGTGCGTTTCTGACGGCAAGGTGGTCGAGCTCAAATTGGTGAACCGCGCAGGCTCGCCGCGCATCTTGCGAGCCACGCGCGGCAGCGTGCGCGCCCAGCTCGCCCAGTTCGGAGGCTGGAAGGAGGAGGGCGAGAAGGCGGCGCTCGCGTGGCTCATCGAGCAGCTGGAGCTATTCGTCAAGGGCAAGACCCACAAGGTCGACATCGAGGTGGGCAAGGTTAAGTGGCTCGAGGACCATGGCGTCGCCAGGAAGAAGGGCGGCGGCATGAAGCGCCCAGCCTCGGCGAAGCAGCCCGACCAAGGCGGCGCGAAGAAGCCAGCAGCTGGCGAGGGCGACGCGGGCAACAAGCACGACGCGACGGGCAAGAAGCAGGAGAAGAAAAAGAAGAAGCCCAAACCCGATGACGACGACGACGATGACGACGGCGACCCTGGCGACGAACCAGATGACAAGGAGGGCCCAGTCGACGAAGAAGCAGAGGAAGAGGAAGAGGGGGGGGAGGGGGCTGAAGGCGATGATCTGGTCAAAGAGGACGAACCAGATACGGCGGCTGCAGCGCCAGGGAGTGAGGACGACGACGCAGCAGACACGGATGCGACCGCCATCATGAAGAAGCCGTCAGCTGCGGCGCTGGAGCGGAAGAAGATCTCCGACAGGAAGCGGCTGGTGGAGAAGGCATCCAAAGACATTGACGAGGCTGACGCCGCGAAACAGGCCAAGACTGACCAGGCGACGGCCAAGAAGGAGGCCACGACGAAGCGCCGCCCAACGCGTGCTGACGCAGGAACGGACGCCGAGAACGACATCGACAAGACCGTCGTCGATCCGAGGGCGCAGCCAGCGCGCGCGGCGGCGCTGGGGGCGTCCGCGCGGGCGCAGGGGGCGCCCGCGGCTGCGCCGCAGGCGCCCGCGGCGGCGCAGGAGGCGCCCGCGGCCGCGCCGCAGGCAGCCGCGGCGGCGCAGGAGCGCCCGGCAGCGCCGCAGCGCCCGCGGCGGCGCAGCAGGCGCCCGCGGCGGCGCAGCCTGCGCAGCCGCCGCCGCTCCCCGCGATCCCCATGGACGCTTGGGATCGCTAGGGCCCGCGGGCGCTCGGCGGGGCCGAGCATCGAATTTCAGCTGGCGCGCTCAGCGCGCCAGAAAATGTCTCTCCGTCGCGCCCTCCTCCTGATTGAGCCCACCCTTCGAAGGCTTTGAGAACCCCTGAGGCGCCATCGCGCCCGTCATCGCAGATGACGGGTGCGACGACGCAAACCCCCAGCATTTGAGACGGCGGGGCGAGGAGGAGGATCTTTGTTTTTTTTTCTCTCTCTCTCTCTCTCTCTCTCTCTCTCTCTCTCTCTCTCTCTCCTCTCTCTCATCTCTTTCCTCTCTCTCTCTCTCTCTCTCTCTCTCTCTCTCTCTCTCTCTCTCTCTCTCTCTCTCTCTCTCTCTCTCTCTCTTCCTCTTCTCCTCTATCTCTCTCTCTCCTCTCCTCTCCCTCTCCCTCTATCTCTCCTCTCTCTCTCTCTCGCTCCTCTCTCTCTCTTCTCTCTCTCTCTCTCTCTCTCTCTCTTCCTCTCTCTCTCTCTCTCTCTCTCTCTCTCTCTCTCTCTCTCTTCTCTCTCCTGCTCTCTCTCTCTCTCTCTCTCTCTCTCTCCTCTCTCTCTCTCTCTCTCTCTCTCTCTTCTCTCTCCTCTCTCTCTTCCTCTCTCTCTCTCTCTCTCTCTCCCCTCTCTTCTCTCTCTCCTCTTCTCTTTCTCTCTCTCTCTTCTCTCTCTCTCTCTCTCTCTCTCTCTCTCTATCTCTCTCTTCTCTCTCTCTCTTCTCTCTCTCTCTCTCTTCTTCTCTCTCTCTTATCTTCTCTCTCTTTCTCCTCTCTATATCTTCTCTCTCTCTTTCTCTCTTTCTCCTCTTCTCTCTCTTCTCTCTCTTCTCTCTACTTCTCTCTCGCGTCCGCTCTCTCTCCTATCTCTCTCTCTCTTTTTTTTTCTCTCTCTCGACTTCTCTCTCTCTCCTCTCTCTCTCATCAAAATAGCGGCTTTGCACTAGAACGGGGTGCTGAGAGCGGGGGGGACCCTGCCAGCTCAGTTCCTCCTCCTCCTCCTCTCCTCGTCCCTCCTCCTCCTCCTCCTCCTCCTCCTCCTCCTCCTCCTCATCCGCCTCGTCGTCCTCCTCCGCCTTGTCGTCGTCGTCCTCCTCCTCCTCCTCCTCCCTCCTCGTCCTCCTCCTCCCTCCTCCTCCTCCTCCTCCTCCTCCTCCTCCTCGTCCTTTTCTCGTCGTCGCCCTCCTCTCCCTCGTCGTCCGCCGGCCAGCCCGCCAGCCCGCCCGCCGGCCCGCCCGCCGCCGGCCGGCCAGCGGGGTTTAGGAGGAGGCAGCTGGCAGAGGAGGAGGCGGGAGAGGAGGATCCAAGAGCTCCCGAATCCCAAAGGGAGAGAAGGCGGGAGAGGGGGAGGAAAAAGGAAAGACAGAGAGGGAGAGGGGTCAAGGAAGGGAAGAGGAAGGGGAGGGGGAGGAGGGAGGAGGAGGAAGAGGAGGAGGGGCTGGAGGCTGGAGAGGGTCAGGAATGCTGTCCGCCACCGTGCCTGTCTAGCAGGGCTTCTGTAGTCTTCTAGGGGACCCCCCCACGTGCCGCGGAGTTCTGATTGCACCCCCACTATTCCCAGGGGGTCCCTGGGCGGCCATGGCGCCCCGGCGCCTCCCTAGGGCTCTCCAGGGCTGACATGGCGATCCAAGAAGCCCACCCTGGCCGCCAGGAGGGCCCATGATGCCTCCAAGACGGCCCAAGATAGCCTCCATACGGCCCAAGAGGCCTCCATGCCAAGACGCCCCAAGAGGCCTGCAAGAGCCCTGCCAAGAGGTCCCCAAGAGGCAAAATTATTTGAGTTTCCTTTGGTTTTTAACAGATGTTGGCATTCTCGCCTTTTCGGCTTCCCGACGCTCCAAGACCCTAGAGGCTCCCAGCAACGCCCCAAGACGGCCCAAGAGGACCCCAAGACGGCCCATGAATGTCCCAAGACGGCCCAAGAGGCCTCCAAGACGGCCCAAGAAGCCCCCAAGACGGCTCCAAGATGGGGCCTAGGCGAGGAGCCCGAACGGACATCTCGAGCCTTCGGCCCCGAGAGGCCTCAAGGAAGCCCCAAGAAGCTCCCAAGAGGTTCGCAAGAGGCCCCCAGGCGGCCCCAAGAGGCCCTAAGAACCCCCCAGGAGGCCCCCAGGAGGCTCTCGAGAGGCCTCAAAACGCCTCCGACGGCATCCGAACGAACAGCCAAGAGGCCTATAACCCACAACCCAGGCACGGTGGCGGGACTCGCCGTAGGCAGCTGGTATGTGTTTCACATTGGCGCTCTGGCGCGCCCCACGCCAGCGTCGTTGCTTGTTCATTGGTTCGTTGCGTCCTGATACGGCGGACGCGGCCGAGCAGCCACGAGCCATCTACCATCTGCCCACAGCGACGCCGCCCGCCCACAGTGCACGTGCACTGACCTTTGACAGCTGGCAGCTCATCGCTCGACGTCGGACTTGGCAGCAGCTGCAACTCAGGAGGACGGTCCAGGCGGTGCCTTCGCCGACACAGACAGCACGTCCAACAGCTTGCTCGCATGAGACGCGATGCTTTTCTCGCCCTCCATCGTCTTCAGATCTGCAAGCGTTGCTGGATCGACCTTCGGGAAGAAACACTTCCGGACGCCAGAAGCTGGCTCATTGTTGGCAGGGGTGATTCCCACAAACCACCCTGGGGGCGCGTAAATGCTCTCGCCCGCAGTGATCGTGGCGTGGTAGAGGTTGCAGTGCACATCTTGATCAGGGCCAGCCAACTTCTTGGCGGTCTCGGCGCCCATATTCTGCATCAGCGCGGCGAAGGCGTGGAGGCTGCGAGCCTTCAAGGCCTTCAGGTCGACCTCCATGGACTCGGGAACCGTGAAGTCGCCCATCGAAACCTTGCCGAACAGCTTGAGCGGGTCGACGAGCAGCACGTGGATGCTGCCAGACACAATGTACCTGACAGAGCCGAGCAAACTCGGCTCGAACCAGTAGCGGACGTAGTTCGGGTAGTAACCGAAAAGGAAAGTCTTGCGGACCTCTGCGAGCGCATTGCCGTCCACTAAGTCCGCGAGGACCCACTCGGCGGGGGCCATCTTCTGGATCCAGTCCTGAATGTCGTTGGCGCCTTGCTTGGGCTGCAGAATGTGCTGGGCGGCGTTCTCCGCGCACTTGGCAGACAAGAAACCTGTCTCCTCGGAGTTCCACTTGGCCAGGAAGTCCTCGATGACGGCCCCCTGCTTGTCGGCGCAAGCTGTCCACGTATTGCTCTGCTTCAACTTGAAAAGCAAGTCGAACGGCGCGTGAGACTTCAAGTGCTCATTGTAGGCATCCTCGTCGACCAGATCTTGAACGGCCCCATGTCCCAAGGTAGTCCAGTCCAGCGCAAGGTTGGCCGTGTTCTTCGTGGACTGCAGCTTCGTCTTGGCATTCTCAACGTCTGCTTCAAGCTTTTCATTTGCCTTCTCCTCGGCCTCTTTCCTCTCCTGATCCAGCTTCCTCTTCTGAGCAGTTGCCGCCCTGGTGGCACACCGTCTCAATGCCTTGTGCGACTGGTCCAACGCGAACCTGAGCTGGCCGATCATTTCCTTCTGCTGGTCCACGGTCGTAGTCAGGCTGTCGAGCTCCACCTGGTTCTGCACGGTCCCAATCGAGTTCATCAAGGCAGTCATCCGGCTCGAGCTTAGGAACTCAGTAGGATTCTCGACGGGAAGCATAGCGATGCATTTAAAGCCAGCTTGCAGAATGGTGCAGTGCACGACGGCAACCTGCTCCTCAGTCAGTGTGAACTCCGCCAACGGCTCGGACTTCTCATTATCAGCTTTCTTTTCCGCCTTCGCTCCATCGACCTCGCCCTTCTCCTCCTCGGTCTGAACCTCTGGCTTCTCAGACGCCTCATCTGTAGACTGCGTCGTCACATCTGGCTTCGTCGTCGTCTCCCCGAAGAGTTCCTTCGTCTTGCCCTTGAGCGCGTCGAACAGCTTCGCCCTGAAGTTCTCGGCGTTGCTGGCGCTGGCTGCGAGGTAGTCGAGGCGGAAGTTGGGTAAGTCAGAGAACGGCCCTTTCGAGATACCCACGTAGGTCTTCACCACTTTCTTGGCGTCGCTCTGCTTCGGATCGAAGCGGCAGCGCAAGTATAAGCCAGACGCGACCAGGCGCTCCTCCAGGGTTTGACTCTCCTCAGGGCTGCCCTCCCACACCTCAGCCTGCGACTGGAGGGTGACCGCAGCGTCGGCCATACTGTTCTCCAACTTGGTCCACAGGAGATGAATGGCTTGTTGCGCCGCCCTCTTGGCAGCCATCCGACTGACCTTCACGTCCGAGATGTCCGCTTTCGTCTTCTTAGTGCCATTATCATCGATGCCGCTCTTGTTGCCCCTCTCCCGGGCCCGTTTGCCATCTGGCGTGGTGTTGGTGGCGGCGGCGGGCCTTGGCTGGAGTAAGCCGGCGCTCCCTGCCGTCGATCGCAACGCCTCCATGACGCCGAAACTGTCTTTCTGATCCGTCGCACTGGCAGGGATCGTCACGGCGTCGCTCGTCAGGGGCCGGTGCATTTCCCCGCCCAGCGAGGCGGTGGCGCTGAACGGGCGTTTGAAGCCCCTCGAAGCCTCGGCTCTCATGGTTAATCGTCTCCTGGTCGATCTTGCAGTCGCTCTTCGTGCTGTGGTTGAGCCCCTTGTCCTCGCACTTGCCCTGCCTGTCGCCCAAGGAGTCCTGGCCGAAAAAGTTCTTCGGCAACCACAGGCGCTGCTTAGACCAAGACGGCCCATCTTCGTCGCGACCAACGTCTGGGTCGGCCTTCTGCTCCTCCCAATGCGCTTTGGATTTCTCGGGCGCCCATTTGCGGAGGTTCTCCATCATTGCCATGAAGATCTCCTCGTCCACTTTCAACTTTCCCGTACTATTCCAAGACTCCTGATGGTACCCCTCCGAGTGGACAAACTGGGAGAAGTTGACTCCGTTCTTCCTGACCGTGCGTTTGCCTCCGTTCATGGTCTCCTTGCTGGCAATGTCGCATAATAAGGCAATAGCCTGGTTAACCATCCTCCATGAACCATTCTTGCGCTCAGTCCTTGGTTCGCCGCGCCCCGTCCCGAGAGATAACGAATCACGAAAGGCGACCAGTGATCAGCTTGATCGGATGGGCAACTGGCGATCTGATATTGGTCGGATGATCGAAAGGCGATCAGTAATCAGCCTGATCGGATGGGCGATCGGCGATCTGTTATTGGTCTGATGTTCGATCATTCGATCGGCGATCGATTTGATTTTCGCGCGATCGAAGATCGAGGATCGATGCTGCAGGGAAGCCCCCCGAAGCCATGATGAAGTGATGAAGCTGCGCCAATCATCAACCAACTGCTGACTGAGCGCTGCACTCATCACCGAAGAGCTTTATGAAAAGGTCGTAGTCTGAGCCCTCAATCACGCCATTCTCGTCCTCCTCGGCATTAGGGTTATCCTCGGGCGGCGCCTTGCCGGCATCGGAGGTGGCCTTCTTGTAGGCGACGTCGTAGGCTTTCTTGTGCTTTGGGCAGAGGCGACCATTCTTGGGCGGATCCTTACAGCACACGCACTCGAGAAGTTTCTTGGGGCCAGTCTTGCTGGCACCGCTGCCCCGGCTCCTTGCAGTCTCACCGGGAGATGTGGCATCTGGCTGGCATCGTTGAGAAAGCGCGAAAGTTACCTCCGACGGAGCCTGGAAATCAAAGGTGCACTTCGCCTCCGACTTCGACAGTCCGACTGTCCGACAGGGCTTCCTCCTACAGCGGCTGCGGGGTAGACTCGGGCTCTCGGGCTGCTCAGAAACAGATTGACTCGTGCCGCAACTGGCTGCGGTCTAGACCCATGACCCGCGGCAGAATCAGGGAAACCTGGAAGGCAAGGAGCATGGGGGAGGGAAGGGTGAGGAGGGGAGGCGCATGGGATGTTGGGTGGATTTCTTCTGTCGCCAATAGCACCCCCCCAACCCTCAACAAAGGCAATTCCAAAGGTGATGCCCCTGGGCCCTGGCCCGAAAGATATATATATATATATATATTGAGAGAGAGAGAGAGGGAGATAGAGAGAGAGGGAGAGAGAGAGAGAGAGAGAGAGAGAGAGAGAGAGAGAGAGAGAGAGAGAGAGAGAGAGAGAGAGAGAGAGAGGAGACGAGAGAGAGAGAGAGAGAGAGAGAGAGAGATGAGAGAGAGACCAGATGAGGAGAGACGACGAGAGAGAGAGAGAGAGAGAAAGAGAGAGAGAGAGAGAGAGAGAGAGAGAGAGAGAGAGAGAGAGAGAGAGAGAGAGAGAGAGAGAGAGAGAGAGAGAGAGAGAGAGAGATGCCACTAGGATGATCGGAGTGACGGGCCGAACGGTCTTAGAACTTACAGCATCCCTACTCCCTCCTCCGTCCTCCCTCTGATGCACGCGTCTCCTCCCTCATTCACTCCCTCCTGTCTGCGGGCTCTGCTCCCTCCGCCCTCTTGGGGCGCTCTTGGGCCCCCTCGGCCTTCGGGTTCCTCCAAGACGGTCAGGTGGCGGGGCCCATGGGTCGCGGGCGGGTCCCGAGGCGGGCAAGTCGCGGGCGGGTCGCAAGCACCGCGCGTGCCCACCCGCAGCCTCACTCTTATCCTCTTATCCGCAATCGCGGCGTGCTACGTATATCGCCTTCAAGGCTCAGTCGTTCGAAGGGATCGGCCCCATCCTCCCCCTCCTGCTAACAGACGCGCCCCCTCCTCATCCCCCTCCTTCCCCCGCCCCGCGCCTGGCAGGAGAAGGAGGGGTCAGATCCGTTCAGCAGGAAGGGGGGAGGGGACAGATCCCCTCAGCAGCAGGGGGCCAAACTCGCAGTGCGAATGACGCTGTACTGTCGAAATTGTTGTTCGCGAGGCTCGAATGCATAACATGCCGGCCCCCCAGAATCAATCCATAGCCTCGCCGCCGCCGCCGCCAAGCATGGCGCGCAGCAGCCTTCTACCACGCGCAGGCTTAGACCCCTCCCCACACAGGCCTGAGTAGCTGAAGGCAAGTGCTCAAGTTTCTCCACTGCGCTCTGGGGATGGCCTCATCAAAAGAGTCGTCGCCTCCTCGGTGTCGTCGCACTCGTCCTCGTCGGACTCCTTGATGGGTAAAATGACAGGCGAACGCATCACTGGAATCATCTCAAGCGCGTCGGTCTTCCGCAACACGTGCGAAATGATGTAGACGAACGTGGCTCCGACGTGCGCCAGGTGCATGCCGTTCCCCGTCAGCTTTCTCTCCTCTGGAAGAGACAGCGCGGAGCGACTGAAGGGAATCATGTCCACAAGCTCGCCTCCGCTCACAGGCTAACCCTGAGAGAACAGGATGCCCTTCGGGGTGAAGAAACGCCTGGAGGAAAACGAGTAAAACATCGATGAACGCAAAACTGTTGGCAATACGCTGCCTGAGCGGCCACGCTTCGTAGATTGACTGTTGTCGGCCACGAAGCACGCCTCCTTGTCACCATGATTGTACTGCGCCAGGAGGTCCTGAAAGATCCGCCGCTGCCAATGCAGCAACAAGTATGTGCACATCTGTACTTGTTTATATCTATCTGCAGCGAAACTGCCGACTTGGAAGTAAGAGCCTAACAGCCCGTCCATTTCAACCCTCGACCGTGGACCGTAGAGGCCTTGTGCATCCGAAAGTTCATCGCTTAGGACGTAGGACGGCAGGGGGTTGGCGGACATCTCGGAGACAACGAATAGTATGATAGCAGTGTGGCATGAGACTCTTCGGTGGAATAGTATCCATCTCACCGTCGCGGTAGTAGTTGCCCTGGGCCTTAGCCAACGATCTAATCCATTCGTAGTGCTCGCCATCGCTAGATACTATCAGGCCGTCCGCGGCCATCCCCTTGCTGACTCTAAAGAGAGTGCCGAAATGCTTCTGTATATCTGCGGGGCTGCGAGGGCCAAGCCATATCATCGCATATTGATTCACTAGTGTGCGCCACGTTCTCTTGCGACGCGCTGGCCATCCAAGAACCTGGGAGTCGGTATTTTGTCGTGCAGCTCTAAGCCCCCTCACCCTCCCCCTCCTCCTCGCTCCTTCTCCTCCTCCTCGCTGCTGATTCTGCTCCCTCTCCTCCTCCTCCTCCTCGTGACCATTTTCCTCCTCTCTCCTCGCACCTCCTTCAAATTTCAAACCCGAAAGAAAACTCGTAAGGACTGAGGCCCTCGACTAGATAATCCAGAACCTGGGAGCTCGACCCCGCCCTCAGAAAGTCAGAAAGTGAGGAAGGGTTTGAGCGCAAAAAAACCCACCGTGGTATCCAGGATGAGAGGGACGACGAAGAAGTCGACGAAGAAGTCGTTGCTCTTCTTGGCCTCGTAGATCTCGTCGGCCAGGACATTGATGGGCATGCGGTCGGAGTTCTCGATCGTGGCCAGGTCAGGCTTGTCCTCCAGCAAAGCGTTAATGAACACGTTCCAGGACTCGATCGACTCGTGTGCCAAGCCTTTGTTGTCACCGCACGCGGTCCAAGGCAAGCATACTGGCCCGCTCATGTTCCACACGAGCGGCTGGGTACGATCTGACAAAACCCCTATCCTCTGCCACTTTCGCGGGCACATCTTATCGTGGATCAAGCAGCTGGCAAGCCTGCCCGGCCTGAATATCTTCGTGCGGTTCTGTCTCAAGTAGTTGGCCTGATCTTGATGCGCATCGCGGGATTCGTCAAGTCGCCGCTTTCTTTCCTCTGCACTGACACTGCTACGCTTCTCATCTCGATAAGTAGGAGGCCGTCGTCGTTGAAGTTCATCTTCAGCGTGTGCTGGCAGGTGGTCGTTTATCTGGCCAAAAAGGTGACATGGGCCGGTGTGCGCAAGGAAGCTCATCCCAATGACCTTCTGGCACACCTGGCCGCTGTCGCTTTTTTTTTTTTTTTTTTTTTTTTTTTTTTTTTTTTTTTTTTTTTTTTTTTTTTTTCTTTTTTTTTTTTTTTTTTTTTTTTTTTTTTTTTGTCGCACGTGGACCATGATTTGATCATATCCTCGGAAACCTTGGCGCCAACAATCTTCATTCCGCGAATCTGCATGCGGATGCCTGTCTCGGCGCACATCTGGCCTGTGAAGTCCGACTCCAAGATCAAGCTTCCCTTCAAGTTCACCTCGGCGCGCTCCTTGGCGGACCCCCCGACGTTGCCGCGACCGAGGAACGTCATGCTGGCAAGCATCGCCGGCCACCGGCTCAGCTCATCCTGCGAGGTCGGTCCTTTGCGTCCTCGGCTCCGCCGTATCACATCGTCAAGCTCCAGCGCGATCCTCTTCTTCTCCTTCACGAAACGCGCCGCCTGCGGCGGCGGGAAGAGAGGGGGCAGGGGAGTTGGAGGAGGGAGGGGGGAAGGGGCGAGGAGCGAGGAATAAAACTATCGGGCGAGCAAGACCCTAGCCCCCTCCCCCAGTTTAAGTGGGGAATGGCAACCCCCTATTCGCCCTTCATCTGATCATATCATGTCTCACGAGTCACGAGTCTCACGCCTCACGCTGGCACGCTCGCCCCTCGCCAGAGTCAGAGCACCAGGTGCACCAGAGTTTTCGTCCTCATCATCATGATTCATGATCCTCCTTCCTCCTCCTTCCGATTCTCCCCTCTGCCCCCTTCCTCCTTCCTCATTCCTCTCTTCCCTGTTCTCGTCATTCATCACTTTCCTACTTGGAGCCGCACAGGGACGCATGACCACATGACACAGGGACGTGGGAAGGTGGGAAGTGGGAATCCCAAGGTGCTTCATACGCGCCCTGATGGTCTGGTCAATTGAAAGCAAAGTCATCGTCTGGGGAGTTTGGGAGCTCTGGGCAGGTGTCCTGGAGCCCTGGATGCCGTCGACAATGTGGCGCGATGTCCTGTCAACAACTTCCGACTGCCATGGGATTCCTACAGAGTGGCCCCCCACCGCGGTCTTCCAATTAATGGTGCTCTGCGAGAAAGGCGAGAGGCAGCTCCTCAAGATCACCTCAGGGCCCCCAGAGAAGCTGGAGCAAAACCATACAGAGCACAGCCCCCGAATATTACGAAGGCTAACCCACATTAGGCCAAAGTGCCAAGCGTTCTCATGATCTCGAGCAGTCAACAGTCAACACCCCGCAGTTGACCCCAGCCTACATGTTGGGAGTCTTGAGCCCCAAACTCGCTGATGCACTGAGCCCTGGGCCTCTGGGCTCTGGGCTCTGGGGACTGGGGGGCGCTAAGGGCCCGCCCCCCAGGGCCAGGTGCGAGGTGCGAGGTGCGAGGCGTGAGGGGCGAGGGGCGAGGGGTGGGCGAGGAGGCCGAACGACACCCCAAGACCTTGGGGCCCCAAGACCCAAGCCCCAGGCCCCCCAGAGGGTGAGGGGGCCGACCGACACCCCTGCACCCCAGGGTGACAGGGTGAGTGGTGTGGTGAGTGAGTCTCGACCTGGGGCCCCAGGGCCCTGGGGTGACTCGTTCAGTGCTCAGCCCTCCCCAACTTACACCCCTGGGCCCCTGGGGCTCTGGGGCCCAGGGGTGACTCTGGCCCGAGGGACACGCGCACACGGATGAGCCCAGGACCACCCTGAGGCCTCATGAGGACTGTCGTGGCTTAGTCTGGCCTTATACAACATGCTACTTGATCCTTAGCGTTGTTACAATAACCATATGGAATATATTACATTCCTTCGAAATCGAATGGCAGCATCATGCAATCAATACGCATGTTGGAAAGCTGTCGAAACAAAGCAAAACAAACAAAACTCACGAAAACATCAACTAATTGATCGATTTCGTCATTTTTCGTAACGAACGCTCCCAAACCAGTTAAACCGACCCGATCTGGTGATTTTCATACCGAATTGCTCCCTCGCGACTCAAACATATAAGAAATCATGTTTTTCATGTCAAAACGTTGAAAACTATCATTTTCAGTGCAAAAATGAAGCAACACATTGTTTTCGATGCGCTTTGCACCAAAACTAGTCAAACTGATCAAAAATGACCCAAACTGACCAAAACTGATCCAAACTGACCAAAACTGACCAAAACTGACCAAAACTGACCAAAACTGACCAAACTGGGCTTGCAGAGGGCAGGACGCAGGGACACCGCCCTGGGAAGCGGGAAGTTAGCCCTGGGAAGCGGGAAGTTACCCTGGGAAGCGCGAAGTTAGCCCTGGGAAGCGGGAAGTTAGCCCTGGGAAGCGGGAAGTTAGCCCTGGGAAGCGGGAAGTTACCCTGGGAAGCGGGAAGTTAGCCCTGGGAAGCGGGAAGTTCGTTTTGGAGACTTTGGGGTTGGCTCTGGGGCCTGAAACGCAAAAAAACAAGCAACCTGAACATTTTTCGACCACTTTGTAAGGATTTGGTCGATGTGTGACCAAACCCTTGCATTTAGAGCTCATTTTGAGTGTTTGAAGGTTTTTCTGTGGATTCAGTCCAAAAAACATCAAGAATTGTGAAAATCGCGCGTGTCGAAGTGAAAACATATGGAATGTTATGAAAATCAGCGAAACAATACAAATAGAAGCTGAAACCATTGAAACATAACAAAAACCTCCGAAAACTTTCGAATCCCACCAACAACTGCTAAATCATTGAAAAACTTAAGAAATAATCCGAATCACACCAAATTGCACCAAACCACATCGAAAACAAAGCGAAAAACTCACTTGGCGCGAGCGAGGGCACATGCGAAGCCATTCTAGTGACATGTGGTCTGATCGTGCATTCTCGACATCCGTGTACCCCCCCCCCCCCCCCTGCGAGCCACTAAGTCCCCTGCGCAGGATCGCGCCCTAGGCCCTTGGAGGCTAGGAGGAGGGAGGAGGAGAGGAGGGGAGGAGGAGGAGGAGGACGAATCAGGAATCAGGAAGCAAAGAAGGAGGGAGGGAGGGGAGGAGAGAGGAGTGAGAAATAGGAGGGAGAGTGAGCTCAGGGAGAAGGATGCCTGAGGAGTAATGGGACTCATGGGTATGAGATATGGGATATGCGAGTAAAGAACGCAGAGGTCGAGGAGGGGGGCGCTGGAGCGCTGGAGCGATTGACCAATTGGCTGGGCGGCCAGGCAGCCAAAGGGGAGTGGATATGGATGAGGGTATGAGGGGAGAGGCGATGAGGGAAGAGGGCAAGGAACCCTGCACCCTCGGAGACCCCCAAACAGGCAACGAGACAGGAGCGGGCAGGGCCTCAGACGCGGACAGGAAAGACCTTACAGACGCGCTGTTCGGAGGTCGGCGGCACTGTACGCAGGAGGCGGCAGCTGCCTGTGCTTGTCACGGGCGGGCTGCTGCCTCTGAGAGCCCTCCCCCACCTCCTCCTCCCCCCCCCAGGGCTCCAAGTGGGCTCCGCAGAGGCGCGTGATGCTGCGCCCGCCCTATACCGACAAAATCGGCTTGGCCCACAAGGGCCGCCGCCGTCAGGGGTTGGGCCGTCCTTCACGAGAGCCTTGCAGGGGCTGCCGACCAAGGACCAGGGACCAGGGAAGCTCAAGAGCCGCACCAGTTTTTTAAGGTGTAGGATGTCCCGCCAACGTGATGGCGATAGTACTGATGATGATGACACCGCGTGTACGTTACGATACGTATGGCGATGTTGAGATGGCGATGGCTACTAACATAATTGATATAACGATGAGGATGGCGATGGTGACGATGATGTTGGTACTGATGATATGAGGATGACGTGTTTTGTTCTTTTGTTCATTTACGATGCGTCCTACGCACCTCGCGCAGCAAAGGTAGTGGCGCCGTTTCACACTGCTCGGCGCTCAACTCATCAATGTCCGGTGCCCACTGCGCGTGCGACATTGCGTCCGCGTATCTCTCTGCGCGGAGGCACCAATTCTTCGACATCAACATCGCTCTGCCAGGCCCGCCATGTGCAGCATAATTACGCCTTCGGCAACATGTCTTGTCAACGTGTGCATAAGCGTAGCAAGTTGCCTCCATCCCTATAGGTTGACCATCTTTTCCAAAGCAAGGCGTGAACTTTAACCCGCGCCAGATAATGGTAGTATCAAGCATCGCACCGCCGCCTCCATGACCGCCGCCTCCACCGCCTTTTGGATCAACTGGATGGGGATGGGGCGGAAGTGGTAGCGGATCTGGCGGCGGCTCCAACTCATCATCATCCCGATTCGGCAAGCTAGAACTCTTCTTACATGAGCTGGAAGACGAACTCGTATTCGATGAGCTAGAAGAGGAACTCCGTTTGTTACTTGACTTCTCACTCTTGGACTTCGGCTCAGACTTCTCAGACTGAGCATCTGGCCCCTCCTCTCCCCCCTCTTTCTCTTCCTCGGACTCCTCGCCTTCTCCCGCCACAGAGAACTCCAAATGCTCTGAGTCGCGGTGCTCGCTCGAAGAACCTGATGCGCCTACCACGTAGAACTGCTTCGCAAGCTTTGGAGCTTTCTTAGCTGCAGCCGCCCGCCGGACCTTTTTTCGGGGAGGCTCTGTGGCGCCCTCGCCTTCAGCACTGAATTTAAAAGTACAACTGCGTTTCTGCTCGTGCCACTCCTTTCCCTCCAGGATCCAGGTATAATATTTTGCAGTGCGAAAAGGTTGCACAGGCTGCCCATGATCTTTCGCTCGAAGTAAAGCAATGAGATACAACCTTATTGCGATGTCAGCACGCCTCCGACGCTGCATCGGAATGGCGGCTGACCATCCACTGTCCATCAACAACAACAACAATTCAAACATCGTGAGTCCCTCCAGTGGCGTGCCCTTTCGGACACGTAGACCAACATCGCCGCCGGTCAGGAAGGAGCTAATGGTCAAGGCCATCTCGCCCGTCCGTGTCATCTTCCATGCGTTGCCTGATCGTTGCAAGTGCCCTTTTGATTCGAAGAACTTTGCTGCGTCTGACAGCGCATGCTGACTAGGACCAGAGGGCGTGAACACACCACTTGGTGAAGCGCGCGCACCAAGAACACCCTGCAAGAGGCTTTGAGACTGCTCTGCCAGTTTGTGTGGAACCTCATAACCAAAGCTATAATGAGATACGCCCAGCTTCCAAGTCCTCAAACTCTGCATGTCTGGAAAGCTCACGCATGACGGAGTGAAGACGTGACTCGTTGCAAGGGCGCGCCCATCCAGGCTTTCCAAAGCAATGCGAGCTACGCCCGCACCATGATCATCATCAAACCTGGGGGGCTGTATACTTCATGGCTTATCTACCCAACGAATGTACTTTAATCCACCACCGCGCCTGCGCGTTGAGGCGTGGAAGAATGCCAAGTGCTGCCTGGCAAGGTTTCTGTAGTCTTCCAAGAGACCCCCCACCCTCCGCGCCGCTGAGTTCTGACTGCACCCCCCTATTCCCGGGGGTCCCTGAGCGGCCATAGCGCCCCCCTGGGGCTCTCCAAGACCTCCGCGACGGCCCAGGAAGCATACCCAGGCCGCCCAAGAGGCTTCGAAGACAGCCCAAGAGCGCTCCAATACGCCCACTATGGCCTCAAGACGGCCCAAGAGGCCCCCAAGAAGCCCCATGAGCGCTCTAGGAGGACCCCCAAGAGGGCCCGAAGACGCAACAATCATTGATCTCCATTGTGCTTGTTCATTGTTTTTCACGTTATCGCTTTTTCGAGCTTCCGTCGCTCTAAGACGGCCCCAGGCGCCCCCAAAACCGCCCCAAATCGGCCCAAGCGGCCCCCAAGAGGGCCCCAAAACGGCCCAAGAGGGGCCCAATACAGCCCAAGAAGCGCCCAAGACAGCCCAAGAGAGCCCCGGGGCGGCCCCAAACGGGGCCCAAGAGGGGCAACACGAACCGACAATTCGAGCTTTCCGCCCGAATAGGGCCCCAGGAGGCCCCAAGAGGCCTCCAAGAGGCCCCAAAAGGCTCGATGCCCCTACGAGGCACCCAAGTACCCCAAAAGAGGCCCCAAAGAGGCCCCC
This sequence comes from Prorocentrum cordatum, assembly GCA_963575745.1. Classification (NCBI taxonomy): domain Eukaryota; class Dinophyceae; order Prorocentrales; family Prorocentraceae; genus Prorocentrum; species Prorocentrum cordatum. The sequence goes on along the minus strand of CAUYUJ010014240.1, from coordinate 254,606 downwards.
AGATGGCCCCCAAGAGGCTTCAAACTTGCCTCCAAGAGGCCCTCGAGAGGCTTCCCACGACATCCCAACGAACATCCAAGAGGACTATAACCCACGACCCAGGTGGGGTGGCGGGACTTGCCGTAGGCAGCTTGATATTTACCTACACGATTAAGTCATACCAGCTACTTGTTAGGGATAGGCAGTACATGAGTATAGTCTGAGTGAGGGGGCCGAGCTGTCTTATAATGTCTCTGGGTGCGTGGCTGAAGTGGGGATCCGCAGTGAGGATTATGCTGGGGCCCTCTTGGCGCTCCCTGGGCTTTCCTGGGACCCTCTCGGGCCCCCCAGGGCTCTCGGGCCCGATCCAAGACGAGTGGGTGGCGGGGCCGATGGGTCGCGGGCGGGTCTCGAGACGGGTTGGTCGCGGGTGCGTCGCCAGCGCCACGCCCGCCCGCCCGCCCCCTTCACTCTTATCAGCAATCATGGGGGGCTACGTATCTGGCGCTAGCGATAGGCATGGTGGTGTTCAGGTTTCGTGAGCGTTCGGACACAAACAGACCTTCGGAGCTCCAGGATTGGATGAACGCTGATGCTGAATGCCTCAGACTGCGTGACCTTAGGAGCCATTTTCGGTACAACCATTCTTTCAATACCTGATCTGTTGATGCTGAAGAACGTGACTCCGCACTGCTCGACGGGCGGTTCGGGCTCATCTTCCTCATCCTCGCACTGCTGCCCGTCCCCCCGTTCAAAAGCGAAATCAAGATCTGGCTTTGACTCGCAATCATCTGGGTGAACTTCTGGGTCTGGGTCAACGAACTCCCCGAGCTGCCTGAAGATCGCATCACTCGGAGCTGCCAAACGAGGCCCCAAAGACAACGCATCACTTGACGAGGCGCACGTCTCTTTCAGGAAAGTGGCAACATGCTTCATAAGTAAACTCTCCAAGACGCTCCCAGACGACAGGGGCCCTTTGCCGTCAGCTCCATCGATGTCAGCGCCAGGGCCTGGACCTCCGCCGCCTCCAGAGCCCACATCTCCCCCAGGATGCCCCCCATCCAGCATGAGGGAGAGAGCCACTGCCGGGCACGTCCGGTCCACCGCCGTGCCCGGCACCACCTCCGCCCCCTCCAGGACTCCCTCCAAGGCCACCGCAAAAGCCACTGCTACTGCCAGGGCCGCCTCCGCCTCCGCTAGGCCCCCCCCCACCGCCGCCGCCCCCAGGGTCATCGCCGAACAGATCATGGGGCAGTCGCCTCATCAGACTGGGGCCGTCAACATGAAATATTATCTCTACTGCTTTGTCTCGGTACTTCTCGTCGAGAAGGCGTTCGCTAGTTGTCGGGGTGTCGATCCAGACTGGACGATGCCACATACCTAAAGCATTCCATGCAGTCCCTGCTTGCCGCATAGCTCGGCATCGAGGCCCCACGGAGTCCCAAAAAGCTGCGCCCTCAGTTTCCAGAGCCTCGGTTATCTCAGGAACCACTTGTGTGAAAGCCAGGTGCAACGAGCTCGCCGACGGTGCCAACTTGAAGGCCCTGCTGGCGAGAGAGCGGCGACTCTCGATCCACCTGGGAGCTGGCGGAGGAGGAGTGGGGATGGCGAAGCAGAGGGGCAGCGAGCAGCAGGAGGAACAGCAGCAGGGGCATCAGGCGCCAGGAGCAAGAGGCGGAGCAGAAGTGGGGAGGAGAAGGGAGGAGGGAGGCGGGCGTGCCCTGGAAGCTGCAAGGATTCAGATCGCTTCTGCCACCCATTTCCCCCCGATTCCCCAGGCAATCCTGGGGCCCGACAGCCCTGAATCCCTGAATCCTGAATCTGATTGGGGGATGGGGAGTCCCCGCGGATAAGACCTGGATCCTGGATCCTTGACTTTCGGTGACCTCGGGACCTCGGGTATACATGCTGTTTTTTTGGGCCCCCCCACCTTTCGCAAATAGTTGCGAACTCCATCTGCGCTGCAAATCTCTCCAAGGCTGGCAGCTCGCCCAGGGGGCTCCCGGACGCAAACATCACGCACTGCGCGTGGCCGACACGCCCAGGAGAAAGCATAGCCGACACAAGATGGTGCCTTCGCACGTCGTCTGAGCAAGTCGGGTATAAAGCGATGCCACGTTGAATACAGCGACGAGCCACTTGGACATCATGGTGGGCCACCCCGAACAACACCCATGGTAATTGTCTCCAGAACGACAGCTTGACCTGCAAAGTGAACTGACAGTGCCTCCGTGCTCTACCAAACTCTGCCACAATAGATGCCTTATCCTCGAGGGGGTGATGAGCAGGAGACAGGAGACTACTGACTCTGGAGGGGGGGAGGGGGATCGCACAATAATGAGAAGAGGGACGAGGGCGAAGAGGGAGAGAGAGAGGAGGGAAGCGGAGGAGAGAAGGGGAATAACGAGACGGACAGGGAGGAATAAGGCATCTCCTGAGCAGAGAGGTCGATCAAGTACGGGTGCAGGCACAGCTCGTTTTGCGTTCTGTGCCACAAAGCTCGGAGCACAGTGTTCAAACCTCCAGCGGCCATCTCCGGTGCCCGCAACGTCTGAAGTGGACAAGGGCATTTTCTAGCCAACCTTCGTCGGCGAACTACGTCTGCAGAATGTCTCTGGGGGCCTTGCAACGCTCTCGATTTCCAATGGCATGGGCAGGGCTCCGCCCATTGCATGGCCATGTCCATTGTCTCGCCCACCGCGTCGATCATGTAAGCATATGCCCAGAAAACCTTCGAGTTGATGGCTCTATCAGCTATCTCTATATTGATGTTGTGCTCTGGATTGTCATCTTGATCTCGTCGAGCATTGCGGCTACGTCCAAGGGCGCACTTCTGCTTACTCCACGCAGCTCCCAACGAGGTTCCCAACAAAGGCAACTGTCCATCGTCCCTCGTAGACTCCAGAACTGAAGCTTGCGTAGTCGTTGCGATAGTGGCTGAAAGGGAGCTCGTTGAAACATGTCTCAAACAAACGTTGTCTGGACCATTTTCGAGCGAGTAGTCGGCGCACGTGGTGTAGCTCCTCTATGAAATCGCCCCACTTCTCCAACGCTATATTCGAATCCTTAGCACAGTTCGCGACGATGTGCAGCACGCCTGATATGTAAATCCCACGTGTCAGATCAATACCTAGGCTGCTCCAGTCGATGTCTCCATCGCCGCGTGGCTCGTGCGGGTCTTGCTCCTGATGTGGTTGCTCTGGTTCAAATTCAAACTCGCTCACGTTGGCCTCAGCAGCTGCAGCGGGGGCAGGGGCCTCCGGTTGAAAATCGAATGGCGCAAGCGGCGCAGGAGCGCCCCCGCCGCGATCGGCATTTTGATTCGTAATCCAAGGTCCGTATAAATCAGCCAGCTTACACTTAGAACCAAAGAGCCTGGACTCAGTGCCCATATCACCCGTGCACGTGAAGGCAGCGTTGACAAGCTGCGCTGCGGATTCCCAAGATGAAGACACTAGGCGTTGAGCGTGGACGCGCGCGTGCAATTTGCAACGCATGTCCGCCCTGCCACTGCCCACGGCCACGGGCATGCCCTGCTTGAGTGCGAGGATTGCTTTCAGGTCTTTGCAATCTCCAATATGCGATGTTTCATCTCGTCGCTGATCTCATCAGGGTCCTGGTCAAGGCAACCACGACATGAAAGAATGTATTCGTTTGCCTTCGTAAACGATGACAGTGATTTGGCCATTGTAGTAATGTGGCCGTAAAGAAGCCAATCCCAGCCTGCTTGTGGGGAAGCATCCATGGTCATCCAGCGTATCACCTCACCGGGCCCGTCTCTGAGTCATATATCGTTCAAGTAGCCCTGGTAATTGCACCACCCCAACACCAACATGAACCGATGGTGGTACAATCTTGACGGCGACGGCGGCTTGAAAGGGCCCTTCAGCAAGCCAAGGAGGCAACCCCGTTGATCTTCATGTGGTACACCTGCGTCAATGGCACGCTCTACTGCTCTCTGATAATTATTTGTGGACTTCAGGGTGCCGCTGAATAAAAGACACTTCACAATGCCTTCGGCTGCATAGAAGCTTTTGGATAATGCTGCGTAGTCCAAAACCATACCGTTGTACACTCTATCCAACACAGGAATCAGACGCTGAGCATCTTCGGCTGCTTTCTGTCGCTGCTCAGCGTTGTCGCCCATGCTTTGGCAGCGCTGGCGTAAAGAGTCTGCTATCTGAAGCACCCCTCCAGGTGATGACATAGAGAAACCTTCAGCGCCAACGTTCTCTGGAGCAGGAGGACGTTCAACATTTAGGATGGCTCGGAGGTGCCATGGTCCTAGTGATCGCTGTAGTCGTCTGCTTGCTGGGAAGGGAATCAAGTAATTTGCCCAGGCACCATGTCTCAGCAGCATTGCGTGGGGCAGAGGTACATCAAACGCAATCCTACCATCCAGGTCCTCGCATCCAGTCTCTTCGCCCCACGATTGCAATGTCTTTCATGCACGCCCCTGCAGTAGGCGCGCCCGATTGGCAATTCCCCAAACGGTCTGCGCTGGCACGAGTCATTCTCCAGAACATTCCAGTCTGTATCTGTGTGAGCGAAGACGGCTGAGCGATTTCTTTGTCTATGAGTTCGTTTCGCAGCACTTCAAAGATAAGCATATCGTGGCCACCCCACGCTGAGCAGCCCCAGAAACTCTTCACCGCTCTCTGCTGCTGCGCGAGGACACTGAGAGGCGTAACACACGCGACAGGCCGCAACAAGAGAGCACCGACAACATGATTTGCGAAGCCCTCGCATGCATGATACCACTCCTTGCCAGATGCATCGTAGCCGCCCTGATAAATATTGCTCAAATCGCGTTTGGCCAACGGCTGGTAAAGGCTAAACGGGGAATCTCTGTTGAGGTTGGTCTTGTACGGGCGCGCTCTGTCAGAGCGGGCCCTCAGCCACACGCGCGCGCAGGTTGCGTCGAATTGAGCCCAAACGGCTACTGAATGTGGTGTGGGACCCGCAGTGAAAACTGATGAGGAGGGGACTTCGGCTGGGAGGGTGTATTGCAGCATTATTGGCGCATCATGGGTTTGTGTAATGGTACTGTATCCCCTTCTTTTTTCCTCTTCTCTTTTTTTATCATCTTGTTTTCTCCTCTCTCTTCTCTCCTCAACCCTACTCTTGTTCTCCCCCTCGCTTCTAGGGTTTCAGGGGCCAGGGGGTATTTAGGAGGAGCAGAGATGGGATATGGGACTGGAGGATGTATTGCAGCATCGCTGATGCATGCTAGGTCCCCTCTGGTATTTATCCTCATCCTCCTCCTCCTCATCCTCCTCCTCCTCCTCCGACTCCTACTCCTCCTCCTCCTCCTCCTCCCCCGCGCGCCTCGTGCCTCCGGAACTTGGAGAGCGCCATCGGGCCCCGACGGGCCAGAGGGGGCTGGCGGCCGGGCCGCTCCCCTGAGAAAGGCCAGCGGCGAGCGAGGGCGAGGGCGAGGGCGACCCGACGACGACGGCGACGACGACGGCGACAGCGACGACAGCGACGGCGACGACGAGGACGACGGCGACGAGGACGACGGCGACAACGACGGCGGCGGCGGCGGCGACGAATGGGGCGACGAACGCGACTACGTCCGACGCTGGTGCGACGACGATGGCGACGGGCGGCAAAGACGACATTATTCCTCCTCCTCCTCCTCTCCCTCCTCCTCCTCCTCATCCTACTACCTCCTCCGATATCCTCGGCCTCCTCCCTCTCATCCTCATCCGTCCTCGTCCCTCCCTCGTTCGTCGGGGCTTCCGAAGCCCCCCCCTCCTCTCCCTTCGCCCCCCTCCTCCCTCCCAGCTCCCAGGGAAGAGGGGGGCGACGACGACGAGGAGTGAGGGGAACGAAAGCGGAAGGATGGCGAGAGGAGGAAGACGAGAACGAAGGGGTGAGAAATCGTCGAAGGATAGAGGGAGGGGCAGAGGCGAAGGACAGAGGAAGGGGGAGAGGCAAAGGGGAGAGTTGGAGGTGGATGTGACACGGACCGTGTCCAAGAGGGCATTAGGTCTCAGAGCCGATTATTGATGCTCTCTCTCTTCTCTCTCTCTCTCTCTCTTTCTTTTTTTTTTCTCTCTCTCTCTCTCTCTCTCTCTCTCTCTCTCTCTTCTCTCTCTTTCTCTCTCTATCTCTCTCTCTCTCTCTCTCTCTCTCTCTCTCTACTCTCTCTCTCTCTCTCTCTCTCTCACTCTCTCTCTCTCTCTCTCTCTCTCTCTCTCTCTCTCTTCTCTCTTCTCTCTCTCTCTCTCTCTCTCTCTCTTCTCTCTCTCTCTCTCTCTCTCTCCTCTTCTCTCTCTCTCCATCCCCCCCCCCCCCCCCCCTCTCATCTCCCTGTTCCTGCCGCCGCGACATTCCCCACCCAGGCGACTGAGTGCATGCTGAAGGCGATCCAGATGGGGCCCCCGCGGGTCGCATACGACGACATGGCGGACTCCGCCCGTCTCGGGGCCGACCTCACCCATAAATCCGCCTTCCTCCACATGCGTGGAGGAAGGGGTGAATAGGAGGCTGGGGAGGGGGAGCGGATGGAGCGGCCCCCAGAGGAATCGCTGCGGGCATTGTACATCACCAAAGGCTTCAAGGACACGTTCACGCAGTCGTGGTCCGAGCACCAGATCTGGATGTCAGATCCCGTGGGGAACTCTGGAGCCATTAACTGGGGCGCCAAGGTGCGGGGCGATCAGGAATCGACGCGAATCGAAACCCTCGGTGGAGCCCCTGCGGGGTGACGAGCCGTGTGAGGTGCGTCGGCATGAGCCCGATGCAAGGTCTCTGGGGGTGCCAGGAATCGTCAAAACTCAGCGGGGGGCCAGCGAGGAGGCAGTCGGGGGGGCCGTATCCAAGGGGGCACCGTGCCTCGAATCGCCCCCCCCATGGCGTGCCCCCGCGGGTCCGCGCGGGCCCTCCTCATTTGCGATCCCCCTCGTATCCCCGTCCCACCCGCCCCCTGCGATCGTGCAGGGGGGCATGTAGTCTCGTCGAGCGGGGGTGCCATCTGTCTCCCGAGGCGTCGGCCCTAGCGAACGACCTTGGGCTCCCAGTGACGTACGCGCAGCAGCAGCAGCAGCAGCAGCTGCAGGGCGACACCCCCGCGACTCCGACTGCGGCGCCGACTGCGGCCACAGCGAACGGCGCATCGACGGCGCCGCCGAGTTCGGCCCCAGCGAGCAGCGGCGCATCGGCGACGCTGCCGAGTTCGGCCCCAGCAAGCAATTGCGCTGCGCCCGCTGCGGACAGATGGGGGCAACCGGCAAAACATGTGGATGACATATTTATATATATATATATATACGGACAGATGACGGCGAGGAGGTGGGGGAGGATGAGGATGGGGGGAGGGTCGAGGGGGGGGAGAGGAGGAGGGGGCGGATGAGGAGGGGAGAGGAGGTTTGGTTATTCATGCATTTGCAATCCACCAGGACACCTCGCAGGCCGCGAAGCAGAGGAAGAAGAGGACCGCCCTCGACGAGCTCTTGGCTGAGGCTCGCGGCACGCTCGCGCTGCACAACACGGTAATGGCGACAGCGAACACCATCAAGGCGTCGTCTGAGTCAGACGCCAGCTGGGCTTTCGTGAATACGGACTCCGACGGCAAGAAGTTCCTGGAGCAGCTGGCCGAAGTTTTCGGCATAGTCAAGGAGCGCATGGTGGATGGGGAGGAATGAGAGGATGGTGATTTGGAGGAGCCATTGAAATGTTTCTGCTGCTCGGCTGTGTGTTCGGTGCCGCGGCCCTCTGGGGGTGGAACCTCTCCCCTTCTAGAGTGCCCGCGAGGCTGTCCTCGCATGGCCCCATATCGACGTCCATCGAGCCCCGCGGGTGCTATAGGCCAGCTCCGCAGGACGGGCGCTGATTCATAGCGCCCCCCGCGGCGCCCAATGGGCCCTCGAAAACCTCCCTCGAGGACCCGGTCTTGGCGCAGCTGATCCGCGAGGGCATGCAGAAGGCGCGCGCGAACCTCGGCGAGCGGAAGTTCGTGGGCTGCCTCAACACGTTGGCTGCCATCGAGAAGCCGCTGGCCAAGCTGCAGAAAATGAACGCGAAGATCATGCAGATCCACGCCGCCAAGACGATCGAGAACGACGAGTCCGATGAGTCGGACGAGGCGGCCCCCGCGCCGAAGGCGAAGGCCAAAGCGAAAGGCAAGAAGAAGGCCAAGGCGAAGGCGGCGCCGTGATCCCTTTAGTAATTAGTCTCGCCACTGAGCCCCCAGTGGCCTCTGGGGGGTTTCGCCGGGAACAAACGCTACAGTAAACAACGCAATGCCGAAAAAAACGATCGGAGCCGAACAAAATACTAAATGACGCGATCGGACACGACCCATCGACCGATGACAGACCGATGACAGGGCGATGACCGATGACCCCCGATGACGCCCGATGACGTCATCGCACGTCCAATGTCACAGGCGCGGGCCCGATGACACCCGATGACCCCCCCCCCCCCGATGACACCCTCTCCAGTGTCATCGATGACCCTCGATGACCGATGACATGCGATGACGCCCTCCAGAGCTCGTTCCGCGTGCTGCCCCACCTATATTCTCTCGCGTGCGCAGCGTGTGGTCAGTGGCGCGAGCGCCCAAGATCGCACATTTCTGTACGTTTCGAATTTAGTTGAGACTGCTGGTGCATATATGCACCTGCCGCGCGCGGAGGGACGTCGACTGTGCGAGTTGCGATTAGGCTCCGCTTTCGCCATCTCGCACTATGGAGAATACGGGTGGATTACAGGAGGAGGTAACCGTGCGAATATCTAGGTCAGGCCAGTTGGGGTGACTGTAACGTCGGGCCCTCATCCGTGCGCGGCGCCAGCTAGGCGCGTGGTGATGCACGGCAACTGGTCGCGGTCTTGGCAGCGGAGAGATCGTTGCCTTTGGCGCCGCGCCTGAACATGCGCGGCACGTGCGAGGGGAGAACGAAAATGATGAGCGGTATCGATGATGAGGGAAATGCGCATGATGATGGTTGAAGATGAGCAGGGCGAACATCGAGGATACAGACGACGAGGAGGAGGATGAGGAGGAGGCAGAGGAGGATGAGGAGGGGGGGGACGAGGAGGAGGAGGAGGAGGAGGAATAAGAGGAGGAGGAGGACGAGGAGGAGGATGAAGAGGAGGCAGATGGGGCGGAGGATGATGAGGATGAATATTATGACGATGCGGAGGCGGATGAGGAACGCGAGGAGGAGTGGAACGAGGAGGGAAATGATGCGGAGGATGAGGAATAGAAGGAGGAAGATGATGATGGGGATATGGAGGATGATGAGGATGAGGAGGACGAGGAGGAGGATGAGAAATACGCTTAAGGATGACACGGAAACTGCGCGGAGATCGCCATGGGGAGAGCCCGAGCCAGATCTCGCCCTGACGGATACCATCGCGAGATCCCGTCATCGCATGTGTCATCGCACCGTCATCGCCCCGTCATCGCCCCCGTCATCGCCCCCGTCATCGCCCCGTCATCTGCGATGACGGGTGCGATGACAGGTGCGATGACGGTGCGATGACCAGTGACCTTCAGCTCCGCGCAGATCTGGCATCGAGCTTTCTCCTAGGCCACAGCAACGGCTATGTGATGACCGAAGCGGGGCCAAGCGATGAAGGGGGGGGCGCATGCATGCTTCCTCGGCCGCTGGCCGCCCCTCCCGCTGTCGGTCGACGACGACCCGAAGGCGGGCGCGAGCGCGCGCGCGCGCTCGCTTGCTTGCTGTGGTTGCCTCAGTACATTGTCCCCCATCCACATCCTGTCATGTGTCCTCTTCCTCCTCCGAGCTCCTCTCACTCCTCGACTGTTTCCTCCCCCTCTCATCTATCCTCTCGTTCGCCCTGTCCTCTCTCGTAGCCATTTTGGCTTGGGGCGCGCGGGGCCCTGGCCTCGGCGCCGCCTGCGGCGGCGATGGCGCCCAAGGTGAGGAAACGCAGGCGCCCCCCTGACCGCGGCTGCACGGCGCGCAGAACGGAGCGCAGCACGCAGTCCCAGAGAGACGCGGGTTCGAATTTGCTGCGCCAGTTTCTGCGGCTTTATAGTTCAGCAAAGCTCTCCGCGCTCGATTTCTGCGAGTTGTGCCACTGGAGTGATCTAGCTGGCGTGCCTGGCGCTGCGTTCAGTTTATACGCTGTGCGCCCAGGCGAACAGTCAGGGAAATACCAGGACCACTTGGACAAAGTACTGCCGAATGTGAAGCACTTGACGACTGTGGCGACTCCTAGCAACGTTAACCGACGAGCATTGCGGTCAGTCAGGGACGTCATGGTACGGTGCATTTACGAGAGCATCGATGATGAGCTCATTGCCAGCCCTGAGACACAACTGACGTGTCCCATCGCCGATCTCGATGACGACTCGCCGATGCGCCTCCCAGTGTACCAGAACCACCCAGTGGTGAAGCAAGCCGAACGCGACGGGGTGCCCAGGCCGCTGCCGGTCGCGTTCTACCTCGACGGTGTGCAGTTTCGGGCGCCTGCAGCAGGCAGGACCGATTCAGTGCTGGGGCTTTGGGGGATCAATTTATTATCGAGGAAGCGTCATCTGATGAGTGTACTGCGAGGCTCAGATATGTGTTTATGCGGCTGCAAGGGTTGGTGCACCATATATCCGCACCTCCAGTCAGCGCAGTGGATGTTTGAATCAATGAGCAAGGGCGTGCGCCCCCCTCGGCGGTGGGACGGTGCTGAGTGGGCGCCATCTTGTCCAATTGGAACGTCGGCGAGGGATCGCCCGCGCTTGTCCTATAGAGCAGCTCTGCTTTACATCAAAGGGGACTGGTCGGAGCACGCGCACTCATTGGGCCTTTCTTCGTGGAGCAGCACGTGGGCGCCCTGCCAGTTCTGCACGCTGATAAAGAGTGATCTCCACTCCATGCACGACGATATGCCAGATGGCATGCGGTGGCATCTCAGAGACGGCCCCAGCTACGAGTCTGCGTGCAGCAGGTGCGAGGTCAGAGTAACGCTGCACACGCCACACGACATGGACTCTCTTCTGGACGCGCTGAGATGGCGGAAGCAGGCCAAGAACCCGCCGAGCCTAGGTGGCCGAATCATCGTTGCGGATGTCAACGTCAACAACGTGCAACTCCTGGTTGGTGACCGATTGGAACCGTCGCGAGATCTGCCCGACACGGTCAAGCTTGACACGTCACGCCTTCCGATTACCATCACATTTTGGCGGACTCGCAGGGATCATAAAGGGCGTTCGACTGACTGCGTCACCCATCGGTGCCCCATGTTCGATCGCTGCATCGGCACTAACGTTCGCGACAATTTGGCGGTAGACGAATTACATTGCCTGTATTTTGGCCCAATGATGAGGTACGTCAGTGCTTGCATGTGGCGAGTGGTTCTCGCCAACACTTGGAACTTCAATGGCACTGTCGATCAAATCGTGACGCAGGCGGTCCGCCAGATATCAGGTGAGTTGAAGGTGTGGCAGCGCGACAACAATGTACCTTTTGGAATGAGGCTGGGTGCGATCACGCCCAACATGCTGGGCAAACGCAAGGGCTGCACTACACGGGACGCAATTGGGTACAAATAATAACCAACATGGGGGGAGGTTCGGTTAGCTTCCGTGTTAGATCCACAACGCTCTCCTCGGCATCCTCCCTCCCCGCCTTCTCCTCCTCCTCCTCCTCGTCCTCCTCCTCCTCCTCCTCATGTGTCATGCTCCTCCAAGGTGGCCCCCCCTCCTACCCCCCCCGCCTCCCCGCCCCTTGGTCGCGCGCCTCGACCTACCCCAGCGGGGGCGAGCTGGTGGCATGCCCAGTCGGCGGGCCCCCCCCAGCCGCGGAGGAGCCGGCATGCCCCCCGCCCGATCGGGGAAGGGGCGGGCGAGTTCTGGCGGGAGTCGAGGGGGGGCGAGGAGGTGGGGGAGGAGGCGGAGGAGGAGGTGAAGAGGGTGGCGAGCAGGAGTGGGGGAGAGACCATAGCGCAGGTCATCGCACGCGTCATCGCAGATGACGCGTGCGATGACGCCCGATGTAGCGTTGTAGCTCACCGCCCTCAGGACCGGATCCATCCAGGTGATAAGATGACCCTCGAAGCTGCTGAATGTGGGCTCATGCTTCCGCTTCGTGATGCATCTTGTCTGCAAGTTCGGCGGTGTCAGTGTACATGGGCCGTTTCTCCTCCAAGCTGGTCAGTCGTTGCTAAGTCTTCTGAACACCATCCGAAGGCGTCGTTGCATCGTCCCCGTGGAGGTGCGGCAGTCGCTTATTCTTCATTGCGACATGCACATGCGATGTTGCATTGCCAGTTCAATTCCCCTCACTCCGAAGCACCACCTCACTGTGCACATGCTGTTCAGGTGAGCGTCTGGTTTAACCTAGCCCAAGCCAATCCCGCGCCAGGGGGAACCCGACCCAACCCATCCCAACCCAAGCCCAATCCAACCCAGACCCCACCTCAAAGGGGGATGCCCTCATCCAAGCCTACCCCGAGCCCAGCCCGAGTTCAACCTAGAGCCCGCCCCGACACTAGTGTTACAAACCCGCGCACAGGGTGGATGTACATGGGTCACCGCGTGCATACAACTGCTTTGTGGACGAGGGGTTGAACGCCGTCCTCCGCGCGTTGGCCGTATATGCCCACCGATCAAAATTTGAGTTTCGAGTTTTCTCGATGTGGGATATTCAATCTGCGTTGAACGTATCGCTCTACATAGCCCCTGGGCTCACAGATAGCATTTCGCTTTTGTCTGGGCTTCATCAGTGACCGCCAGTTCGACTCGAGATGGTCGACGGCGGCTTGCCCGTGCACGAGGAGGGATTGCGCTGGGCGCGCCAGGCAGGGGCGCGCGTCGTGCGCACAGGCGTCAACATGTCTTGTGCGAGCGCGTTCTTGGCAGTGTGTGTGGCCGAGTTCCTGTGCGTCTTGCCGTCAGTGACCAGGGCGACAGCGTTCCTCGAAGTCTTTGCTGGCTTTGGTGATACGGCAAAGAACGTTGCTGCTGCTGGCTACATCGCGCGCACGTTTGAGATGATGAATTCACGTTTTGAGAATGGCTGCACGGCAGTTGGTGCATTATACGCCATGTATCTCGTGGCCAGCGTGGTGCCGACAGGTCTTGTTCATTTTTCACCGCCCTGTTCGACATTTCTATGGATCGCCCGCTGGCACACGGGACGCCGCCCGCTGAACGTATTTGGCAGTGACGGTCGCGACGACGTACAGTGCGCTAACTTCTTGGGCGAGCTGACGCCCCGAGGGTTTCAATCCCATGTGGGGAGGAGCGCGCGAGGATGTGGGGGGAGATGAGGAGGATGAGGAGGGAGGGGAGGAGGAGGAGGAGGAGGAGGAGGAGGAGGAGGAGGAGGGGGAGCAGGATGGGGGATACGGAGGGTGGGGAGGGGGGTGGTGTGGCGGAAGGAGGGGAGGGCGGGGAAGGGGCGGGTGGATGGAGGAGCGGGATGTGCAAGTTAGAGGCGCGCTCGCGCCACATCTGGCATCCTAGACATCTTCCCCATGACGGCTACAGCAGGTCACGCGGGCAATGGGGGGAGCGGATGTCGGGGGGCTGGGGGTGGCCAGCAAGGTCGTACTTGATGACGCTGGCGTCCTGCCGCTGCCTGCGCATCGCGTGCGAACAGCCCCTGAACTCGCTGTTCTACGTGCCCCCTGGCGCGCGCTCGGCCATCAAGATGCGCAAGCTCTCGCGGCGCGCTTCTTGGATGGGCGGGCGGGGCGGGCCCGCGATGAAGCCAGACGAGTTCTACGCTAACATCATGAGCGACGATGCGCGCGCCGTCGCGAAAGGGCACAGGGAGGCCGTGTCAGAGCTTGGCACAACCAAGCGACTTGCTTTGGCAACGCGGGCCAGGAAAGCAGGCAGCCAGAAGCATTTCGTCATCGGGCAGCAACCGCACCTGAAGCAGTCGGCCCGCTACCCGTCTGAGTTCACTGCTGCGTTCGCAAGCCTCGTTTGCGCAGGTTTGTCTCAGCGGGCTGCTAGTGCGGCCCGCCGTGCGTAATTCAATGTCCGCAATGGCCTGGATGTGTGTAAACACAACTGACAGCTCGCCGTTTCGCGCTTGGCGAGAGCCCTTATCCTCCCCATCGTTCCCCCGCTGCCTTCACTGGTGCGCCATCGCGCCCGCCATCCGCGATGGCGGGGGCGATGACGGGCGGCGCCGTGTCAACCGTCGTCCACCGCGCGCCCGCGCGGGGCGTGGGTCAATGCAAGTTGTCGCCCGTTGTCCCCCGCGCTTTTGTCGGCGATCAACAAACGCATAGATCGCACCACATAGATTACAAACGCATAGATTGCACCACGTAGATTGCCCGTTGGCGCGAAAAACAAGCGAATAGATTGCGCCGCATAGATTACATCACAAACTAGCACATTGCCCACGCTGTTTGGGGTCAATGCTGTACTGGCTGGGGGTGCGCGCACTGTTTGGAGTCCACGACGGAACCGCGCTGGGTGGTGCCCGCGCTATTAAAGGTCGAGGCACCGTTTGGGGTCCACACTGCCCAGGTGCCCACGAACTGTGCGGGGTCTACGGTGTTATCGCGCTGGTTGGGGTCCACGCTGCTTGGGGTCTACGCGCCGGTTGGGGCCAACGCTGGAACGGACCCCGTTGAATAGCATAGTGGCTCAAATCGCACAACTTCGACGCCGCCCCCGACGCCGTGCCCGCCGCTTTCACCCGACGCGATGGCGAATGCGGGCCAATACTTCGCGGTGGTGCCATCGGACACGGCTGGCCCCCCTGGGCAAGTTCCAGACCCACTTCAAGGAGCTGGCCACTACCGGGCCAGCGTTAGCGCAGACTGGGACGAACACGTCGTGGCCGAACGGCGTCGAGGTGAAGAAGATCAAGGAAAGCATCCATCATAACTATTCTATCTACGCTGACAAAGACGAGATCTACATCTACGAAGCCTCTGCGGACTTCACTACGACAAAGCACGAACTATGGGGCGGGTACGCCGCACATGCTGGCACGAAGGACATTATCGCCTCGAGCGCGAAGATGGCGATCAACCACCAACTTTCATCGCGGGGGGCATCCACTATGTCCTCTGGCGTGGACGTCGACCCCTTCCTGACCTTCATCGTGAAGATTCAGGGCACGGGCGAGCGGGGGCCCATCAAGGTTCCGAATCCTGCGGTTGTGCACGACGGCGGTGGAGTGCGGGTTCTCCTCCTGAAGAAGTGTATAGTCTCGCAGCTGGCCTTGCCGAATGGGAAGCGACTCGCCAACGGGGTGCGCATCTACCGCAACAGCGCGGGATGCGCCACGGGCCTGCCCTTGAGGGGCAACGACGTCGTGTGGAAGAACTCTTGGTACTGCGCAATCACCGACACCGATGCTGAGCCCATGTTCGAGTACCCCGATCACGTCTCGCCCGACTCCTTGGATGGTGGCTGGAGGATGGCGGACGCCGAGGACGATGGTGTTGACGGCCCACAGTAGCGGAGCCTACGGAGCCTGCGCTTTTCCCCCACTGGACAAGCTTGGCTAGCTAGGTTCTTTGCGCAGCAGCCGATCGCTGAAGGCGCCGTCTGTTTTTCTGTGCCCTGCGCGTGCGTGGTGTGTGTGTGTGTGTGCGTGCGTGCGCGTGCGTGCGTGTGTGTGTGTGTGTGTGCGTGTGCGTGTGCGTGTGCGTGTGCGTGTGCGTGTGCGTGTGCGTGTGCGTGTGCGTGTGCGTGTGTGTGTGCGTGTGCGTGTGTGTGTGTGTGTGTGTGTGTCTGTGTCCGTGTGTGTGTGTGTGTGTGTGTGTGTGTGTGTGTGTGTGTGTGTGTGTGTGTGTGTGTGTGTGCGTGTGTGTGTATGCGTGTGTTGTGTGGTTGTGCGTGCGTGGGAAGGGGGGGGGGGGGGGGGGGCGGGGGGCGGGGGGGGGGGGGGGGGGGGGCGCGTGCATCGCGCCGCGCAGTAACGCAAAACGTGGGAGGGCGGAAAAGCATCGGAGGGGGAGGAGGAGGAGGAGTGGGAGGAGGAGGAGGAGAGAGAATGACGAGGAGGAGGTGCAGGAGAAGGAGGACGAGGGGGAGGAGGAGGAGGACGACGACGTCGACGTCGACGACGACGATGACGACGACGAGGATCTCTCGCAACCAATCGCCTCGCGCGCGGTTAACCCGTCGCCGCGCGCAGCGCGCTGGAGAAACCGCCCCTCCTCCCCCTCCTCCTCCTCCTCCTCCTCCTCCCCCCCCTTCCTCGCCCCCCTCCTCCTCCTCCCCCCCATCCCCCTCATCTTGCCTCATCCCCCTCCTCTGCGAGAGGGATCGTGGAGCCCAGTATCTGAGGCGCCATCGCACCCGCCATCTGCGACGGCGCGGGCGACGACGGGCGGGCCCGCCCCAGCCGGCATCCACATGCGCCCGCGCGGGGCGCGGGCTGATGCAAGTCGGAGCGGAGTCGCCCGTCGTCGCCAACGTCGCTTCGCAGATCACGGGTGCAATGACGCTAAGTGCAGCATGTGTCTCAACGAGCGACGAGCAGCATGCAACGCAGACGCATCTAGATTGCAGCGCGTATATTGCACCACGCAGTGTATAATTATATGCGAATGAACGCTTTTCGGGTTCCAATCTGGACGCACGAGAACAAACGTTCCACAACTTGTCCAGGGCATTTCTGGCTCGAATATCCCGCGCCGACGCCATGTCCGACGATGGCGACCGCGCCGCCCTACCCCCCTCCGCCAGGCGCGCCGCCACGCCCCCCTCCGCCGTGCACCGACGATGGCGAGCGCCGCAGCCGGCCGCCGCGCAGGCGCGAGGGGGCCAGCGCGGAGCAGGCGAACAGCGCCGCGCGTCTCCCAGACAGCTCGACGCGGGCGGCGCTGGACGAGGCGACGAAGGCCTTGACGCAGGCCTTGACGCAGGCCACGCAGACCAGCGGGCAACTGACGGACGCAATTGCGCCAGCCCTGATCACCAACAGAGAGCTGGCGAAGGCCCTTGTGACTGCCCTGATGAGCACCCTGGCGACAAGCAACAGCGACCCGTTCAGGGCCGTGCGCGAGCTGACGGCCCGAGTCGAGACGCTCGAAGGGAAAGTCAAATTGCTCGAGGCCCACAGCCCGAAGGACGACGACAAGGACAACGACGAGGGCGGCGGCGCGGGTTCCAAGGGCGGCAAGGGCGGCGGCGCGCCGAATCACGACAGCTCCAACGCGGGCGACGACTCCAAGGGCGGCGGGGGCTATGGCGCGCCGAATGACGACAGCTCCAAGACGGGCGAAAACTCCAAGGGGGGCGACGACTCGAAGGGCAGCGACGCCGACAGCCTCATGCCATGCGATGGTCCGAGGCATCACGTCATTTGTCACCACTACGATGGTGGGTTCAACGACTTGGACGTCCTCCTCCAGGTGGCCCTGCAGTTAAAGAACGGCCCCTCTGACGAGATGGGCGACTACGGCTTGGGCGGCAAGGGCGACTACAGCTCGGACAGCGCGGGCGGCTCGGACGACAAGGGCGAGGTCAAGTGGGAGTACGCCAGCGACGTGGATCTCATCAGCGACATCTTCGAGCGCATGGCGAAGAGGGGGGAGGAGGAGGAGCTGACGACTACCTGGGCGACGTGCCTGCATTGCGGGCTCAACCAGGTCGCTGGCTCGCGCGGCGGCGACTGTGTCATGTGCAGCTGGCCCGCGCTCTACAACTGAGCGCCTGCGCCCGCTAGCGCCGACGCCAGCAAAGGCTGGGCGCCTGCGCCATCACCGGCGCCGACGCGCGGCTGGCGCCATCGCCGACGCCAGAAAACCTTAGGACGATGAGGGGGGGGGGGGGGGGGGGCTCCTAGGAGGGAGGGAGGGGACCTCGAGACCCTGCTAGGGCCATCGACGGGCTGTCTTGGAACCGTAAAATTGACGCAATATTGGCGTGGGCCCTCTTGGAACTGTCTTGGAACCGTATTGGGGCCGTCTTGGGCCCGCATTGGGGCCGAATTGCCCCCCCCCCATCCTCTGCGCGTGTGCACATATATGTACATTCATATATATATATAAATAGATGTATGTATGTGCGTGTGTACATCATATAATTGAATTTGCATGTGAGTATATATAAACTAACGGTGGCCGTGCACACGTCGCGAACCATGTGTAGATTCTGCTCGCCTTCACTGGGCAGTGAGAGCTAGGATCGTAACCTGAAGCCGTGGAACTGTGCGCCCGCCCGCGCAGTAAAACATGAACAACGCATAGCATTGCGTCGCATCGCATAGCATAGCACACTTATCATAACAACGCATAACATAGCATCGCAGCCTAGCATACGGTTGTCCATTTCTCTCTTTCTCCGCGTCATATTCCTCCTCTTCCCTCTTCCTCCTCCTCATTCCTCCTCTTCCTCCTTCCCTCTTCCTCCTCCTCCTCTTCTCTCTTCCTCCTGCTTTTTTTCACGCTATCTATGGTTCAAGTTGGATCGATGTTTAAAACACGGTCTAAACATACTCTATTGTTGTTTGCAGGATCATTTTTTTCAAATAAACATAAATCACGATCGACATTTACATGCAGGATCCAAAAAAAACAATCCTAAAGACCAGAGGGTATCGGGGCTGGAATGTACCATCTCTGGGGACTCGGCAATCCAAGATGAGAAGGCTCCTCGCCTGGCGTTCACGGCTGGGCCGTTCCGCCTCATTGGGGTCGGGGTCCGATCACGCTCGCTGATCGGAGCACGAGTGGGAGAATCGTCGGCAGACGAATCGATAACTCCTCAGATAACTCCTCCCCGAGGGGCCCGAGTGAGGCTAGAAGAGGGAAGAGCGCGGCCCTCCCCGGGGCCGCCGTCCTGACGATCTTGCCCGCTACGAGGTTCATGATGTAGTCTCGCGGGCAAATCGGCTGTCTCAACGTGGCTCGATCCCTTAGCGACTTGGTCGCGGGTTTCGGCTGATAACCAGTCTTTCCTCTGAGAATCGTGGTAAGATGCTAAAGGAACTTTGGTCTCATGGTCTCCAATACTTATATCCTGGGCTTCACGCCCAGCGAGAGACGGATTGGGATAAGCCATGGCTCATAAATGGGTACTCCGTATAGCAAATGGTAAGAAGCACGGCAAGGGAGGAGGCCGGCCGGCCGACGCCCGTGCGCGGGCGCGCGGCGGCGCGCTCCTTTTCTGGATTGATACCAAACAGCTGTTAATGTATATCAAGGTCTGGCAAGGCAGGCGGCAGCAGAGGCGCAAAATGATGAGGCGGAGAGGAGCATATTTACTCCCGCAGGTGCACCAGCACCAGCTTCCTCGAAGGGCAATTAACCGACCTGCCTCCCTCTATGCCTCTAGGCCTCTTTCCCTGTCTCCCTCCCCGTCCCAACTCATCCCCCCTCCTCCTCCTCCGCCCTCCTCCTCCTAATCATCATGACCATGACAATGATAACCACATCACCATCTCCACCACCATCAACATCACCATCACGAACATCATCGCCAACATCATCACCACCACCGTCATCGCCACCACCACCGTCATCGCCACCATCACCATCGCCATTACCAGCACCAGCACCATCATCACAATCATCATGTGCGTCAGCAGTAGCATCATCATCATCATCGTAATCAGCATCACCAACACACACATCATCGCCATCAACCTCCTCGTCCTCGTCGTCGTCATCGCCTTCATCGTCATCACCGTCCCCACCACCATCACCAGCACCATCGCCATCAGCATCACCACCACATACATCATCGCCATCAGCATCCTCATCCTCATCCTCATCCTCGTTGTCGTCATCGCCTTCATCGCCATCACCGTCCCCGCCACAATCACCAGCACCATCGTCATCACCATCACAATCACAATCGACATCAGCATCAACGTCCTCATCGTCACGCTCGTCATTATCATCCTTATCAGTATCATCCTTATCATCTTCATTCTGGTCATCATACTCATAACCACCACCACCAACGCCAACACCAACACCATCCTCGGCATCATCAGCATCTTCAGCATTATCTCAGTCACCATGAACACAACCATCACCATCGTAAGCATCAGCATCGCCATCGCAACCATAAGCATCAGCATCACCACCACCAACATGATGATGATGATGATGATGATGATGATGATGATGATGATGATGTTCATGTTCATCACCACCATCATCATCATCATCAGCATCATCGTCAGCATCACCACCACCATCACCAGCATAATCCTCATCAGCATCATCATAAGCAGCATCAATCTCATCATGTTGAGCAGTATCTCGATGTAGTCCTCTTCCACCTCGTCCTCACAGTCCTCCTCTGAGACTCGTACCAACACAACTTACCGCAAACAAGCCAACCATCGACCATCCCAGCGTGCCTCAGGCTGCATGTTCGCGCTGCGGAGTCCTCCTCAGCATCCTCCTGCTCCCCCCCCCCCCCAGGGGCGATAAATCCTCGGCGAGCTCACCAGAGATCTTCGGATGCGTGCGCACGAACTGCCCCCATCCAGGGCGCGGGCGCAGGCGCAGACGCGACAGCGACGACGACCTGGGAGGGAGGGAGGGAGGGAAGAAGGGAAGGAGGGGAGAGCCGCCTCCTCCCTCCTTCCAACTTCTCCACCTCCTCCTGCACCTTCTCATCATCCTCATCCGTCACATAGCCAATTTGGCTCAAACCACTTTGGCTCACGACGGAACTTGCTCCCCGTCCCAGCTCCAGACAGACAGCACCTCCGCAGGCCTGACTGCCTCGCCCAACTTTCAGCAATAGCGCGCCTGTGGGTCCACACAGCCCACATTCGCCCGAGGAGCCGTCTGTCACAAACTGTATCGGCGCGATGAGATTTCATCACGGCAAGCCCTAGAAGTTATACCCTCGGCATGGCTGCAACGGCTGATTGTACTACAACAGGGGCGTCTCCTACTGCACCAAGTGCGGCACGGATCTAAAGGAACAGAAGTACCAGCGAGGACGTGCAGGCGACCAACGTCAACCACGACAACCTGGGCAGAGCGTGTAGTTTCGTAGGGCCCAACAGAGGACGACCAGACAGGAAAAGGACGAGGACGATGGCGGCGTGCCAAGTCGCGGACTTGTGAAAACAAACATCAGCAAGACCAGTGCCCCCCCACCGATTGCTCCAGCAGCCCGCGTGACCAGCGAGTCATCCCCCATCGCGCTGGCGCAGGCGCAGGTGCTTTTTCTGAAAGGAGTGGACTGGCGACTCCAGCAAACAATACAAGGACGCTGTGGAGGCCGTCAAGCAGGTCAAGCAGCAGGCGCTGGCAGAAACAAGACCCCAGAACAGCAGGCTCAGAACATCCATGACCAGCTCACCCAGCAGCGACGAAGTCTGGTCAACACCAAGAATACCTTGGGCCAGGTTGGCGGCCAGACGGCGGTGCTGTCCGAACGCCACGGCAAGACCCTGGCCGACTGCAAGGATATCAGCGCAGACATCAAGAGGCTCGAGGCTCAGCTACAGGTGGTGACGAGAGTGGTGGCTCCTAGTAAGGTTCAGCAGGGCACCATGTCGAACGCCTTCAAAGAGGTCATTGCCGCACGCATCCAAGCACCACGAGAACGACTACTCCCAGAAGCGGATCAGAAGCTGGCGGAGGTCGCGAAGGTGCTAGAGAGCACCCAATGGAGCAGGACGAGGCCAAATGAGAAGGAATGCAAACAGGCCCAACCAGCGGTGGCGCCTGCGGATTCGGCTTCGGCAGGCGCCACGGGAGTTGGCGTACCAGTTGGCGAAGACAAGACGAGCTCATGAAAAAGGCTCGGAAGAGGGCGGCCCAGCACATGAAGGATGCGGATCGTGAGCTCCAGGAGGTCGGCTTGAACGAGGATGATATCACGAAGCAACGCAAGATCGCGAGCGACAACAGCTCCCCGAAAAAGGGCGAGAACAAGCCCGACTGAGGTCAGCCGTCTCGTTGGCCAGGTGAACATGATGACGGTCAACGGCAACTACTGGAATTCCATCAAGCAACTGCTCGAGACCCCGATCAGCGAGGAGATCTACTTGACCTGTGCCGGGAGAACAAGTTGCGCACCGACCGAACAGGTCATCACTCAGGGCAGTCAGTTGTGAAGTGGGCCCGGATGGAATGCAGATTAAAGGCAGGCACATTCAATTCCACCAACACACACTCTCAGCTGAAGTGTGCGGTTTGGTGCGAACTGATTTGGTTTTGGAACCGAAGGTTTGCAGGTCCCCTCGGAGGCCAAAAATATCAGATCCCATTTACATTTTGTGGAAGTAAGAACGGAACAGCCTGGGCTTGGAGGCATTGGTAATCTGCTGGCGTACATGCTGGTCAACTCTGGTCTGAACGAGACCTATTTAGAATTGCTCCCAGCGGCCACCATGATCCAAGAGTGGTGACAGATACTTATCACCACGGCAGGCAAATATAACAAAAACCCCCGACGCATCTGACATCACGGTTTTCCCCAGATAATCGACACGTCCGTTAGCGCCCCCGAGGGACCCACGTTCAAAACAAGATTCAGCCAACCGGTATGGACAATTTTGTTCACGGCAAGCTGTTTGGAACAACGCCTGGGGTAACCAGCTGTTCATCACAACTACCCGCCGTCGGCCCAAAGGTCAATCAGTGCTTATTCAGGCGAACGAATTGTTTTTGCCACCCCTCACGAGGATCGTGATCCCCGAGGGGGGAACGCAAATCGAGTACCCTCCCTCTTTTGACCGACTGCCTCCAAGATGGCCCGAAAAGGCCCTCCTGGGCACCCAAAAGGCCCCCAAGAGGCCCCAAAATGGCCCCAAGATGGCCCCAAGGGCCCCCCAAAAGGCCTCCAAGATGCCTCCAAGAGCCCCCCAAAGAGGCCCCAAGATGGCCCCCAAATGGCCCCAATATGCCCCCACGAGGCATCCAGGAGGCCCCCAAGAGGACCCCAAGCGGCCCCAAGAAGCCTCCCCCGAGGCACCCAAGACGCCCCCAACCCCCCCAGGACCGCCAAGAGACCCCCAAAACGTCCCAAGACGCCTCCAATAAGCGCCCAAGAAGTCTCCCAAGAGGTATCCCAAGAGGTATCCCAAGAGGCTCCAAGAGGCAGCCAAGAGACCTGTGGCCCTTTTGCAAGCCCTGTTCCTCCTGATCCTCATTCCTCCTCCTACTCCTTCTCTTCGTCGTCGTCGTCGTCGTCGTCCTCCTCCTCCTCCTCCTCCTCCTCCTCCTCCTCGTCCTCCTCCTCCTCCTCCTCCTCCTCCTCCTTCTCCTCCTTCTCATCCTATTCATCGTTTTTCGCCTCATTCGTTCATCCATCCGTCCAGCCTCCTCCTTTTCTTCCTCCCTCTTTCGCACGATTCGGCCGTCCCCCTCTTTGCTCCCAACTCGCCTGGGCATCGTTTATGGACGGGCTGGCGGGGATACTTTTGTGATCGCGAGCGCAAGTGGAAAAGGCCGCGCGCCGTCCAAGGCACCCGCTAACCAGCAATATCCTGAATTGCACACTAGAGAGAAGAGAAGATATATAACAGGAGAACAGCGGGAGGTGAGACAAGCCGGGGCGGGCCGCGCGGCGCTCGCGGAGGGGGCGTCATCGGCAGCTGCAGCCGCCGGGGGTGCACGCCAAAATGGCGGCCAATTGGCTGGCAGGGTGGTGTCCCGAGACGGCGGCGAAAGGCAGCGCGGGGGATAGCGGGCCGCAAACACCCACGCCTGTAGGGGGGGCAGCACGCGGGGAGCTGAGTGCGGAGGGGCTATGCATCCCTGCAAGGGGGTCAAGCCTTCAGGTGCGTCAAAGACCATGGGGGCGACGGCGGATCCAGCGAGCGGCGACTGGACAGCAGTGCGCGCCGCGGGACAGGTACGCCGCAAGCAGACTGAAGGCAGTCAGCCGAAGGCTAGTGAGAATACTTGTTAATCAGCGGCCGAGGGCGAGCGCGCCAGCGGCGAGTCACGTCAAAGCGGGCTACGCAGAGACTAATTAAGCAGAGGCGGCGCGAAAAATCTACAACTAACGCGGCAAGCCGAGGCCTACCGCAGCGGCCCAGCGTCGGGCGGGAGGCAGCAGGAACTGAAACGCAATGGAATTGCCGGCGTGCAAAGATGCAGGCACGTCGAAGGTGCTGGAAAGTCGGGATACAAACGACGACCAGGGACAACTCCGATAATTCATGGTTAAGTGAGATACGCGTGCACTCAACGGAGGGGGGGGGGAGGAGGAGAGGAGGAGACAGGGACGGAGGGGAGATGTTTTACCACATGGCAGCACGGCGACGCGCACCTCCACCCGGGCACGGACCCCGGTGGTCCACGCCCGGCGCGCGCGCGTGGGCCCTGACGGCCCACGCGCTCGCGCTCTGGCACGCCTGCGGCCGCGCGGCCCAGGCGTCAGGGAGCAAAGCGGGGTGGGTGGGCACCCGCGCGTCGGCCTGAGCCGAACGCTACGGACCCAAAATGGCGACCTGAGCCCACGCCCCCTCCTACTTAACCTGCAGTCTACAAACCAATCAGACTATGCAAGTTAAATGAGATACGCGTGCACTCAACGGAGGGAGGGGAGGAGGAGGAGAGGAGGAGACAGGGACGGAGGGGAGATGTTTTACCACATGGCAGCGTGGCGACGCGCACCTCCACCCGGGCGCGGACCCCGGTGGCCCACGCCCGGCGCGCGCGCGCGGGCCCTGACGGCCCGCGCGATCGCGCTCCGACACGCCCGCGGCCGCACGGCCACGAGAAAGTAAAAGCGCAGCAGCGCGCGCAGACCGCCCCGCCAGAGGCGCAGGGCGGGGCTCGAGGCCCGGTAAGCCTCGCGCGCGCGGCCACTAGCCTGCGCCCTCGAGGCCGTCCGCGCCCCGCGCGCCCAGGGCGCGGGCGCGGCGCGTGCGCGAAGAGCGCAAAATAAGAAAGAAAAACGAAGCGGCGCATGACGTGCCGGGCGCAGAGCGCAAGCGTGGCCCCGCCCGCGCAGCGCGCAGGAAGAAGGGGGCCGCATAGCGCGCGACGCGCGCGCCATGTTCAGAACAACCTCTCACTCACGGGCCTGGGCCCGATTAGCGGTCCGCCTCAATGGGCCGCTGTCCTCCGCCCGCAGCCCGCGATGCCGCGGTCGCTGGCGTCGGGGTGTGGGGTGCCGCCACGCCTAGATGGATGGCGTGTTCCCCTGGCGGCCACGGCCCTCGTCGCCGCTGCGATCTCCGCCGCGTTCACTGCGGCTGCGGGGGCTGCCGCCGTCGCCGCCCCTCGACGCGCGGCCGCCCGCGCCGGGACTGCCATGCTCGCTCGGGCCGCGGCTGCCCTGGTCGCCCTTGGAGTAGCCGCCCTTGCCGCCCTTGTCGCCCTTGCCGCGGCTCTTGGCGCCCTTGGCAGTCTTGCCGGTGTGATTGCCCTTGACCTTGCCGCCCTTGCCGCCCTTGTCGCCTGCGCCCTTGCCGCGCCAGGCTGGGATCCCTCCCCCGCCGGCGGCGGCCTCCGCGGCGGCTACCGCAGCGCGCCTCCGCTTCTTCTCCTGCTCGTACCAGCCGCCGCGGGGAGCGCGAAGCTGCCCGGCGTGCTTCCCGGTCTTACGCCGCGAGCGGCCGGGGGGGGGGTCGCCGCGACGCGCCCACGCTGGGTCCCGCGCCAGGCTGCGGCTGGGCGACCTCTCGCGCTTGGGCCAGCTGAAGTCGCCCGGCGGGCGGCCCCCCTCAGCCCCCGCGCTCGCAGCACCCGCGCTGGGGCGCTCTCCGTGGCCGGCGCTGGGGCCTGGCGCCTCCCGCTCGGCGTGGCCGCTCTGCCGGGCCTTTTCCACCGCCGTCCTGGGCTTGCCGAAGCCGACGCGGCAGGCCTCGCAGTAGCTCACGTCGCACCCGTTGCAGTGCCACCTCAGGGCTCCGCTGTTAGCTCCGCCCGCGGGGCACATCTCGCAACCCCAACCGTCTCCCGGGTCGAAGGAGCTCCTGCGCATCTTGCGAGCGCACGTCGGGCAGGCAGGCGGCTGGATGGTCGGGCCATCCCCCCCGTCGCTGCCTGGGTCGGGGCCGCGAGGCCGGCTCGCCAACCGTGCATGGGTCCGTCTTGTAGAACCGGTAGTTCGACCGCATGCACTCCCGCGCGCGCTTTGCATCAGCGCGGCGCGGGAACTCCACGAGCACACACGGCTCCCGCTTGTGGCGGTGGTCGTACAGGAAGGCGATGTGCTTGACGACGCCGAAGGGCACTACCACCTGCCTGACCACCTCGGCGTCGACGTGGTGCGGCACCCGCTCGATGCGGATGATGGCCTCGCCCTCGTCGTGCTGGTCACTGGGCTGCTGCTGGGCGCTCTGGCGCTGCGAACTTAGTAGTCCCGTCATTGGGTCCCGGTCGGGACCACTCCCTCAGTTGTCCGGGGGGCACATGGAAATCGGTTTGTTTTTCCATGAGTCGACGTCTTCAGCATTGGGATTAGCCGCTTTCTTTGAGCGCGGATTGTCATGGGGGGCAGTCTCTGCTGCCCTCTTCCGAACAGTTGTTCCCTCATTGATAGTTAAAACATCAGTTTCCATGTCAGTATCAATCTCGGACACAACGTCGTTTGGGCTAAAACGATTGTTTATTGTCCCATCCGGCTGAGCCGGTGGGCAAGCCTTCCCACAAGGCTGAGCCGGCGGCGAGGCTTTTCGAATTGTTTTGGGAGGGCATTATTACAAATATCTTCCCCTTTGCCTTCGTCTCCAACAGGGTCGGAGTCGAACTCATCCACAATGTCATCAGAATGAATCGAGATCACGTCCTCTCCCGGTGGCACGACCGCTTTCTTCCTCAGCGGTCGGCACACGGGTTCGGTCGTTGGTCTCTCAGGCACGCGGGGGCCGCGGCAAGCAAGATTCGAGCAGTCGCCGCAAGGCAACCGCTCGGCTCTACGGGGGGCCGGTCGCGGGGCAGCCCGCGCAGGCTGTTGAGCAGAAGCGGCAGCGGCACAAATAGGATTGGGAGAGGAGGTAAGACGACGACGAGACGACACAAATCTCTCTGCAGCGTTGGCAACGGCAAAATGAACCTGCTTAGCAACATCAGCAGTGTAATCTTCAACGCTCTTACACTCTCGTCCTCTAGCCTCAACATGCTCACGTGCGCCATCACATCTGCGCTCTAGCCCCTCCGCAACAACAGGGGTGGTGGTGGCTATCGTCCAGGGCTTTCTTTCATAAAATTACCCTGGCTATCCTTCAATCCGTACGCACATCCGTGTAGCGCCGTCTTGACAAAGTCTAACCCTCGACGAAAACTCTTTACCTGGGGATATCTCCAATAATTGGATTGGGTAGGCCATTCAATACATGCAACGCCCCCCGCTTTGCGCACAGCGCGGGCAATCGCCCGGAAATTCCAAAACAAGTATCGGACATCGGTTCTAATACCCCGAAGCCTACGCATAGCTCCATGATTTCCAGTGCGGAGATAATGCGCCTCATTCACATATTGCCAGGGAGAGCCACCTGTGCACGGCATAGAGCCCCACAACGTAATATGTTTTCCCTTGAACGTGGCTATATCGTTCAACGCTATTTTGAGTCCCCCATCCGTCCTCATGTCTTCCTTCTCGGTCTATCGAATCACTTTACATGAGTTGTCAGCGAAATTCTTCGGGTCTCCTATTCTGCTTTGAGGGCCGCAACAGCATTCTAACACAAGTCTTTCCCTGGTCCACTGAGTGGCCGGGGCGTAATCTTCTCGGATCCAGAACTCTGTGTATCCGGTCCATCTGCTTAAGCAATAGTCACCGTCGCTAGAATCTCCATCTGGGTCGTGTTCAAAAGGATGATGATACTTGCTTTCTTCGTCTCGCCAATTATCAATGCGGTCAATTGCCAAACCTCGTTGGTTATTGACAGCGCGCGTACGACGTTTATCATCCAACTTTTCGAGGTCGACGGGGCAATCGCCGATCGCCGGCATGAATGTGACGAGTCTCGGGACATAGTGCCATCGTTTCAAACTCTGCCCTTGTCGCATCCATTCATCCCCTCTGTCAGAGAAGTTGGCAGCCGCCGCAGACTGCGGATTGGGGGGCGGGTGGTTTTTGTGAAGAACATCTTCCATATTTTCTGGCCTCATGGAAATATCTGGTTCACTTTCACTATCCGTCATTCCAAACGTGGTTTTCATTTCACGATCAGAGCTTCTTTTGGTTGTATTCTCGATCGAACTCGTTTTCTCGGAACTTCTGCTGTAACCTTCCTTGATATTTAAAGGAGTGATAATACCTGCGTCATCGGCTGAGCCGGGTGCATTAGCAACCGCGAGCGCCTCCGCGGCTTGGCCGGGGGCAGCCATAACAGGTTTACCTTTGTTGGGGCGCTTTGTCTTTTTGTTTTAGTTTTTGCTGGGCATTGCAGCAAGGCCGAACTAGGGCCCAAGCGGGGCTCGAGAATCCCCCCGGGTTTCAGGGGAAGCCCGTCACAAAACATTGAATCAAGATAATCTTGGTGCCGCTTAGCGGCCCAGAACTTGGGCGTAACAATGTTGACAATATACAAGACCTTGACCCATGCCGTAGGGTCAACAAATCGTTTTGTTCCTACGTCAGCAGCCTCTGCGTTCTTTCATATTGTAATTGAACAAGGCCACGAGAAAATTGTTCGGACACAGCTGCTGCATCAATTCTATGCGTTCTCGGAAGATGCATCAACTTCATCGACCCGCCCGCCTTAGCGACCTTACAAACTGCTTGGTTATCTTCCAATAATAAACATCGCACTGGTCTATCAAGCAACATCTCCCAAAGCGGCAATGCCGCAAGCAGCTCCTTGCGTAACGCAAGGTCAGCTGCGACGATCTCAGCCTCGAGCGTGCTGTGGGACGCGCATGTTTGTCGTTGCGATCCCATCGATTGGCCTGCTCTTGTATATGGACCCCAGATGGCTTGATAACTTTCACTCGTGCTCCTGTGTGTGCGAATGTCGCTTGCCAGATCTGCATCAGAGTATTGCTTTAACAGAACGTCATCCTTTTCGTCACCCACCCATGAAGTCATACGGTAATGGGATGTACATTTGATGTAACATATGAAGAGGAACACATCCATGTCTTGCTGTTCTGTCCACTTCGTAATACAAGTGG
The DNA here is from genome assembly GCA_963575745.1 of Prorocentrum cordatum. Lineage (NCBI taxonomy): Eukaryota > Dinophyceae > Prorocentrales > Prorocentraceae > Prorocentrum > Prorocentrum cordatum. The sequence goes on along the minus strand of CAUYUJ010014240.1, from coordinate 225,680 downwards.
CAGTTTGACACGCTGCACGGAGCAGGTCGTATCTGGCCATTCTCGCCCCGTAAAGTATCTTCATCCATACTTTTGCTGCAATGGGTTGGAGCGCACCCGACTGAGTCGGTGGCTCAGGGCCATCAGGGCTTGCTACTGCGGCATCAAGACCAAGCACTTCTATCTCCTGGTCAAAGGGGCCGGTATCAACATTGATTTGCAACGCTGACGCTATGGCTTCCTCAGCTGGGGAGTAAACTTCTCCTCGAAGGCCGCCCTGTCCATCTTCTAAATCAGTAAGTTCCGGGCCAAACGGGGTACCCGCGGCCGGATAAGTAGCCGGGTCGGTGCGCGTAAACTTGAGCGTATAATGTAACACAGGAATCAAAGAACTCTGTCATATCGTATTCTATGACTTTAACCAATTTCGGTTCCCTCGGCTGGTATGGCTCGGTCGTCTGGGGCGCCGAGTCACCCCCCGTTTCCTCCTCACTACTCTCGTCTGCGACGGAGGCGCTTTTTCTTAACTTTGGGAGGAGGCGGGTCCAGTATCGTTGGCAATTCTCCATGCCACTCAATGCTTTGAGTTCATAATCTGTGCTCACACCCTAAATATCGTCCAACAGCCGTCGGAAGCTCTATTTCTATGCCCTTAGGGCAATTATCCGAGGGTTCTTGGAGCAACTTCCATCCTTGGGCAAGCTTGTCGGCAGGTCCCGACAGTTTGAAATCATCAACGTATATGATCAAGGGGATTTGCAATTCTTTGTGGAAATAGCAGCTACGCCACGGACTATATTTCACAAAGCCTTTAGCCGTGACGTGTCCCTCGCAATGCTGTTCCCAATATCCGCCCGAGTCAGGGTGCCCGTACAATGATAAGTACAGTGGACATACAGGGTTCCGCATGTTGGACCATGCTTTGGGCCATTCGTCACGAGGCAAGAAAACCCATGTAGGAGTGCCTCCCAACTTCGACTGAGTGGAGGCTTGTCGGGCATCAGCTTGTTCGATGCTATGGCCTTCGAACAACCCGTAGGTATCAGCTGCTTTGCTGGCCTGCATGGTCGCGGGACTGCTGGAAAGTTCCTGAAACAATGCCACATCTTTGTTTTGATCTCTGACACTTGAACCGTCGAAAACTACCCGACCTTTACACTTGCGGTCTTTGTGTCCTAACGGCAATTCCGAGTTCTTTTCAACAAGGATCGCAAATAATCGACCCACATGGGCCGTTTTCCTTTGAGTTCGGCAACTACATCTGAGTACTCTCCGACACCATTCTCTATCCACGTGCCTATGGCACGCAATCGGCCCCATTCCCATCTCAAGGCAGCTTGAGCGTCTTTGTTTGCATTGGCCTCGTCTTTCGAGACAGATCTGGCAACGGCGGCATCGATGCGGGCGTGTTGCCAGTCACTGGGGAATTGGAAGGGTTCATCGATGATAGATATGGCATCAGTAAAAGGATGTTAGAAATATTGCAAATCAAATCTTTCTTTGTCACGATGACTGATACTTACGGCTGAATTATCTTGTAACGGCATGTGAGGCACGCTTCGCCGCGACGCGGCGGCCGCCGGACTCGAGGTCTGGCTCGCCCACAATTGTCATCAGATTCTTCGTTATCATCATCGGACAAGGGATCCCTACCGGCTGAGCCGGAGGGAAGCCCGTCTCTTGCAATAGTGCCTCCATACCATGTCTGTATCCACCAAATATCCTCGTCATCTGATAGATGTTATTTAGAAACATCTTCCCCTGATGAATCTTTAGCCTCAGATGTGGCTCGGCAGCCCTGGGTGCTTCGCGACGCCGCCCCTCGCCCACTGCCAGGGGTGTAGCACAGGCTGCCATTCTTTATTCGACGTAGCTGCCCAGCCACCTGAGGCGCTGTTACCCTAGCTTCGGGGAGTGCCGCAAGTGGCTGAGCCACTGCGGGATCAGGCGGAGTCGGTGGGTCATCCACATCTGGGCCAATATCGCGCAGGAGGCCGAGACAAAGACCAGGATCTTCTATACCGAAGAATCCTCTCTCTCTCTTCTGCCTTGTATTGTTCCACGGCCTGTCGGCGTTGGGCTTGATTCATGTTGAACCATCGTCCAGGGTGCATTCCGGGATTGGTGGGTTCAGGTAACTTCTTCAGCCATTGGGCACTATATTTTGGGTCTGGGTCCGTTACCCACACTCGGGCTATGGGCACGTAGTCGGGGTCATAATAAAGAACAACTCGTATGCTACATGTCTTTCGACGACCTGTCAACGGAAGCTTCTGAGTGAGCTCTTCTGATGTAAGTCCAGCTACAATCCGTCTGTCTTTAAAGTATTCCATCGTATCCAAAGTTTGAGTTGTTCGGGCAAGAAGTCGCCCTTTCCCGGGAATCTTCTCACGCGGTTTGGCCGCCGAGAAGTTGGACTGTCTGTCCAAACGATACTCGAGTCGAGCGAGTCCCAGTTTCTGATTTTTTTGTCTGCAGGATGGGAATCGCGCTGAGGATCCCTACCGTCAACTACCAAGGGCACATCGCCCACATACAGACCCCCAGGACCATCGTCTTCTAAATCGGCCCCAGAGTAAAAGCGTGGGGCGCCCTCGCCTTCTTGAGGAGGCGATGGCACGATAATGGCAGGATCATCAGCATTAAACGCGCTGCCCGGTCTTATCCCTGTGGCTGGCTGTGGTCCGTCTGGGACGGCCGCAGCTTCTCCTGTCTCTGTAGGGATTGTGAGGGAACGCACCTCTGTCGCCGCTTTTTCGCACGCTCTTCGCAAGGGAAACTGAGGCGACTGGTCATCAGCAGTACCATCTAAGATGTTGCTGTACACTTGATCAGACTTCACGATTGTAAGTCGTTTTCCCTCTGGGGTACGCCCTGATTCCATATTCAGACCGTCCAATTGTCTAAGAGGCATAACGAAACTATCTGGTCCAACCAGTCCCCCCGCTTTGTGCACATCCCCCAAGTAAATCCCTGGAATCATCGCTGCGCCAATCTTGGCGGTTCGAAACCGGGATTCAGGCGGAGGCACGTAACGGACGAGTGACCCGAAGGGAAGAAGCGGAGCATTAAATTGGCATTCGAAGCGTCGCTCCCAACTGGACTGCCCTTCAGCGGGGGTGCGAGTATTGTAGCATAGGCAGAAATATCGGACCGCGTAGGTCCAATATGGTGGTGGAAGACCAGCCTGCATGAGTAAGGCTCTGGCCCCCATTTGCGCAACACCGTTCGCACGCTCGGCGACAGCATTATGCTTCTTATTTCCTGGGATGGTAGGATCATGGGCAATATTGAGCTCGTAACATGCCCTGGCAAGCTCTCTCGCACCATCTGTATAACAATATTCTAACTTTTCCTCCGGGGCTCTCAGGTTTATTAAAAAATACAAACGTGAACAGCAAACTTGTCGTGTACACCCTGAGCGGCGAGAGAATCCGTAGCTCGGTCGCGAAAAGTCACACGCGCGGTCTCATCGTGGAGCCCCCGCGAGAGTTCATCCATCGCAAACAAATGATCCATCGTCGTCAGTTGTCCGAACGGAATGGGGTTAGCGCATGGGCGGGGAACCTGTAGCCCTTTGTTCTGCGCTTTGCGCTGCTGCTTGCTAATAGCTTTGGCCAAATTGCACACTGGACAATATGGGTTCTTGGGAGTATGAGTTAGAAGGTGCGGTAGGGAGGCAGCGGTCTTTTTGAGCCGCTCGGTAAGGGTCTCCGACACCTCAACCTCCGCAACGTCTGGGTCTAAATCTGGCGGTGCGTCGACGTCGACTAAGTCGACGCCGTCAGCGTCTCCAACCTCGCCCTCCTCGGGTCCTGGGGCCGCGTTGCACGCACTGGAGTCCAGTCCTCGGTTTACTTCGTACGGGAGGTATCCTGAAACTCCGCATCCGTAGTGGCATCTGTATGCGGCAGCGCAGGCCTCGGCTTTGCCGGGCTGATCGTCGAATGGACCGACGGCTTGACCGTGGTCGGGCAAAGCTGAAAGACTTTTAGAGGCAGCAATGCCGGTCGGCGTCCGATTCCAACCGCATTCGCTGGCTTTTTTGAGCGAATCGTAGAAGTAGGTGATGGTATCCGCAGAGTCTATCGAAGACGGGAAAACGGGCGCGATCTCAGTCGGCCGCCCATCAGCGTAGCTGTGGGTACCAATCAGCTCATGTGCATGCAGGTCTATGGTTACGCGAGTCTGGACAGCATGGGGCGGAGGGCCTCCCGCCGATTCCACATTGTCCAGGAATGCCTTGGCGCCCGGCGTCACGCAACACCACCGCTCGGGGGGCGCGCTCCTTCCGGCGGCAGCTGCGCACATCCACTGACCCAGCGCCTCCTTGCCTGATAGGGTCAAGTATGGTATCTTGCCCTCAACGGCCAGGTCCACTCTTTGGCCATTGGGCAACAATAGGTAGGGCCTTTTGACCTGCTGGCCAAAAGAAACTAAAGCCGTGATCCATGCACCGCTCTCCTACCGATATCACGCACGGGGTCTCCGGCATGACTAAAGCGTTTAAACTACCACCCTTCAACTTGGGACGCGCGATGCGAACTGAACCGAGGGCCTTGGACTCCCCCCCAGCAGTGTTCAGAGTGATCGTTTGCGGAAGCTTTCGAATCAATATCATTGCACCTGCGCTCCTAATATATTTCTCCGCTACTAGGTTATGCCCGCACCCAGTATCTATAATGAAGCTCAGCGCCCCCAGATATGCAGCGTCTTTGTCTGTGCATCCAGCAGCGGCTGTGCCGCGCGGGCCTTCTTCCCCCCCCCCCCCCCATCGTCCTTCAACCAGAGATGCCAGACATGATCTTGCAGGTCTGACGCTCTGATCAGAGCATCAGCGACTGATGCCCTTGACTGTATCGACATGTGTCTGCGCATTTATCCTGGAAACTTCCACCTATCTTTGCTACTCGAAAGCAACTCTTTCAAGTCGTGGCGATGCGCCTTCCTCCAAGTGATAGTCGGCTCCTCAGTAGAGGGGTGAAAACGGACACGGAGATTGCATATGCTACTATTCCGATGTCGGATGCAACTCTTACTAGGGGGGACGCACCAGTACTTCTCGATCGAGTCCCGAGAAAGAGGGCACAGGAAATTCGCAAGGACATTGACGAGACTCTCGATATGTTTCCTGCTTCCCTGGTGGACCTCACCTTCGGAGGTGCCCCAGTAGTCTCCTCCATCGGTATCAGTTGCAATAGTCAGAAACTTAAGGCTGGTTTGTTTCTGCCCCGAGGGCCCCAGAATAACGGGGCGGGGCACGCAATGGCACCCAAGCTGATTGAATCAGCGGGTCTACTCCAACCCCCCCGCTTTCTGTTCAACTGACGCAGGCTTCGCCACATCTGCCGAGCAAGGAAGGCAAGAAATAATACCACTAACAAAATTTTGTTTATCATCTCTCCAGCACTGACGGCTAAGCCGCCAGTACGGAGCCATCGTCGCGAGACTGGATGACCTGGAGTGGTCTTGGCGAACCAGCATTCCTTACCGCGCGAGCATTTTCCCGTCTCCTTGTAGGAGCGGCAGACCATGTCTTTGCCTTTGCCATTGCCTTTGTTTTTGTCTCCATCCATTTTACGTTTGTCGGAGTTCGCACTAGAGACTCTGGAGCCACTGTTGCTTCCCGTCGAAGATATATTAGCGGCGGCGGCATTAGCTCGCTTGGCTGTACGCTCATACCCCAAAGATTGTCCCGCGTCAAGTTTCGCTTGTTCCCACTTGTCACGCTTCAGCTTCTCAGCATCGGATAGCCCTCTGTGGGCTGCGTTACATCCGCCTTCTGGTCCTCGACAATTCTTGGGATCCCGGGAGAATGCGTAACACGGTATTGTACTCTCTTGCCCACGTAATTGGCTTCTATTCTTCTGCTGTCATCCTTTCCCACGGTTGCCGGTCGGGGTCTGAGATCGGCCCTGCCCCTTGCGGCCCCGGTCCTTCGATCTCCCTCTAGGGTTCTTATCCTGGGCAGGGGCGGCACTGGGTTTTCTTCCCGTACTCGGCTGAGCCGGCGCGGCATTCTTGGGCTTCTTATGATTAAAGGGACAGCCTTTCCCTGCGTACGGGCAAGATTCGCCCTTGCGCGCGTATCTGCACGTGGTCTCGCCCTGAGTCATTCCGCTTTTCATGACGTCTGTGGGTTTTCCCAATTTAGCAGCAATCTCTGCCGGAGCGGCTTTGCCGCCGACATTCTTCCGGCTGTCATTGCCTCCGCCTCCGCCGAATCGTGCTTGCCTAGCACGCTGATTCAAAGTACCCTCATGCACGCTGATGTTCCATTCTTCTTTGTCTCGCAACATATTTTCTTCAATTTGCTCCATCAGCCATTCATAACTTTTCACGCCATGTCCCATTCTATCCTTTGACATGTCGTATAACTGGCATACAAAGTTCAGTTTGCTCGGCTTTCTGAACTGTTCAAGAAAATGTGCATGAATCGATGCCCTCATTTCATCGGACGGAGGCTTAGCGCCGTAAAGCTGTTGATATACGTCTGTCCTTTCATTGTAGAAATGATGCAGGTCAGCATCCGGCTTGCGTGGGTCAATGATTACCTTGAAGATATCACGCGAAATGCGGGGTTGTCCCAACTCCGATCTCACCGAACACCAATGGCAAATGGCTCGCACCATCTCGCGTCCAGGCAGGAGCCTTCCCTCGTTCTGGGCGCTGTATTCCATACGAGTGATCTGTTGGAGGAAATGAGTAAGGTGACCAGGCTGATGGCGATTATTTCGCATCTTGTTGAATTTATCGATGAGGTTCGTTGCAATCATGAGATCGAGACGCTGGAATCGCCCTGCATCTTTCAGCTGCTCATCCTCCACAGCTGGGTTCATAGCCTCAGTAATCCAGCACTGTGCCGCCTGGCTCTCGGACGATGACCCAGCGATCGCACGTGCTGCGTGCATTTGCCACTCCCGAATGTTCGTTACATCAGGGATGTCCAATAGATCAATTTTCTGGTTGTTACCAACCTGTCTCCATTGATCCAACGGCGTGCTTTCGTCAATTACTACTGGGCCATGCGGTCCGCCAGGGCCCTGAGGCCCCCTGCGGCCGCCTCCGCCGTCAGAGGGATCTGAACCCCCTGGGCTTCCCGGAGGCGACCCACTTGGTCTTTTATCATGATCATCTTCACGTGAAGATACGATCTCGGTGTTAGGAGCGTCGCTCTTGTCGCCCCCTTCTCCGCCCTGTCCTGCCTCGCCCGACGACTTGCCGTCATTACCGTAGGACCATCTCTATAGGATGGGCGGTAACTGGCGAGAGTGTTACCTTCGTTAGGCCCAGTTAGCTTGATTCCAACAGGAAGTCCACTCTCGGTGATGCTCGGCTTACCCGGACCTTCTAGGGCAAGGCCTGGAACAGTAAAGTGCTGACGCAACAACGGCCTCACGGGGGTTTCTTGCGAAAACAACGGTAAGCCGAACGAACTTGATGTGAGTCCGGCTTCTCGTTTATTCCCAGTATATGGAGTCGGGTCGGTGATGATAGCCTTAGGTCTCATCATCCCTTTCTCTGCATTAGCTGCGTTCGAAATGGCCTCTTCTTCTCGCATGTTGGCAGCTGACCTTTCACTCTTCCACAAGTCACATTTAGAACATCTTCTAGTGCTTGCATCGATATGCTCTTCACATGCCGACCTACACATCCGACGCAATGGTCCGCCTTCGGACGAAAGCAGACTGCGCAGAACTGGGCCACGGAGGATGTATTTCCCCTGTCCTCGGGAGGAGGATGCGTCGCATTTCTCACCAGCAGGGTTGACGCTCCCGCATTTGCTAAGGTCGTCTGATCAAACTGCGTTGGAACGGGCACGGTGCCGGACGACTGAGCCGTCGACTATTGATGAACGTTCGCTCCAGTCGGCTTAGCCGGCATGCATTTAGCATTGCTCGATTTTATGCGCTGGAGGGAAGATCTGGCTTCTTCATGCGATTTGAGTTCTTCCAGATAAAGATGGCTCCGGTCGGTTATCTTCGCAGCTACAGCGTGGGTGCTAACTGCTTCCAGCCTGGCGTCTTTAAGCTATTCTTGTAAGCTCTGCTTTTCTCGTTCCGCCATAACTGCAGCGAATTGTTATCCTTCTATTCTGGCCGCCTCAACAGCAGCGGCGACCGCATTGGCGTCAATAGATTCATTGGTTGCCATCACGACGGCCTGTCTCTCAGAAGCCAATCATTATCTGTATTTATGTTCAGCTTACATCTCCACCTGCCGCTTGACGGCCGCGGTCTGATTGTACAATTGTTATATCAGCGCTTGTTCCCGCTCTCTAGCAGCCATGGCTAGGGCGATCCGTTCAGCCTCGAACGTTTCTCGAACTTCAACCACGGTTTCAGTTAATTCCTCTCTGTCCATTCGGGCCCTTTCAGCCAGCTGCGCTTCATTGGTCAGAAACTCTCTCTGAGTGTTAGCCTCCGCTAGCCTGGCCTGGCCCTAAATAGATTGTATGAGGAGATACGTGCAATTATGTTTGTTCATTGGGTAACACTCTGCACACAGCCACTGCATGTTACACTTATGGCACACGTCCGAGCAACTCTTGCACACTGGATTCCTACATGCGCCTTCTGGCCTGTTGGCATTTCCTGGGCATTTGCTCTCCGCCTGAGGCGCGCAGTTCGGGTTGCGGTTCCAACAGGCCTCCGCCATGGAGACGGCACTGTTGCTCCTTGAAGTAGATATCGCCCCTGAAATTGGCATCTTGGGTCTTCCCCTGCTTGCGGCAGTTGCCGCAAATCCCGGGGAGCTCTTCCGTGAGGTGTCTCAGGATGGGGGCTGCTATTCTCTCTGGGTTTTTCAAAAGGAGCAACCCTCCTCCACATGGGCCGACCCTGTGCCCAAAGGGCGCTGCTGCGTCCGTGGCAATGGAATGAGCTAGGCATGTGGCCGCGCTCAGAACCGGGACATGTGCCGAGTCTGCGGTCTCTTTGGATCTCCACGTGCAGCCGCTATTGTTCGTGATGAGAGCCTGCTGCGCAGCGACTTGCAGTTCTTCAAGGGGTAGGTCGCGGGAAGCTTCTCTTCTGGTCGGTCTGGCAGGCCGGCACCGCGCTACGTGGTGGTAGAGTGGTTCTGGTCCTTCTTGTAGCAATATTTCATTGTTCGGGACAGTGATTTTGGTGGCGGCCCAGTCTGCTCCTCCGGCGTCGGGCCCGGTTGGTTCCGCTGCCACCTGGTTATCTGCGCCACTATGGCGTCGTTACACCGGCCCGGCGCTAGCATGCGCAGGGCGTCGCTGGTCCTTTGGGGGCAGTCCGCCACGAAGAACTGCGCTGCCAGCAGTTGCCTGAGCGGGGGTACAATTTTGCCGGTTCGTACCGGGTTGCCGATGGGGGCCAGGTGCGCGATTAGGCTAGCAGCCCTGAACCCCCACTGGGAGTTACTTATGGCAGCGAGCTCCATGGGGTCCGGGCCCCTGGGGCTGGGACACCCTGAGTCGCTGAGGCAAGAATTCTGCAGGGGCCTCCGACGGAGCCAGCGGCTGCCAGCGCTGCTTGTATGTGGGTCGCCTGGGCGTCAGCGATGAGCACGGTGGGGGTCGTCTGCTGGTCGCGTTCTGCTTCTGCTTTGGAGCGAACCAACTCCTTGATTTGCTCGCATGCGCTCGGGCCCGACATGGCCAGAGCGGTTCTGGTGTCGTCTGCGCCCCTGTTGCCTACTAAGGACCTTCGCGTGAAAACCAACTCAGCCCCCACTTCTCTGACTGCAGCCATGAGGAGGGAACCTGGGAAGGGAGGGGACCTCTTCGTCTTTCTTCCTCTGGCGGGAATCTGGCTAGCAAGGTCGCCCGCCTCGCGCGGGTGATCAGGGGGGTCGCGCGCGTTCTTTCCTGCTGGGATGGGGGGGCGAGTGCCCCCCCGCCTCTCTCGGGGGCCCCGTCTTCGCGCGTGGGGTAGCTAGCCGCGCCTTCTTGGTCCACCTCCACGTTGGGCGGCGGGCGTGTGTGTGTGTGTGCGCGTGTGTGTGTGTGTGTGGGGGGGGGGGGGCCTGTGTAGCACTACGCGGTAATGTATGCTCTGCATATCCCGCGCTGTCACGTGCGCGCCCGGCCTTCTGATGGTGACCAGGTCGGCTCGCGTGCATTCCAACTCCACCGCTAGTGCGCGCGCTGCGGACGAGAGCTCGAGGCGCGTGATCGGGGGGGAAGGGGGCGAGGGGCCCGTCTCTTAGCTGCAGGTTTCCTGGGTGCTCGAGGGGGGCTGGGGCCCCAGGGAGGAAGGCTGTGATGCTGCCTCTGTCGTTAACTCTGCAGTGGGGGCATCGAATGGGCGTCGAGTTCCCCCCCTCCCTGAAGAATTGCGGCTGACTCTGCCTCCACTGTTCTATGCAGTGTTTGTGAAACCTGTGTCCACAGAGAGCCGGAACTTCCACCGCGCCGCCGAGATCCCCACTGCAGATGGAGCAGACCTGTGGGTCATCTCCGGCGCCCCATCCCGGCATGGGTTCGGGGTCGCCGGGCCTTAAGACCCTCTCTGCGTCGCCAGGGGGGTCTGAGGCGTTGGAAATGGAGGTGCCCAGGCTCTCGATGTGGAGGCGGGTCGTGGACGATGTCTCTTCCTCCGTGAGGCATGCCGTAAGGCCCGCGTTCCGCAGGAAGAGACGTGTCTGCTCGTTCCCGAAGAGGGTGAATGCGTTGGGAGTCTGACCGCCCTCTTCACCCAGGGTGTCTCTGATGTCGTTGGGGGTGTGAATGCCGGCGAGTTGCATCCACCTGTGGAGGACTTCGCAGGGTCTAGTGTCGATGCCACGGACCTGCAACACTGGTCGTAGGAGGGGGATATAGTGGGGCGTGAGGCATAGCCATATGGCGCGGGCTATCCAGCTTCCGGGTTCAAGGTGTGGTCGAGCCTCCCTCAGTAGGCCTTCTGCCAAGAGCTGCGCGTCCGCCCCGCTGAAGGAGCCCCGGTCGATGTTGCGCTGCCTCGCTCTACCGCTGGCTTCGTCGCCCCTCTGTGTTGCGTCCAGGGCTCGGATGACTGCCTTCGCCCGTGAGTATGCCCTCCTGAATGTAGCCGAGGGGGTCAAGCCAGCCCATCGTCCGTTCCTGGAGTTCGGGATGGATGTATCCTCCAGGAAGCGGGGCTTCGAACTCTCTCTCGCGGACAGATGGGAGAGGGTTGCGGCGTCTCTGGCAAGGCGGGCATGGGCATCCTGGAGGGTTACCATGCCCTGCGCATGGCAGCGGCCTGCAGCGTGCGCCACTGTGCGGGTGGATATCTCGGCGGATCTGACGACTTCTCGTAGAACAATCCCCCCTCTCTCTGTGGGCGATCCCCAAATGGAGGGTACGAGGATTCTGCTCCAGGTCACGTTGCTCGCCGCGGTGTCGTTGGCGACCTGTGCGCGAATATCGAGGATTTCTTGCAGTGGCCGAGTGGCACTTTTCCATCTTTCAGGTGAAAGCTGCGCGCCGAAGTTGGGCCAGCGTTCCTCAATGGTCCGGTTGTCGGTCCCCTCGGTCGGGTTTCCTGATTGTGAATGGGCGCCGCTTGGTGCCGGGATTCCCCTCTCGTGGAATCGGGTTCGACGCGTGATGGCTAGGCGCGTCGATGTGCCGCAAGGACTGTCTGGTGCGAGGTGGTCAGCGATGTGCCTCTCCTCCCTCCTAGCGTTGGCGATGATGGCTGAGCAAGCCACGTCGATCGCTGCCGTGTCTACGCCTTGGGCGTCAGATGGTTGTCCGTCAGCGGCGATGTCAATGACGCCTAGCGCTTGGTCCAGAAAGCTCGCCCCTACCTCGGCCCGCAGCCAGTCGGCGTCTTCTGCTGGGATGTTCCCAAGACACATTTGGAACCTCACCCCCAGGCCATCCGCGTTGATTTCAATTCCAGCTGGTTCGAGGAACCGAGCCGGCACCGCTATTCGGGGGAGTTGAGCGAGGCGCCCAGGGGCCCAGTCGCGTAGCTGGCGGTTTGCGGAGGTCTCCATGATGCGGCCCCGGATTTGCGCCGATGCTTCTAGGGCCCAGCCGCGAGGCGCACCGCAGAGCCTGGAGAGTGCACCCACCGTGGCTCTAAACATCGGTTCGTCGCCGAGACTCGCGTCCGCCCTGTCCGCAGATGCATGCCACAAGTCGTTCGGGCTGTCTGTCATGCGCCGCCATGCCGTCAGCAGCTCCGCGACGAGCCATGAGGGGGAATAGCTGGCGGTCTCCGGCAGGAGGTGCGGGGGGCAAATGTGGCTGGTCGAGGGGGTGTCCTGGGGCCAGGAAATTGTCGGGGGAGAATCCGTCGGCTGCGAGGCACCATGGAGTGGCTAGCCTGTGGCAAACGATACACATGGGAGCCTGGGGGCCCCGTATGAGCCAGCAGCCACAGTATTCGCACCTCGTGGGGGGGTGGGTGAAATCTCCAAACATTATCCCGTGGGACGTGGTGTTCAGGGGCCAGGGTTCCTCGGGTGCTTCGCTGCCATCTAGAATGACACCTGGCATGCCCGGAGAGCGGGGCCCCGCGCCCGGCATGGAAGAAGGGGCGGCCCATCCGTTGGGCCCTGCGCCGCATTGGCCCCTCGATAGGACATCGTCGCCCGCGTCGACCCATTGTCTTCTGTCGACGGCGCTACTTCTGACCTCCACGTGGTCTGGGACATCGACTCGGTTCTGGCGATGCTCGTGGGCGAGGCAACGGCATATTTTGAACCTGAGGTCGAGGTCGGAGCCCATTTCCCGCCTGTCTGGGACGGCGTCGCGCCTCCACCTCGCGAGGTCAAGCGTGGAGTCAGGGAGGAAGTCATCTGAAGGGTCCCTCATGCCGACGCCCATGCAGAGCGCTGCGTAGTGAAGAGCATTGCGTTCCAGGTGCGCTGCGAACATTTCAGCGCCAGCGGGGGTCTCGCAGTCCAGTCGCTCAGTCTCGATGTCGGGGTCCCGCGCAAGGCTGGCGTATCGAGGGGCCAGTACCTGGACTGGCCCTGCCCCTCCTAGTCTGGCCTCATGGTCGGCCCCCGTCATGGGCCAGACTAGCCAAGAATGGTCGAGCCGAGCCAGCGCTGGCCCAATGGCGCAGTATTGTCGGTCGGATCCGTGACCAGGCTGCTGCCCCCCACCGCGTTCAGGGGAGGCCCTGAGCGGGCCGGGTGCGTCGCCCTGCGGTCGGGGCCACGGATCGAGTCCAAGTGTCGGGGGGGGGGGGGGGGGGGGGGGGGCGATTCCAACAGAAGTGCGCCGGAGTGTCCAGTCCTAAGCGCATCTCTTGGGTGCGCATCCCATCCGCAGACACAAATTCTCTCCAGGGGCCCTCTCGAGGCTCGCCATGGGCTGCGAGGGCCGCAAGCGTGCCTCCTCGGCCGGCCCCTATGGGATCTGCTACTCGAGGGCCGTAGTGAGGCCCGTCGGAACCCCGGCTCCCGCTCCGTTGAGGGCGAGAGTGTAGTGGTTTAGCGAGGGCGGGCCCGCGCCTGATGGGCTCCTCTTCCATGTCTGAAATGCCCGATTCGTCCTGCGAGTATCTGGCGTTGTCCTGGGGCGAGCAGGGGCGGCAGCCCCCTTGCCCGCGTCGCGTCGGCTTGAGCCGGGGGGGAACGGTGGCGGTGAGAGGAGGCCTGGGGGAGGGGCGATCGGCAGATCCTGAGGAACGGGATCCGATCGGGCCGCGATCGTGGGGGGCTCCCGTCTAGCGGCGCTGGTGCCGCTGCCGGGGGCGCCTACGTTCGGTTCTCCATCGGCGGGTCGCACCTCGCTCCTGGGAAACCCCTCGGGCTGTGGCGCTCCCTCTGGTCCGACTGGGTGAATGGGGGGAGTGGGCGAGATGGTGCAGGCGCCACTGGGAGCTTGCGACTGGGCGCGCCTGCAGACCCCAGCCACTTCTGGTGGGCACCCTGGCCCGCCGGCACTGCGGACTGCCTGTGCGGCTGCTGATGCGCCGAGGCCTGTGGCCCCCAGCCTGACGCGGTCGGGGCGGCTCTCGCTGGCTGCCCCCCCGTGGCTGGGGAGCCCTGCGCCCGGGGGGCCCAGCGCCACCTCCTCTGCCACTCCTTCCGTCGCCCGGGGCATCTCGCCGAGCTCCTCGCGCGTTCGTCTGCGCCTCGAGGGGCTGCGCGCGCAAGTGCTTGTTTCTGGGTTGGCCACTCCCCTCCCGCGCCCCCCCCGCCCGCGCGCTGGCTGGGGGGGGCGGGGGCGCCCAGGGGAAGTCTGGATGACCGTTGATTCTGAACGCCCTCTGTCCTGGCAGCCCCTGCTGGAGGGCCGGCCATGGAGAGCGGGTCGAAGGGGGGGCGCGCGAGAGGTGAGGGGGCGGCGGGGAGGGGCCCCCAGGGCTCAAGACTCTGTCCGTCGGCGATCATGATGGCTGCATTATCGGGGGACTCGGGCCCCCCCGAGGTGCCTATGCCGTTGGGTTGCTCGGAAGGGTCAGGTGGTGTCATTCCTCCAGGGTCGCAGCTAACCGCCGCTGTAGATTCTCTTTCAGTCCGTCCAGAGTGGTTGTTGGTCCCTTCCTCTTCGTTGCCAATAGGCGCCCCAGGGTTGCGACTGGCCGCCGCCTGGGGTGTCACTGGCATCTGGTCCCCAGGGGCGCGACGGCCGCCCGCGCCAGATGTAAGTTAGCGGTCTTCGTCGAGGCTTTGCCTTGAACCCGTTGTATCGGTCACTCCCCGCGGGCATCCAGGGTCGCAGCTGACCGCCGCTGAGAGTTGCGGTATCCCTATCGCCGTTAGCACTGGTTCCTGGTCTGCCCCGAGGGTGGGGGACGGGGGTGGAGTGGGGGGGACCGGGGTCAGGATGGGGTCTGGGGCGGGGGTGGCGGGGGCCAGGGCCCTGCCCCCCCACTCCTGCGCTGTCTGCCCCCCTTCTCCGCCGCCGCGATCCGACCCATCGATCTCCTCTCCTTCGATCGGCACCGTCCAGGGTGGGCCAAGAGCGGCCCGAGGGGGTTCGTGCCGCCTGGCATCGATGCCGTCTTGGTGGCCGCCGCACCCGCGTGGACTGCGTGTCTGAGCTGATCCAGGGTCGCAGCTAACCGCCGCTGAGAGTGTCACGATCGCCGTTTGTACTGGCTTCTGGTCTGCTCCGAGGGTGGGGGAGGGCGGCTGCCCGCGGGGGATCTGAACTTGGTTGGGATATGTGGGGGGGTCGACCAAGGCCAGTGACTGGGCCCACGTGCCCTGCACTGTGATGTCCCCGCCCCCCGCGATGCCATCCGACTGGTCCTCCACGCGAGGCAGCTGAGGCCCGTGCTGCCTGGCGGCGCAGCTGCAGCGATGGCCGGCGCGCCCAGGGGGGGACGGAAGGGGACCAGCCGCGGCCCGCGGCGCAGCGTACGGGCGCCACCTCGAGCGGCGGGAGACTGCCCCGGAGAGGACAGGCCCACCAGACGGCTTGAGCCAGGCTACGGTGGAAATGCGCGAAGCGTCTAGAATTTTATTGATCGTCTAGGTTTCTAGCATCAGGTGTGTCGGGGCCAATCAGCATATGATCTACGATGGTGTGGCGAGCGCACAGTCAGACTGTTTTCCAGATCTGAAAAGTCTAGCAGGGCCACTCTTAGCAACACCCCCTCGAACTGGCAAGCAATGTGCAGACCCATCGGGGCTACAGGCTTATTCCTTAAGGGGATCGGCTGGAGTTTTGCTTGTCCGTTTGTTTTTTGGGACGCCCAGGGCAAAGGAATCGCCCTTACCGACTGCTCCCCGAATGGGCCTGGAATAGATAAATGTTGAAGCAGGATGCGGCCAAACAAGGGCGCCCAGAAGAGATTCAGATGTCACGGTTGCCCGAGGATTCAAAGACAGCCAGCAGCTCGACCAGAAATCGCGGTCGACTTTAATAGCTTTTCTCACGAAGCGCATTTGCCCGCATCCGGTTGATCGCAACAAGATATAGGGTGGAGCCCAGCTGCGGCACCGAGCACGATCTCAGGCAGCTGGAGGACCTCACACATTCTGTGCTATCATGTGGCTTTCAACATTTACCTGACAATTGCAAGGGAGCCACAGAAGGAGACGGTCAAGAATATATCAAGTTCTGGTGTAGTTCTCTGACCCCAAGCAGGCTTTCACAGGCAACATCTTCACAGACTGATCATGCCTAAAACGAGGAGGGCATAAGATCTAGAACCTCGGTGGATGCGTAATGGCGCTAGATGGGCACATATATGTGTTCCACCTATCTGGTAGGGCGTGTGGGGTCCAACCTCCACTCCACCTCCCCCGCTGCTGAGCACTGTTCCTTGCACGTTGCTGGCCGTCCCTGCCTGTGTTTCGTCCCCCCCCCCCCCTCTCCTCCTCTTCCTCCTCCTCATCCTCCTCTTCCTCCTCCTCCGCATCCTCCGCATCCTCCTCATCAGCATCATCCGCACACGGGGTCATTCGCGGAAAACCGTTGCGCCGGTGCAAATCATTCGGCGACTTCCTTAGTATTCTTGCGGCGTCGGGTATGCATTAACTGATACTTGAAAACACAACCAGGCTAGGAGTGCCCCCGGGCCAGACTTCAAAGAGGCAATGTCCAGGCAGTGGTCGGCGAGGGACTCTGGACCATAACCCCAATGCCTCGGGGTCCCCATGTGTGACAGGGGTGGGGACCCACTCGGGCGCACCTGGGTTTTGTTGAAGAGAGGGAGGAAGGGAGGGGAGAGGGAGGGAGGGGGAGGGAGGGAGGGAAGAAAGAGCTGGGCAGAAGGGAGCAGGGAGGAAGGAGGGACAACGGGTGGAAAACATAAACGAAGGAGGCGGAACAGGAAGGGGAGACATCCGTGTTCCCTCCCGTCCCCACCATGACGCCCAGCTTCAGAGGCAAGTAGATTGTCACGATGGGCTGGCGGGCGCCCCGAAGGGAGCGGAACGGGGGGAGGGGTTCCGAGGAAAAGCGGGTGGTTGCCAAATGGATGCGCGCGGATGAAGAGAAACAGCATGCATACCATCATATAACGTAACAGAAAAAGGCGAAAGGGGTGGTGGGAGACGGGCGACTGGGAAAGGATGCGAGGAAAGGAGGATGGGGAGAGGGACGAAGGGGAAAGAGAAAGAGACAACGAAAAACTGACAAACCAAAAGGGGGGGAAGGGAAACGGGCTGGCGGAGAGGACAACTAAGGATGGACAAGGAGCGGGAGACGGAGGAAGAGAAATTACAGAAGCGAACATAAGAGGGGAACAGAAGCCGCGTGATGTTTCCTTTGTCGCTCCAACTTCGCCACTGTGCCCCCTGGCAAGATGGGGCGTGATCGAAAGGCAAGGGCTGCCTGGCAAGGATTAAATTATAGGGCCCGCCACCATCTCGCCACACTGGGTCGCGCGCGCCGCCCCCTTCTCACGGGTCCACAATCCCGTGCCAAATGCAACAAACTCGCGCCCCCAAAGACAGGATGCCTCCATGACGGCCCAGCATGGTTCCAAGATGGCCAACTTCGGCCTCCAGGCGGCCCGCAAGACGGCCCTCGAAGCCTCCGAAGCGACCCAGGACAGCCCCAACAAGTCTTTTGCCCGGATATACATAATCCCTGCAATATGTTCCGTTGGTATATCATTGTCAGTGGGTTTCGCCGATGACATGGGAAAGAAAGGATAATGCCGTCAAGCACACAACAGGATATCACTGCAGGGAAAGGGGCCAGCCCACTGGCCGACGCACGCGCGCGCGCCGCAGGCGCGTCCCTTCTCCGCTATCCTAGAGCCAAAGTTGTAGCTGCAGGTAAACACTCAAGTCATGAAGAGAAGCAGTCAGCGCAGCAGACAGCGCATGCAAGCCTAGAGAGCAGGATGGGCAACATGATGGTGGCACGGAAGGGGTGCATTGACTGCCCCCGCGGCGGGATCCGTAGAGTCGCCCCGGCCCCCAACCCACCTGGCCTGCACATATGCACAGCCACCGGAGCGAACCCCAAAAGCATCTTACGGCTCAACGGTGGTTGCCAAGGGGCGGAAGACCGAAGTGACCCGACGCACCCCTCCTGAGCTAATACTTCCCAGCTCAGGCCACAATGCCCGCGCACGCCTGGCGCGCCCGCTTCGTGATGAACTGTGGACCGGCACCGACGAAGTCGTACTGGTCCTTCTTGTGCTGCATCACCTCTGCCAAAAATTCATCCGTTCTCGAGAGTCATCCCGCGTGTCTCTGTTGCTCCAGTTCCACTGGTACTGATCTCTTGAATAATTACCATATCTATCTCCTCTTCTGCTCGAGCTCCAGCTGCTTGGCTGACTCTTGCCAAAGCCTTTCTCAGGCGGCCTCGCCTTCGGCGAAGGTGGCGGCGGAGGCTCTGGCAGGGTGCTCGGCGTCCCAGAATCACGTTTGAGCTTTTCGTTGTAGTCGCTCAACCTACACAAATGCCAAGTTTGATGTATGGCCAGTGACATTCTGGTGGCGGGATACATGTACACAATACCCCTGAACTTCTCCACTCTCATTCTTGTCCGCACGGTCGTGCGTCGCGTCATCGCCGCCGCCCGTGGCCGGCCAGGCGCCGCCGCCATCGCTCGCGCGGCCGCCCGGCTCTGCAATGGACTCATCTGCCCAAGACTGGACTCTATCATAGTTGACCCAGCCCAGCAAGCATTGGTTCCCGACGCGGCTGGGCCGGCGGGCACGGGGGCACAAGGAGCGGTCCTATGGGATTGCCCCCCCCCCCCCCCCGATACCTCGGTCTCGATATTGGGCGAAAGTGCCGCTGAGCTCGCAGCCCCGACGCGGCAGCGCCGCTCGGTGCGTTCTATTCAGCTATCACGATTGCGGCATATGCTGGTGAGTCAGCCGGGGCGGTCTCTGTGGGAGTCGGCTGGACCGCTCTCCTCTTTTTTCGCATTCAGACATCTGGTAAGACCAATGGCACTGTCTGTGCTGGAGAATCCAAAACAGCTGTTGGCTAGACAGATCCCGACAGTAAATTGAGGTTCCGTAGACGGATGGACGAAAACAATACCATGTTGAATACTTGTGAAAATTTGTCTAACGGGCTCTGACACTTCATGTTCCAATCCTGTGGTCCAGTCGCGAAGCAAGCCGAACTATTGAACAGCGGATCTAATTCGACAGTCCAAATAATGTGCATTGCGCATTACTACTAGAGCTTAATTCGTATAGTTTGTGTTACGCTGCACTTCGCACCCCGGAAATGCAACAGTGATTCCCGCAGACATGAGCAATAATATTACTTCTCGCGCAGTGACAAATATCCGCCCCCATCTCCCGTGAGCGGGGATTCGGTCACACGGTTGGGCCCAATTTCTATTCGCGAGCTCGGACAGTTCAGGCGGCACGTCGTGAATAACGTCAGTGTCCAATGGCGTCGAGGCCTCAGATGTCGATGGATATACAAGAATCAATTGCGTCGCAACTTTGATACTTTCTGGCCGACCATATGATTCAACATTGCACTTTGCACTGGACATGCAGCCAAAAGTAAAAAAAAAATCAAGCCAAAGAGGCAGCGTTGGCATCGGAAGAATAAGCCGATGTCGATGGGCAATGTTATCATTGCGGACGCCATTCGGCAACTCAGCTTTCTCTTCACGGGCCAATGCCGCTTCATCAGCACGGCTGGGCCGATTATGGAGTTCAGCAATTACCCGGAAAACTATGTCTCCAACTTTGTTCGATACGGAAACTCGGTTGGCTTCGTTCAAGTTGTCCGCTAGCACTTGGACCGATGGAATTGGTTCTCCTCTTTCCGCCACTTCTCGCCCCCAGCGGTCCCAGCCCGTCTCTGGGCGAAATTGCTCAGCACTCACATGATTCCACTTGAAAACAGCGAGGGCAGAACATCTTAACGGACGAGCGTATCGGTCCAAGTCAGGCGTCCAGATTAACGGCCACCACTGGGCAGTGGTTGGGGCATTTTCCCCATGCTTGAATTTTAGCCATTCAGCGAATCGGAGCTTGAATGGCTCCAGATACTGGAAGTATGGCTCATGACGCGCCGGCGGCTGTGCTGTGGCGCTGTCAGGTTTCTTGGACGGGACGGCCCCCGGTTGTGAATTTGACAATGTACAGCCTGCCGAAGCAGCCCGGAGACGCATCTTTGAGTTGCTAGCCCACTTGCGCTGGCGTTGTTCAGCTTCGCTCACATTTTCCAGCGCATCAGAGAAATTCTTATCCATCGCTTTCAACCAGTTAGAAATGATCTTGGGGCCGCTTTCCCCTCTTGGGGGTGCGCCCAGACGTGGAGTCAGTCCTAGGCTCGCCCATGCAGCAGCCAACGCATCTCTGTAAGGTGGCGTGAAATAGTCCTTACGGACCTTGTGTTTGCACGTAACGGGGGTGAGGCATCGCAAACAGTGCCCGATACCAGCCCTCACAGCATGGAATTGATGGCACATGAACCTTCATCGTAGGTCCACATTTTCCGCAGGATGAAGGCCTTCTCCTCCTGACAATGTACTCTGCCCAACATCGGCTACGTCTTCATCGGGAAATGCAGATGTCCTAATTGTGCCTTGCGAAAAGGCCACCTCATTTGCAGTCCAGTCTTGAGAATGTATAATGTCCCAGACACTGTGCTGGGTGTTTCGTGCAGTCTGTTCAATCAGCGACAATTGCACAGTACGAGAGATGTCATTAAAGCGTGCTTGTCCCGTTGTCACAAGAGTGCCGTCACGGCATATGCGATATCGTAGGCGGGTCACTACGCGCCCGTTGAAGACAACAACAGATTGCCGATTATCAGTATGCGCCGCATCGGCTTCCCAAAGAGACGGGGCACTCTCACGAGGCCAAGTTCCCTGAATCGGAGGTCGGCCCCTGGCAGGGGCAGCGTCCGCGGCCTGATAGACCTTTGCGAGGGGAGCGCCACCACCCTTCCGCTGGCTGAGCCAGCGAGGGATGTGCGCGGCATATTCAGCAGAGAATGCGCGCCTCGTAAGTATTAATCTAAGAAGTCCGTAATCAGGTGCTTTGCACAATCCACTGAGCTTGTTTTGGGTATTTCATTACCGCTGAGTCTAGCGTGGACTCCCTGATGGCTTCCAAGCTCGCGACGTGCAGTCAGTGCCCGCGGCACTGCGCCATTCCAAATTCATGAGGCGCACGCATGCGTTCTATGCTGTGGGCAAAACAAGAGTGTCCTTGACACGCGCGAAAGAACACTGGCACGGACCTGCGAGCCAGTTCAACTCGATCAATGGAAACATCTATATTTTCATGTTCCCCATCAAAGACTGAGACGTGTGAGGCGTCTGGATTCAGAAAAGACTGCCAGTACTCCATTCGTTTTGTCTGGTCAAGAAGCATGATGTCATCAGCCTTGATTTCAAGGACGTCAATTTCTCCCGATGACCACATCGTTCGACCATGTACGGGAAGCAGTCGTGGCATGAGCGATCCCATCGCTCGTCATCTTCCGAATGAGACTACCGACACACACCCGCCCGCCCGATGATCGGGCACATTCAGCGCAACGTTTGGTAATATACGCCGCACAT
Organism: Prorocentrum cordatum; assembly: GCA_963575745.1. Lineage (NCBI taxonomy): Eukaryota > Dinophyceae > Prorocentrales > Prorocentraceae > Prorocentrum > Prorocentrum cordatum. The sequence continues at coordinate 204,339 of CAUYUJ010014240.1, read as the reverse complement.
TCGCCGACGAATGGCGTGTCAGAATGCGCTCGGTGACAGCATTTTCTCAAATTCTGGAGCTTCACAACGCAACGGACTTGCATCCTTGTCTTGCTAAGTCCGCCTCCGTTTCCTCGGCTACGCCGGTAGCGTCATTCGGCAAAACTAGATGGGTAAGTGCTGTGAAGACATCCTGGATAATCAAAGTTGGCCGATCATCTGAATCGAGTTCTGCCCTGGGAAATTGAATCGCTCGATTAAGCCCTTCCGCAGCCAGCTGCCCTAGCAGCGCAAAAACTGGCTCGTGCACCATGCGCGCATTTTCCTTGATCGTGTTATAGGCGCGCCCACGAATGGCTGCGATGCGGGGCGGCACCGGACCCGCCCTGTGGGCTTCAATAACTTGTTTTCGAATTTCGCCACACGTCTCATCGCGAGTGTTCTCTCGTTCTTGTTGCCCCAAATAAAGGGGGCAAAAGCATCGGTAGAAAACTTTGCACGGCCAACGTTCCCAGTTCGCCCCGGAGGATCTCGCCCCTCAGGGCGGAGCCGTTTACGATCTGGCTGCGGCGGAAGAGCTGGGCGCAAGAACAGATTCGCGACTCCTGGGCTAACTTCTGCGTCGGCTTCCCCCGTGACCGACAGATGAGACTTCTCCCCAGCGCAGGGGATCCTCAGTCTGGCTTCTGTCTCTAACGGCGAAGCCGCAGGGCGCGAGTCTTCTTCTTCGTCTGTCCTCGCGATAGCTGACTCTTCATTGATCCCGGCTGCGCCGGTCAACGCTGCAGGATCAGCAGCCACTCGGGCGCTGGGAAGCCCCCGCGACCCAATCATATGATTGCGAACTTGGATAAAGTAACGGATAATAAAAAACCAATGTTTATAAGGCAGCGTATAATTAGTAGGCTCATTCCTCTTTTCTTCTGCTTGCGTCAAATAGCGAATCGCCCAGGTGGTCATGTCTTCCTTTAAAATTGAGCCTCTTCAGTAGCGAGCCCCCTGATGCCCTCGGACGGATTTCCACCGGGGCGACCATGCCAGAGCCATTTCAACACGTTCTGAAATGACAAATGAGCTCGGCTCGATTGCGGCCCAATGTGCGCATCCAAAAGATCTCGTACAATTTTAACGACAATCGACGTGGAGTCATCGCCATCAATACCAATTGGAGGCATAGGAAATTAGTGATAGTGTCTTTGTCTCACCCCACCACCCCCTTCAAGCATTTCCGGCTGAGAGGACTGCGGGCCATCCAAAATAGGTTCCGCAGTAGGGGGCCTGACAAGCCAAGCAAGAAAAAAATGAGCCCCCCTGGGGCATCCACCTCGATAGATTTCTTGCTAACACCGGCTGTGCCAGGCTGCGTATTCTGCGCATCCGCCGGCAAGCGAAAAGCCGCTTTTTCCTGCAGATCGATGATTGGAGGATCCCTCGGGGGGGGCGACGGAGGCGTAGGCGAGGTCTTCGAACTTCCCGTGCCCGGCGCCCCCGCCGGCGCGGGAGGCGGAGCATCCCTGATAGAAGGGTTCCATCGATGTCGAATATTGGGTGGAGAAGCCCCCGCCCTCCCCCAGGCATCTGGCCGGAGCCGCCTGGCTTGGCCAATGACTTCGAAGCAGGCGCAGGGGGGGGCGGAAGCGGCATCGACGCGCTGTCTGCTAATGGCCCCCAGGGATTCCTGTCTCCTGGCGGCGGTGCCGTGGGAGATGGGCCCCCTTCTTGAGAATCGAAAACTCGACCCAGTAGCCGTCGTGCCTCCTTCGCATGCAGGAACAGTCGGAGCGCGAGGTCTAGCTGGTCTCGGCGGCGGGGCTTGCGGCGCCTTATGAACATCACAACGCGGGGGCGGCTTGGCTGCGCTTGAAGCAAACCCGCCCGCCGGCCGTGCCGGTGGCTTGGCCTTAGCTTCGTCGTGGACTTGACCATCGGCCATTCGCTCATCCCCTTCATTAGCTCCGTCCATAAGCGAGTGGTCAAGCTTGAGATGGCATCCTCTGCTTCTCAAATGTTCCCAAACATGTTCCATTGAAGGATTGCATTCAAGGTGCGGCGAAGCCTTGCCCTGCCACAATATTGGAAGGAGTCCAGGAACCCATTGGCACTGCTGATTCCTGACCACGTTTACGATGCCAGCTCTCTGTTGGCCCCTCGTCCTCTCAACGTTGAAATATATGTCTACAGCTTCGCCGTTCTCACACAGATTTCGCATCGGCGGGCAACTGCCAACCCCATTCGCAAAGAACGCGGCGGGGTGCCAATGGTAAATGAGTATCTTAGTAATTGCGACCCGATCAGAATATATGCGCATGGCTGTTGTGGGCCACCATCGCCGGCCGCAGGTTTCGGACAACTCCAAAATGCAACCTCTACAGTGTTCCAGTACCCATCGTTGAATGTCTCTTCCGCCATCGCGCATCCTGCGCGGGTCGAAAGGTTATCGCCAGGATATGCGAAAGAAAAATAGTCCAACGTTTGACTTCTTCAAAATTCCCCCGTGCTCGGGGTCCGAGGGGAGAATGTGGTATCCCTCCAAGAAAAACGAAGCGTCCCTTCGGATATTCCGCGGGGCTGCCTTGTCCACTTCTTGTCTGAAATCAATTATTCCACTATTCTCTTTCACTCTGAGAGGTAGCGTCAATTGGACGGAGTGCCCCTTTTCTGCGTGCTCATGAATTGCTGCCGTGCCCCACGTGGTGCGGTCAGCTATCGTTCTCCGCCCCCCTGCCACCGAGCGACTACGTCGTGCAACAAAGAACTTCGCCCAACTCGGGATCACATTAATCTGCAGATAGAACCGGTCGCTTCGTAGTCTCTCGAAGCAATTGATCCGCCAACCACGCTTCCCCGTTCGATGGCGCGCACAGACGTATGCGAGCATCGCTGTGCACGAATGCTTCATTAATATTTATCTCCTGCAACAGCTCATCCTACATTTTCTAATGGCCACAAATTGTTCTCGCTGTGGAGGCGATTAGCCAGCTCTCTAGCATTCAAGGGCTTCAGGGAAATTATTCTCTCATTTCCCTCTATCGCAGTGGTCGTGGACTGATGTTGCAGCTTAATGGGCCCTCTGCGAACATTGGCGTGGCCGACGGGAGGAAACGCCTGCTTGTTCTTGCCTAGCTGCGTTGCTTTCTGGCACTCAGGGCACTTCTGCTTTGTGAATCGCTCCCAGTGAACCGGGGGGGGTGCAGCGGCCAGTTCCTGATTGGGCTCAACTGACCGCGCCCGATGCTCGGTTGGACTCGTGGCTGTGCCAAGCCCAACCAGCCCCGCCGCGTCGCCCGGGCTCGGCGCGGCTGTGCCAGCAGAGCCTGCGGTTGGCACCGCTCCTTCGGCGCTGACTTGCCACTGATCATCTTGCCCGGCCACGGGCCGCGCCCCCAAGGCGCGCCAAACGATCCGTTTATCAGCTTTGGCGGGGGACCGGAAGCTGCATTGCGATGCCCCCAGAATTGCGATCGCTCGTTGCATGCGTTGCACAGCGAGAATACGCCTCACCAGCGCGCCGTGCATCTTCTCCCTCAGGGGGGCGCGCCGGGAATATATGGTAAGCTTATTTTGAACAAGAAATGGAGCTCGCTCCGTTGCAAAGAAGCATGATGCCCATGTTCCTTCGAAATGAAATCTCGCCACTCTTGAGATAACAAAGAATGTCGCGCACCTTGCCCCGCGCCAGCTGGAGTGGCCGGGCATGAGCATTGCATGAGTGGATCAGCGAACGGAAGCGTTCCCAAAATCGAATTTGGAGCGCCGTTCTCAGTAGGGCGCCAATCAGTCCAGGGCGACACGTGCTCGTCATATCTAGCTTCTATATTTGCATATCCGCCTGCTCGCAGCTCGTGGTCACGTCCACCCCTGGGCGGCTGAGCCGCCAGAGGGCTGACAAAAGAACCAGGCCGCAAGCTTTGCCGCTTTCAGCATGTGATCTGCAAGTAGTTCGGCCCCAGCTACCCTCGTCAGTGTACCATCTTTGTCCAGCGTATAGGATTCATGCCGATCGAGAAAGTGATTCGCATCAGACGGATCATGACGCAGTCTCCGATGCAGGCTAGCGCCGTCCCAAATCGTTATTCTGGGCTGAATCCCCGCAGCTTTGCATCGCTCAATGCGCTGACTCACACGTGCCCGCAGCAAAGTGGCGATACCATCCAACATAGCATTCAGCTTTATGGTACCATTTGCCGATTGCCAACATCGATGGTCTCCACCAACGTAAAATATTTGAATCGCCCCCGACTTGGAGAGGTTCGCCGCTTCGTCGATCATTTTCTCAGCTGTCCCAAATAAGGGGCCGAACACTGCAAGCAGCATTTGAGGCGCGGCGTTCTCCATATTCGTTCTGTCCAGGCCCTTGAGAATACACTGATTTCCGTCAGAGATATCATTTGGGGACCAAAATATGAATTCCATCGGCGCATGATGACCCGGGATGAGACTTCCCATATGGGGGCGAAACCCGATTGTTCCACAAACCTGGTTTCATCATATGTTGCAGGAGCGTTCTTCCGCAAGCATTCCTCTGTATATCAGCATCCACACCATAAAAATTATCCCGCATGGAAAAATGGGGGACTTGCAGAACCACCATGCCTCTTTTCTTGCGCATCGCGAAATTGACACGTCGAGTCGGAGACTAGATGAATGGCAGCGGTCCAGTACCTGTGCCCTTTATAAGGCGTTCGAGTCAAAGGCCGGCAGAATTCGCGTGGATGTCTGCCAGTCCGCACCATCGCGGCCAGATCTTCGCCGCTAAAAGGAACCCACCCCTGACCATGCACCTCCGCCAAACTCGCAATGGCCTGGCACATTGTCTGGTTAGTAAACTATCCCATCGAACCACGATGGGCAGGATCTACCACGTCAACATGCAGTGTGATTATCTCCTTGATGCAACGAGCCCAATCCGCTGAAACTTCGGCATCATTCAGTGGCGCGGCTGTGCCGGCCCCTGTCTGCGCCCTATGTTGCAACGCATTCCAGATTCCACGTGCCAAGTGCCAAGTAAGGCGGGTCAGGCTCGCCGCCTGCCCCTCCCGAAAAAAGGGCGCGGAGGCGGGCCCGGACCTGGAGGTGGGCCACCACCTCCGCCCCCACTTGCGCGCTAGGACTCTGTCCGGCGTTTCCACCGCTGGACCCCGATCCAGCCAGCCCCCGGCCGCGCCAGCGGAAGGAAAATTGCCGCAGCATTACCGCTCGGAGCGAGCGCCAGGGCCCGAGGAGACGCCTCCCATCGGGGCATTCGCGGCCCCATCATAAACACTCATCGGGGTTTCAGAAGGAATCGTTCTCTCCTCAGCGTTGGCGGCCTTCTTGATATTGGCAGCCTTGGCTGGCCTCGATCCTCCAGCATCGCCCAATCGCTTCTGCGGAGGGTTCGTCTCTTGAGCCGGGCAGCTGTCCTCTCTTGAGGGCGGTTCCACTCGCTCGGGCGGCTGCGCCGCCGAGCGATGTCTTGCCCTTTCGGGTTGAAGTTATTCCTGCAACTCCTTCCCTGCGCGGTCCTGATCCAGGGCCCTCTCAGTCAGCGCTTGCGCAACTACATGGAAGTATGCGCTGGGGTCTCCTCTGACAAATGGGAGTGCAAAGCGAGTGCCCCATCCATCAACGGCTGCGCCGCGAGGAGGCGCATTCCCGGAGGGCCCCCAAACATTCGCGAAGACAACTTGGTTCGTGCATCGGCCGAGGTTCGATTTTTGATGAAATGTCCTTTGCCTTGCATGCGGGTGCGTCTTGCACCTATCAGAACGGGCCAAAACCTGCTCTTCGGATCCCCTGGGGGTCCGGTATAACAATTACATGCCAACGTCGTGCTAGGAAATATCGCCATTCCTTCATTTTCGAAAGATCTGGGGGAGGACCATCGAAATTGCTTCTGAAATTGCGGCGCGAGTCCTTTTGGCAGGCTACCCCAAAAAACGACCCATGGGTCCACCGACATCAGGTTGTACAATCTTTGAATAACCGATTCGTTGCATATCTTCAAATCCTCATTAAGCTTGCCAGCGAAATTGTCAGTCCGAGAATAATTGTGGCCTTTTCCGAGTCATTACAGCCTTCTGTACCCATCGTCCGCGAGCCATCTGTGGAGGCTGATCGCGACAAAAAATATGTTCCAACCTCTTATGGTTCCAACTGGTACGCGCATTTCAATACAACATCGATCCCCTTCTTGGTCACCACCTTTGGCTCAGAATGGCACGTTTCTTTCAATTCAACATCCTTCCGCTCCGTAACAATCATCTCAGAGTCGAATATCTTTGGGTACCGTAGCGTTGTATATGTCACTGGTACTTTGAGCTGCCCTAGCGGCTGTGCCGTTCGGGAGTCAAATATTCCCACTTTCTCGGCAAGCCTTTCTGCTATCTTGGGCGGTTCATTCGGAAAAACTCATGCATCAGGCAGCCGCTAGCATGAGTGTAAATATCGTCATCGTCGCTTCTCTCTGGGCTTTCCCAACAAGTCCTGCAGCAATGATCTGGCCAATCTACGTTCTCGTAACGTTCCCTCGGCTGTGCTGTCATCGACCCCTTCGGATGCTCACTGGCCGAGTTCTTCTCGTCCGCAGGGGCCACCTTGGACTGTGTCCAGGTTATCCCAGCGAGGTACGTGCATCCGATCGTTTTGCATTACTAGAACCACTGATTCTTCCCGGTCATCTCGGACGGTTGCACCGCCAAGACGCCAGATGCTGTCGTCCAGGATCGGTGCACGACCGAAGGGGCCACGGGCTGGTGCCCGCCGCCCGCGAGGGGGGAGCGGCCGCGGCTACGCGACGGCCCCGCTGGCGGGGGGCACGGCCGATGGCGGGCCCGCCCCTGTTCATGAGAGAAAACGGCAGCGGCGCAAATATCCTGAGGAGGGGGGGTGAGATCAAGGGAGGAGTGCGATGCCGCGCGCGCAAGCACAACATGAATCTGCGTTGCAAATTCACGCGTAGTATTCCGCAAAGTTGCACGATGTGCCACGCGCCTCCACGCGCGCATGCGCGCCATCGCACTTCCGTTCCAAACCACTTGTCGACATGTCAGACGTGGAAGCAACGGTATATGGCTGCTTCATGAAATTCCCCTTTCTATCTCTCAGTCCATACGATGATTCCATGCAACGCTGTCTCCTGCAAACCTATCTCTCTCACAAATGCTTTCACCTGAGGGTCTCTCCAATACTGACATTGGCTAGGCCACTCATTACAAACTGTACCCGCCGCATCAACGACAGCGCGGAAAATCTCTCTAAAGTTCCAAAATAAGCATCGGAAGTCCGTTCGGATTCCTCGGGGCCTACGGAGGGACCTGTGGTCACCTTCACGAACATAGCGAGTTTCATTTACATGGTGCCAGGGAGAATCTCCGGCGCATGGGATAGAGTCCCAGTGCGCGAAATGTTGCCCTCTGAAATCTTTAATATCCGTAAATGCCTGGTGTTTGCCTTCGTTGGTCCTCATATCCTCGCATTCAGTGCATCGTATCACTCTACAAGAACTGCCACAGAAGTGCATTGAGTTACCGATGTTGCTATTTGGTCCACAACAGCTTTTAAGTATTGATCTTTCTCCGTTCCAATCGTTTCTGCCCGTTGTTTGACCCTGTTCTGGCTGGGATATCAAATGCATCGATTTCTTGTCACTTGATTTGGCCGCGGCCGCATCAAGAGTTTCGTCATTATAACCTCGGTTCCCGGATCTCGGAAAATTGTGTCTGCACGTCTGAAGCATCTGACTCACTGTCAGCCATGTCAAACATAGCCATCATGTCTCAGTCTTCCTTCAACTTTCGCTGGTGGGAGCCTTTCCTGGAACCATCCTTGTCACTCTCGGAGGGTCTCGGGCTCTTAGCACTTCCGGCTATGCCGGGTGCGTTGTTAGGTCTTTCCTTGTTTGCGACTGCTGAGTTCGGCGCCGGTGAAAGATGCGCATGTGGATTCACTTCACCAGGTCCGGCGTTGCCGTCTGGTGAAGTAATTGCTACTTTGGCCGCGTCTGTTACAGGGGCGGCCGTCACGGGCTTACCTCTGGTGATTCTCTTCTTTTCATACATGTACTCGGCACCGCACCTCCTTGACGCACCACAGCCTTCGGACCTATCCGTGGCTTGAGAATCCCCCCGGGTCCCAGGAGAAGTCCGCCAGTGAACGTCGATGCAAGATAGCCTTGATATCGACTGACATCCCAAAACTTCGGGGTAACAATGTTAACAGGCTAAGACACTTTTACCCATGCACGAGAGTCGGCAACAAAACGTTTGGCACTGATATCAACGTATCAACGGCCTCATTATGCGTGCGTTCGTACTGTAAACTAACGACTCCACTGGTAAATTGTTCAGAAATGGCAGCAACATATATTCGGTGGGTTCTCGGAACGTGCATCAATTTCATCGAGCCCCCCGCTTTTTTATCACCTTGCAACCCGCCTGATGATCTTCCATGAGTGCGCAGTTGACCTTTCGTTGTAGCTGAATTTCCCGCAACGGCAGCGCTGGCACAAATTCAACCCGTAAAGCCAGATCCGCAGCAACACTTTCTGCCTCACGTGCGCTGTGGGACACGCAAGTCTGTCGACGAGAAGCCATACTCTGATTGGCTCTCGCGCACGGTGCCCAAATTACCTAGTGGCTGGCACTGGTGCTGCGATGCGTTCGTAAATCGCTGGCAAGGGCTGCATCCGAATAATGTCGTATAGTCGCCTACCCAAGACGTCAAGTTGTACTGGGTTGTGGACTTCCTGTAACGTATCAATCGAAAAGGTTCATGTCCTGTTGTTCGGCCCACTTCGTTATGCAACTGTTTGTGCGACAAACCGCGCGCAGAAGGTCAAACCGAGCCAGTCGTGCACCATGCAAGATCTTCATGAGAACTTCGGCAACAATCGGCTGAAAAAACTCCCGACGGGGTGGGTGGTTCAGGGTCGTCTGGTCCGGGTTCCGCGGCTAAGCCGGGAACCTCGACTGGCTCGTCTGGGGGACCTGTGTCAACGTGGATCCTGAGTGCCGCTGCTATAGCCTCCTCTGCCGGGGAGTATTTCTCTCCTCTTGGACCGCCTTGTCCATCCTCGAGGTAAGTCAACTCGGGGCCAAAGGGGGTGCCAGCTGCAGGGTGTGTAACAGGGTCAGTATCGGTTAATTGTGCGAAGAGTGTTACACATGATTCACATAACTTAGTCATGTCATACTCAATGGCTCTGACCACGCGGATGTGCCGATGAGTCGCCCCCCGTTTTCTCGCCATCGCTCTCCAGTTGTTGTCCAGAGGCGGATGTGTTCTTTACCTTTGGCGGTGGGGGGTCAGGGGCAGTTGGCAACTCCCCCTGCCATTCAACACACTGAGTAGACAAAATATGTTCGCACCCCAAGTAAGGTCCCACGCTAGTTGACGGGTCGATCTCTATGCCCTTGGGGCAACCTTCGGAGGCTTCTTGCAAGGGTCGCCATCCCTTTTCGAGATTCGATCTTGGTCCAACTAGTAAGGTCGTCGACATAAATGATAAGGATCAAGCTCAGTTTCGTGTGAAAATAATAACTACGCCGAGGACGACATGTAATGAAACCTCTGGAAATCACGTGTCCCCCACGCTGCTGTTCCCAGTATCCACCAGAATCATGATGTCCGTAAAGTGAAAGAAGGAGGGGCCACACGGGGGTTCTCATGTCTGTCCAAACGGGCGGCCACTCGTCTCTTGGCAGGAAAACCATGCCGGGCTTCCCCTAGCTTGGATTGAGTGTAAGCCTGCTTGGCATCAGCCTGTTGAATGTCGTGCCCCTCGAACAGGCCATAAGTATATGCTGCTTTGCTGGCCTGCATCGTTGCTGGGCTGCTAGGAAGTTCCTGAACTAGGGCTACTTCTCTACTCTGATCTCTGGCGTCCGACCCATCAAACACAACTCGGCCTACACATGCGCGGCAGTTGTGCCCTACTTGGAGCTCTGGGTTCTTTTCTACCACAATTTCAAATAGGCGCCCGAAATGAATCGTTTGCCCTTTTCGTTGCCGAGCGACACCATTGTATTCCATCACGCCTGACTCATCCCAAGTGCCAATTCCATCGCAAGTCAGTGACCCATGGTGGTCAGGCGCCCGAACAAAAGGGGTTCTAAGGAGTGTGGGTTAGCGAATGTGAGAGGGAGGCTGCGCTCCCAACCTCGACAACATCCGGATCGACTTCAAGCGGTACGTCGATGTCGACGCCTCATCTGCATCCGCGTTTTGGCCAGGTGCAGCGGCCACCGTGATGGGATCCAGCCCATGGTCCGCGTCGCAAGGTAAGACTCCAGAGACCCCATGCCGACAGGAATTCTCAAACTTAGCCGCACAACCCCCGGCTAAGCCGTGGTGTGATGCCACGCAACCAACGACGTTGTCGTGATTGGGAGATGATGGGGGGTTTACAAGACTCATGACGCCTGTGGGCGTTTGTCCCAGCCGCATTCACGAACTGTCCGAGGCGAATAAGCAAAATAAGTCATTGTATCCGTGGAGTCTATTGCGGACAGAAGTGGGCACTCGGCCGCGGTTGGCCTGCCATCCGCGTAGCCGTGGTTACCAATCATCTCATGCGTGTGCAACTCTATTGTTACGCGACTCTGAATGGAGCGTGGCGGAGGACCTCCCGCAAATCCCACGCCACCCAGAAATGCCTCGGCGCGAGACCTCACGCAACACCGCCGCTCGGGAGTCGCAGGCTTCCCGGCGGCAACCGAGCGCATCCACTGACCCAGCGCCTTTCTGCCTGATAGGGTCAAGTATGGTATCTTGCCCTCAACGATCAGGTGTACTCTGTGACCGTCGGGCAGGAGTAAGTAGGGTCGCTGGCCGGCTGGCCAGACGAAACTAAAGCCGTGCTCCACGCACCGCTCTCCTGCAGAGATCACCGCTGGCGTCTCTGGCATGACCAATGCTTCAACAATTCCATCCTTGAAATTGGGGCATGCGACGCAAACGGAACCGAGGGCCCGTGAAGAACCTCCAGCAGTGTTCAGGGTAATTGAACCTTCTAATCTTTTTATCGTAACCATTGCGCCTGCAGCTCGAATGAACCTCTCTGCAATGTGGTTGCGCCCACAACCTGTGTCGAATATTCACCTAAGAGTGCCCAGGTGCACGGATGATTTCTCTCTGCGCCCCGCAACGGCTGAGCCACCTTGGGCATCTTCTTCATTTCCCTCAGACGCTAGCCAAAGATGCCAAACTGCGTCGGCTAAATCAGATGCCCTAAGCTGGGCGTCCACCTGCGATGCTTTCCATTCAGTATGCATTCGTCGATCTTCTTCTCTCGGAAATCCCCACCTATTGTCTACACTCGAAGGCGCACCCTTGGGCTGCGGCGACGCACCCTCCTTCGAGTAACGCTTGGTTCACGAATGAATGGGGCGAACCTGGGCGCTAAGTCCGCGTCTACCCGCCTTCGCTGGTCTGGCGCAACTTTGTTCTGTGGGGCTCGATGAGCCCGGCTCATCACAAAAGGATACGATGCCCCACCCCTCGGAAGAGGATACAACTGAACGGAAATAGCGACGAATGTCGTCAACTTTTCTTTGCGTTCTTGGTGCGTCTCGGAAGCGGGAACAGCTCCCTCGGAAAATTTGTTGAGATCAAATGAGCATGCATTGTGTGTTAACCATGGTTAGTTGCCCATCTGAATTGTTTTGTAGACCACGAGATCTCCTAGCCAGCGGGGCAAAACACGCCAAGAGGGCTCGGCCGGCTGTGCCAGGGAACCTATGCCTGCCCTTCCCTTGTCGGCATAGCCGGTGGGAGTATCGTGACCACATTTCTACGAAGCAAATAAGCGCCAGGAAGACAAGGGATAATATGCGACGATCGTCTTGGCACTGGCCCATATACGCCAGTGCCTTGCCATCGTCACGGATGGTTTGGCGCGTTCTTCGCGAACCAACAGTCTTCGTCTCGCGGGCAAGCTCCCGTCCCGGTGAAGACCCTGCATGGCTTATCTTTCAAAGTCCCTTTGCCCTTGCTTTTGTTCCTTCCACGGCCTTTACTCGATTCTCGGCTTCTTGGGATTTCTCCTGGCGTTGCATCGCCAGCATTCGCAGTGGCAGAATCAGATTGCCTTGAGGATCTCTGACAGCCTAATGATTGGCCAGCCTTGAGCTGTGCGTCTTCGCATTTGTCACGCTTGACCTTCTCGGCCTCGGACAAGCCTCTGCGCTGCTTGCAACCCACACTCTGAGGGCCCTTGCAGTTACGAGGGTCACGCGACCATGAGCAACACACCATCTTACTCTGGCGTTCTCGAGGAGTCCGCGACTGCGTCGCATTCGAAATGCCGAACTTGTGCGATGGGAGCGAGGAGCGATGCCGGTCCTTTCCTTTCGGGCCTTTACTTCCAGACCTCTCCCTGCTGCCTCTGCGATCATAAGTTCCGCCGGTGGCCCTGCGATCACCGCCCGCTCCCGGCTGTGCCGGCGCGGCCGGTGTCTTAGGCTTCTTGTGATTATGGGGGCAACCTTGCCCTGCCTCGGTGCAATTCTTTCCTTGCTTCACAAATTTGCATGTCGCCTCGCCTTTAGTCCTTCCGCTCGCCGTCTTGTCCGTAGGCAATCCTAATCGATGGATTGTCGCCGCCGTGGCGGAGGCTCTTCGTCCGCCCCCGCCGCCCTCGTTCGTCCCACCTGCCGGGCGGGCCTGTCTATTTCTGGAACTGAGGGTCGATTCGGGAACGGGCATTGCCCACTGTTCTCTGCCCCGCATCATAGGTGATTCGACCTGGAGCAAGAAGCGTTGATAAGTGCGCACCCCCGTGCCCGCAGCATCTGTCGACAATTCATACGACTGCATTGCGTACTCAAGCCTCGGAACCTGTCTAATATGTTCGTAGAAATGCGCATGTATTGAAGCCTTCATTTCATCCGACGGTTCCCTGGCGCCAAACAGCTCTTGGCATCGTTCCATCCAGTCACTATAGAAGCGGTACACATCTTAATATTGGTTAGGCGTCTGTCGGTCAATCGTTATTTGAAACAAATCGCGGCGTATCCAATGTTGTCCGCTTTCGGACCTGACAGAGCAGCGAACACACACACCGCGCGAATCATTTCTCGGCCAGTGAGAAGTCGCCCCTCAATCTGGCAAGAATGCTCCACGGGGTGGATTTGTCAAGGGAAATGAGCATGCTGCGCTGACAGACGCTGGTTGCGCTTCATCCTGGCAATTTTCTCAAGCACATTCGTTGCGCTCATCATGTCAAGGCGCATCAGTGTCCCGGAGTCTCTAAGGTTCTCCTCCGGCGCGTCGGGTTCCATGGCTTCGGTGACCCATGTCTGCGCTGCCTTGACATCATGCCATGATCCAGCTACCGCTCTTATGCAAGGTTGCCTCCATTCACGGAGTGTCTGGACACTCGGTATGTCCAGCAAGTTTACCTCCAAATCACATCCGCTTGGTTGGGATTAAACGGCTGCCAGGCTGGGTCACTATGGCCCCCCACCGCCGTCTCTATCTGGGTCACCGCCGCCACCAGGTCCCCCCGGGGGGCCTTTGGGTGACTTGGGACTGTATTGCGACGATCATGCCACTGCTGGGGGGCTGTACTCTGATCATCTCTCTGATCGTCGTCGTGTCCTTCCAGATCTCCACCTCCTTCACCAGCCATGGCTGAGCCGATGGTGAAAGGAAGGTGCCCAGGCAGGTCAAAGTTGCCAGGGGGCCCTGAAATCTTGGTATTAAAAGGGACACACCCCCAGGGTTCACCCCCTGGACATGCATCGAAACTTCACTCGCACCAAGAGACTTCTCGACAGCCGGTCCAGGAATGAACTGCGATTTTGCGAAAGGAAGCGTGGGTACAGACGGAGCAGCCAACAGTGGCAAGTCTGATTTGTCTGATTTGAATACTGGCGCGCCCATAAGATCGGCGAGATTGCTTGCCTTGCGTTCAGACCCAACATCCTTAGGCAACTCCGAATGTCTCGGCGCCTTCTCATCAGGATCGGTGTTGGCACAGTGAGTATCAGATATGCCTTGCGGTTCTTCCCCTTTCTCGAGATCGCCCTGTCGTCCAAACTCCTTTTTCCCCAGGCGCGCTCAGTGCGCCGCTTGGTACCCGTATCCAGGTGATCCCTATATGTGCGATGGGAGCGAGGAGCGAAGCCGGTCCTTTCCTTTCGGGCCTTTACTTCCAGACCTCTCCCTGCTGCCTCTGCGATCATAAGTTCCGCCGGTGGCCCTGCGATCACCGCCCGCTCCCGGCTGTGCCGGCGCGGCCAGTGTCTTAGGCTTCTTGTGATTATGGGGGCAACCTTGCCCTGCCTCGGTGCAATTCTTTCCTTGCTTCACTTTGCATGTCGCCTCGCCTTTAGTCCTTCCGCTCGCCGTCTTGTCCGTAGGCAATCCTAATCGATGGATTGTCGCCGCCATGGCGGAGGCTCTTCGTCCGTCCCCGCCACCCTCGTTCGTCCCACCTGCCAGGCGGGCCTGTCTATTTCTGGAACTGAGGGTCGATTCGGGAACGGGCATTGCCCACTGTTCTCTGCCCCGCATCATAGGTGATTCGACCTGGAGCAAGAAGCATTGATAAGTGCGCACCCCCGTGCCCGCAGCATCTGTCGACAATTCATACCACTGCATTGCATACTCAAGCCTCGGAACCTGTCTAATATGTTCGTAGAAATGCGCATGTATTGAAGCCTTCATTTCATCCGACGGTTCCCTGGCGCCAAACAGCTCTTGGCATCGTTCCATCCAGTCACTATAGAAGCGGTACACATCTTAATATTGGTTAGGCGTCTGTCGGTCAATCGTTATTTGAAACAAATCGCGGCGTATCCAATGTTGTCCGCTTTCGGACCTGACAGAGCAGCAAACACACACCGCGCGAATCATTTCTCGGCCAGTGAGAAGTCGCCCCTCAATCTGGCAAGAATGCTCCACGGGGTGGATTTGTCAAGGGAAATGAGCATGCTGCACTGACAGACGTTGTTTGCGCTTCATCCTGGCGACTTTCTCAAGCACATTCGTTGCGCTCATCATGTCAAGGCGCATCAGTGTCCTGGAGTCTCTAAGGTTCTCCCCCGGCGCGTCGGGATCCATGGCTTCGGTGACCCATGTCTGTGCTGTCTTGACATCATGTCATGATCCAGCTACCGCTCTTATGCAAGGTTGCCTCCATTCACGGAGTGTCTGGGCACTCGGTATGTCCAGCAAGTTTACCTCCAAATCACATCCGCTTGGTTGGCATTAAACGGCTGCCAGGCAGGGCCACTATGGCCCCCAACCGCCGTCCCCTGACATCCACGCGCTTCAATTTAATTGAAGCGCTCGCAGACGCTTCAATTTAAAATCACAACTATGAGAAAAATCAAACGTGAAATTAAAAATTGAGACGCAGGGATAACATGCATTGGTAGGTCCTGCATTGGTACGTTGTATACAACAGACATGATGGTATGATACACAGCTCCGCTACCACTTATAAGTTCGTGCTTGCAGGGCGAAGTTGCATACAACATATATTGCTCCGCTACCAGCTGTTGGTGCGAATCCAACGGGTAGCAGCGCCGAGTCCGTATCCGACGGGTAGCAGCGTCGGGTATACCGAAGGAAAAGGAGGAGAAGGAGGAGGAGGAGGAGGAGGAGGAGGAGGAGGAGGCCCGAGGAGGCCAGAGGAGGCCAGAGGAGGAGGAGGAGCAGGAGGGGGAGGAGGAGGAGGCAGGGGAGGGAGGGGGAGGCTGAGGAGGGAGGAGGAGAAGGCTGAGGAGGAGGAGGAGGAGGGGGGGGGCAAAAGGAAGCGGAGGGGGGAGAGGAGGGGGAGGGAGAGGGAAGGGGAGGAGCTTCTGCTTTCGCCGCGCCGCCGCGCTCGCCGTTCCCGCGGGCCCCCGCGGGGCCCCACGGTACCTCACCACCAGTCCGTGGGGCACTCCCAGTTCTGCCCGTACCTACGGGGGACCCCAGTTATATTTATAAAAAGGGATTTGTTTTGAAAAGGGCGTTTCTCGATCGTCTTCGCGGCCTGGAAAGCGAAGAACCCCACCCACAGCTTGTCCACCGCCTCTACCAGAGGGGGAGGGGGGCCCATCAACAGGGGGCTTCCTAGAAAGTCTAAGGCTTCTTAGATTTAGGCCCGCTCCTCGAGCGGCAAGGAGTGCATCGGCCTATGAGTCACGTATCCGAAGCAGCACGCGAGAGCGTACGCGGCACTCACGCTGGGTCTGAACGAAACCTCCTTGTGCGAGCTCCACCAAATCTTCCGTGGATTTTCGGCGCACTGGCTCTTCCAATGACAGGGCAGTGGATGGGCCCCAGGGCCCAGACATCCCCGAGTCGACTCATCCAAAAAACAAAATAACACAGAAAATCCCCACTGTCATCCAACATGTTTATAAATCCCCCGAGTCATCCAACACATAGGATGTCCTAAGGGGGGCCCTTCTCACCGCCTAGTCGGCGCGATCGTCCCTCCCTGTAGGCGGCATGACTGGGCTCCGCCGCGCGGCGCTTTCTCGAGGGGCCCTCGAGGAGCCGGAAGGGAGACGAGGCCGAGGGAGGGCAAGGATCGAGGAGAGGGAGGGGGCGGGAGGGAAAGGGAGGAGGGGGGCAAGAGAGGGGAGGGGAGGGAGGAGGGGGCAAAAGGGGGGAGGGAGGAGGAAAGGAGGCGCCCTCGAGGGGGCTCGCGCCCTCGAGGATCTGCCGTCGAGAGCGTCGCGCCCCCTGGTCCTGCGAAAGGGTTTTTGCTTCCTCCTCCGCCCTCCTGGGAGGGAGGGAACGGGCATGGATGGGGGGGGGCAGGAAGGAGGGAGGGACGAGGAAAAAGGGAGGAAAAGCAGGCGCTCTCGGGGGGCACGCGCCCATCGTCGCTTCTGGTCCTGGGACATGGGCCCCCTCCAGGACGGATCCGTGCGACCCGAATCCGTCGTCGCCCCTGGTCCTGCGGACGTGCCTCCCTCCTTCCTCCACCTTCCTTCCTCCCTCCTTTCCTCCCTCCTCCTTCTTCCCCCCCTCGTCCTGCAGGGGCGCCGGATGGGCACCCGCCCCCTGGCACTTCCAAGGCGCGCGCGCTGCTGTCCGTCCGTTCGATCGCTTGCTCCTCCCCTGGGGTGCAATGAGATGTGGCAGAACGCTTTTCCTCAGAAATTCTGTGGCATGGCCTTCTCCAAAAAACTAAAATAAAAATTAGAGCCCATATGCAACGATTTCGCTATGGAAGACATTGCACGGTTCTCTGTCTCGTCTAAGTATGTCCAATACTTGCGCGGGTTTCCTAAGAAACCCGCGCGGAGCACGAGATGGAGGAAACAATGGTGTTTAAACACCATGTGGCCGCCCGCTCTCTTCCAAAAGTGCACGAATGCAAAGGCGCAGTCCTCGAGATCTGCCTGTGCTGCAGCCGGCATCCGCCGAGGGTTCCTCTCAATTATGTCGTGGAACCTCTTCATTTGAATGCAGCAGTGGGGCAAGTACGTAGCAAGGCTCCCCTCGAACAGCGCTGCGTTCTCACGGCACAGTTCTGGCAACAACTTAACGAGCTGGCGTGTTTCCGCCGCTTTGGCATGCAGGCGGGGGTTGTGAGGAGGGCCCAACATTTTCAAGGATATCTTAAATATCTTGCTCATGTTGCCTCGGTGAAACATTTGACCGTTCGCTATGTAATATGCTCTCAGACGCCGCCTAAGGTGAAGAATGTTATCCTTCCGTCTTAAAATGATAGTCCGTGCTTGGCTGCCCGCGAAATTCCCCTCCACACAGATGCTCATCACTGCGCCGCACAGGTACTGAGAAATCCCGAGGTCCACGATATGCATCACGTCTGGGCACAACATGTCGATGTCGAAACCGAACACGCTGAAAATCGGAGCGATAAAGTTGAGCCCTATCTGGTTGCTTGAATCGAAAAAGGTCAAAACAGCAGGATCATCAGCCGAACACTCTATCTCCATCACCCTGTGGGTGTCCTTCACAGGACCAGTCTGCACCAGCCGCCAACCAGCTGTCAAAGCTAGCTCTGGGCACGATCTCCACAACCCGAAGCCACCTATGTCTTCGTCGTGTCGCATGCAGGCAACTAAACGTGCCAGTTGTGCTTTGCTTGTGACCCGTACAGTTTTTACACAGGCCTGAACCATTTCTGCATACATGCGTGCGTCCTTCTCCCGCCACCTGCAATCAGCACGTGACCGTGGATATTCATGTAAATCAGCTTTCTTGCAATCGCAGAAAAAACATGGGGTTTCAACATTGCCCCATCTCTTCACGCCCAATGCTTGTATGAACTCCAGAAGGTCGGCTCTGTATTCGCACAGTGCGCCGACGAGCCCTCCTGCGAGGTCAAATCCCCGCTTCAAGCTGCGAGTTTCATTTCCGAATGGCTCGTTATCATGATTACTTGCAGGGTACAGGCCGCCAGCTAATATATTCAGGCTCCATACGATAACCCGCATAATGGCGCCTATGGTGCAGGCGGCTTTACAACCACACTGGCACATGTCTGATTTACGGATCGCCGTTATCAGGTATCGGGCTTGGGACAGGCAGTTCGACCAGTAGAACGCGAGGAACGTGTCCTTCTTACTGTGAGGGACGCCATCGCTGTAGAACCCGATGGGGACACTTTTTGCTCCATTGGCGACCGTCACTGGATGGCGTGGGTAGTGAGGGGGCAAGTCTTCACTCGGGACGCTGCTCGCATCGAAGTCTGAGGGGTTACGAGCAACGGCCTCTGCGAACGCCTCGTGTGGGAGATAGAATGGAAACTGGATTTCTACTCTGCTCTCCGAGTCTTTGTCCCAAATGGGCACACTTGTCGAATACAGCTGTTCTCGGCTTCGACTGTGCAGCGCTCGCCGAATATGCTCCGTGCGATGCGTGGAGTCTGGGTCCAGCGCCAAATCCCCCACACCTGATCCGCCACATCTCATTGCGTGATGCGCGATTGTGCAAACATCCTGGGGCTGAACGCCGCAACGCCCGAACCAGACCTAGCCGCCAGACAAGCTTGCCCGACATATCCCTTTCCTCATTGTTCCTCCACTCCCCTCCCTATCTTACTCCCTTCTCTTCCCCTCCTCACCCTCTCCGCGTTTTCCCCTCGCCCTTCCCTCCCTGCCCACCTTTCTCCTTTCAGCCGTCCTCGTCCCATTACTGTTCTTCACACCTCTCTCCCTCCCTCTCCTCGAATGTTGTCTGGAGCGGGGTCAGGTACGAGGTTGTGGGTTTAACCGTCCTTCGATGTGAGCTTGCCTTGCGACCACCTGGTGAGCAAGTATGCTCGCAAACCGGCCCCGCCATCGTCCACGATAGGATCAGCCTGCATCGAGTGGCCCTGGCAAAATCACATCCCCACACATGTTCCACATATCGTTTTCTCACGTGCACGTACACCCATGGTTCCACGACCCTTTGATGGGGCAAGTGAGGGGCGTTGTGATTTTGTCCTGCCACTCGGGCCTCCATCGGCTGTGGCCTCTCAGCTCCGCCCCCAGCGACCAGCAGGCTCATGGCAGCTGCTCGCGCAGTCATGGCGGTGAACGAACACTACCAGAAACCAAAACAGGTCCTGCACCAGAAACCGTTCGAGCAAAAGCGGCTGGAAGGCTACTGCCAATGGGGCTTGCAACAGAGCGGAGCATGGGACCATCATACGTGTCATGAAAAAGCTCCTGTCACGGGAAACTCTGCAATCGTAACCAAATCCGATGCATCAACATGATTTCTACACATTGCTCCCATGCTCCAGCCCTGGGGCAATTAGACAAAACAACTCGGACATAGAGAATTCCGATCCAGTTGAGCCCTTCTCCCGTCCCTCCTCCCCCTCCCCCTACCTCCCGAACTTCCTCGTCACCTCCCTCCATCCCTCCCTTCCCCGTCCCTCCCTCCCTTCCTTCCCTTCCCTCCCCTCCCCTCCCTTCCCTCCCCCCCAAAATTCTCATAATGCGCTCTCACGCGCGTCGGGCTTCTCAAGATCGCCCCCTCCAGAAGACAGAACGGATAGCACCTGGGAACTCGAACAGATCTGGCCTGAGCGCTGGTGCCCTTCCCACCCTTCTGGCAATCGCGCCAAACGATCATTTCTCTCGCCGAGCGCCGTTACGCAGTGCGCTCGAGTATATGGCCGCACGCCTCCGCATGCCAAGCGACGCTGAGGGGGGGCCCTGGTCGTGGAGCACATCATAGCACATCATATGCATATAGTATCATTGTGCGTGAGCTGATGACGTGAAGCAAATTATCTCATTAAACCGGCTACGGTCTGAACAAGCCCACAAGGGCCCTCCTCATCATGCTCACGGTTCCAGGGCCCATTCGAAAAAAGTGCACGTTTGAGCTATATCTTTGCATATAGCTCTCTGCACGCTGCACTGCTCACAGCGCATTTCGTCCTCAGGTCGCTTCCAGGCATGCCCTCCCCCTCCCTTCTTCACTCTCTCGCCCTCCCTCTCCTTCCCTCCGCTTCCCACAAGGCGGCACCAGCGGCGCCCCTATCTACCTACGCCTGCGCTTGGTATCGCCATCGCCCTTGAGCGACTCCTCCGCCTCCTCCATGCTCTCCTTGATCTTGGAGATACGCACGTAGGCCATGCGCGCCTCTGAGCAGCCAAAGGGAGCAACGCAAGAAGACCTAAGAGAGCAACCAAGAAGTTATGAACTTACACTGGAGGTAAACTGCAATGCAAAGAGATAGCAAATGTCAGCTGTTATATTCTTGCGCATGGTGCAGTGCTCCTCGTCCTCCTCACGCCCTCCCCCTTATCCAAATCTCATCCGCCCTCCTCCTCCACGCCACCCTCCTTCTCCAAACCCTCAGCTGCAAGGCAAGGGGCCCCATTGCCTCCTTCATGCTGGTGTTCATTGTCTCAAGGTTCGGCGCGGCCCCCTCCTTCGACCTGGCACAGGGACCCCGCTCGTTGCAAGTCGTGGTCGTGCATGCCTGCTCTCATTGCTCATGCTCCCCATCCTTACTGTATAGATCAAGCACGCGGTTGATGCAGCCAAAGGTCTCCGTTCGCATACGGCATCACCTTTTTCACATCATTCCTACTCCCCTTGATCCTCCTGCTCCTCCTCCTCCTCCTCCTCGGAGGCGGTTTGAAAGAACAGTTTCTACTTTGCACGTTCGGTGCTCTGCCAACTCGTCCTCCTCTTTTACTCCTCCCTCCTACTCTTGATCCTCTTCCCCCGTGCCCCTATCCTCTCCCATCGCAATCCTCATCGCCTTCACTGCGCCTCCTTATCACGATACATGCCATCACTAAGAGAAGAGCTGACTTCCCCTGGATGCTCTTGATGGTCTCGTCACGCATATCCGACATCACTTTCTTGTGCGTCTCGATCGACTTCTCGAACGGCTTTAACCACGGGTTGTCTTTCACCTCCCCTATATCAGAAATGCTTCCACGCTTTCGCTGTATACCCTGTGCCGCTCCCTCTCCAGCCTCCCTCCTCCCTCCTCCTTCTTGTCGCCATCCTCATCCTCCTCATCCTCTGTCTCCTTGCCCCTTATCCCTTCCTCCGCTCGTCTCCCCTCACACCTTCCTCTCTCTTATTTATTATCCCTTACCCTTATCATATTACCCATTACCCCTCCCTCTTACCCCTTGTCTCTATTATCCCTTATCCCTCTTATCGATTATCCCTCGTATCCCTTATACCTCGTATTCCTCTTATCCATCCTATCCCTTGATCCCTCTTATCCCTTACCAGTTCCTTCCTCTTACCCCGTATCCCTAGTTTCCCTTGCCACTCCCTCTTATCCTCTTACCCCTTATCCCCTGCCCCTTATCCTCTTCCCCCTTACCCCTTCCTCCACTCTTCTCCTCCCAAGCCCCGCCCCAGCTCACGGCGCCGAGCCCCTCGAGCAGCGCGATCACATTCACGAGGTCCCCGAGCGCATCGGGGATGGATTCGGCTCTCTTGTTGATCATCTGCTCGTCCGAGTTGCCAGCCTGCGCATTCTTATCCTGGGGATCGAGCGGCCGCGCCATCGATCCCTCGATCCCTTCCGCCTCCTGGGCAATTTGCCTCCCTCACTCCCCCTCCCCTCCCCCCCTCCCCTCCCTCCCCCCCCTCCCTCCCTCCCCCTACCCTCCCTCAGGAGTTCCCCCTCCGCCCCCTCCCCTCCCTCCCTCTCTGTTTGTCCAGTCGATCCTTATCATTACCGCTCGAGTCGGACTCGGACTCGGAGTACGAGTACTCACTGTCGCTGTCGCTCTTCTCAGCTTTCACCTCCGCTACACCCTCATGCCCGTATGGGTTTACTCATTGTTGCCACCTCCACGTGACACATACAATATCTCTCTCACACTACATATGCTGAAGTCTGCAACCTGCTAGGGCCAAAATGCTCGACAGTTTCACGCGCAGGAGCTGACCTCCGAGAGCCCCTGTCACCCCTTTCGCTGGCACCATCGCCAGCGATGGCCCACTGCTGGACGAAAGGTCGACGGTGTCCGACCTCATCGTGGTCCTGATCGCCTGGGTGTGGGCCTGGCGGTGACCAGCTATGTCGATGCGCCGTTGCTGCTGATCGCTACTGTTTGCTGCACCGTTGCTGCTGATCGCTACTGTTATCGCCACTGCTTCTCATCACAACTACGCTGCTGCATAAACTCGTCTGCCTCCTCCTCAGTCTCCTCCTTGTCAGCCCTCCCTCCCCTACTCCTCCTTCTCCCTCTCCCCCCTCCTGGTCCTCCTCGTCCTCCCTCGCTTCCAGCATCCATCCTCATCATCCGTCCATGCATGCATGCATCCCGCTCCCTCCCTCGGGGCACGCATTGATGATCTCGCCGTGCTCGGTCACCCGACAGTACATTGTGTCGCCAGTCTGGAGGTCCGTCTGGCCCCGCCCCAAGATTTAGCATTTTCACGTGCTCATCCGCCTTCCCCTCCTCCTCCTCTTCCTCATCGCCATCCTCCTCCTCGTCATCATCCTTATCATTATCCTCCTCCTCCTCCTCCTTATCCTTATCCTCATCCTTATCATTATCTTCAAATGGAGTCAGAACCAAAGCCCCGTCCCATCCTTGATGTGCGTCTTCTTCATCTTCAGGCAGTAGGCCTTGACCGCCTCGGTACGTTCCTTGGCCCTGGAGGGGGATCATCATTCGCCCTCCACCTCATCCTCATGTTCCTCCTCCTCCTGCTCGTTCTCATCCTTCATCCTCATCATAATCCTTTTCATTATCCCCCGATCCGCCTCATCCTCATGTTCATCCTCATCCTGCTCATCCTAATCCTTCGTCATCTTCATCCTCATCCTTGTCATTATCCCCCTCCTCGTCATTATCCTTCTCCTCCTTGTCATCCTCATCCTTGTCATTATCCTCCTCCTCCTCTCCTCATAATCTTCAAATGGCAAAGCTGGCTCCTGATACCCTTGTCCGTCTTCGCGTTCTCTGGCGTCCAGCCGAAGGAAGCCAAAAGGTCGTCATCGTTGTACCAGTTCGAGGACACCTTGTCCTCGTCCTTTGTCTTGCGCTCCTCCATCTTCATGCAATCCGCGTGGGCGAAAGTGCCTGGACGGGGGGAGAGGGGCAAACTTCCTGGTTTCTGATCTTTCTCCTATCCCTATCGTTCTGTCCTCCTTCTCCTCCTCCTCCTCCTTATCCTTACCCCCCTCCTCCTGATCCGTACCCTTATCCTCCTTATCATGCTTACCCTATCCTTATCCTCCCCCTCCATATCACTATCCGTATCCTCGTCCTCCTCATTGTCCTTATGCTTTATCCTCCTCTTCCTCCTCATAATCTTCCGTATCCTCCTCATCCTCATTATCCCTCTCCTGATCCCACTCCTCATCATCACCACTCTATTCATGGTGCTGCTGTGGCTCCGTATCTACCCCTCTGCATACATGGCTGGCCTGTCTCCTTCCAGATCTTCATGAACTCTTTCTGCCCCTCGCGGCTCTTGGCTTTGAACTCTTGCCGGACCGCGCTCTTGGTCTTCTTCATGTGGTTCCTGCCCCTTTCATTGTTCCCTTGTCTTCCCCTTGTCTGCCTGCCCTGTCCTTTGCAAATCGTCGGTGTTCTGTATTCCTCATCGTTTTGTTACCCCCTCCTCCGCATCCTCATCCCCCTCCTCCTTCCTCCTCGCCCGTTAGTGCGCAACACACGCACGACCGCATCTGAGACAGAAGGGCCCTCGAGCAAATGGGCCCCAGACCAGTCCCCGCCTCATCCGTTGCAGGTCGTTTTCGTGCTGCCTCTTCTCAGGGTTGCTCCTGTTCGACTTGGCCCTCTTTTTCCGCTCAGCAGCACTCATCTTCGCTTTCGGGGGCATATCGCCTCCCCTCCCCATATTCCAGAGGAGTCGGAGCGACAGAAGGATCGACAGAAGGATCGAGAAAAGGATGGGAAACCGTGTTTCGCGTTTCACTTTCAGCGCCCCGAAGGGAACAAGTCTGACTCCTCAGGGCGCTTACTGGAGCTGGAGTGAGCATTCTGGCCATGCAATATCCAGACATGGAACACTTGCGCCATTCCTCCCACGTCACCGCGCCTGTCGACCTCCCTATCTCCTGCCCCTCACCGAGCGTCCCGTACATGCCGCTCCCGCTGATGTAACTCCCTCCACATAGGTGCTTCCATCCCCCATCCCTACCTGTATCTATGTACCTCCGCCGCTGCATCCACCCCTACCTATGTCCCATCACCCCTATATATATAATGTACCTCCGCCATTCATCCTTCTGCTTCCTGCATCCACCCCTACCTATCTACCTCCATCCCTCCACCTCCCTCCCCACGCTTTTCTCTTTCCCTCGCTCGCTCCATTTTTTGTGCAATATCCAGACATGGGAATCGGCGATCTCCCCGTCGCCTGCACGCTGCGGCCCTGAGGGCAGACACACGGCACGATGGCCAACGTCGATCGATCGAGCGAAAGGGAGGTGCACTAAAGAGTTGCCGCGCTCATGGAACTGGAGCCTATCTCCCCCCGCCGCCCTGGGCGCACCCACACGCGCCCCTCCCATCGCCCTGAGAGGGGGTCACGATTACCCTCGAGTCGATCCCCCGTGCACTTGGAGCTCCCCCGCCCCCCCATCCCCCCCGACTCTTCGGGCGCGCGGTCGAGCGTCGAAGCGTTCGCGACGCGCGCCCGACGCTTCGGGGGGACGTCGCAGCCTTCCAGGGCTCCCCCCGAACCCTCTGGGGGGGACTTAAGGCGCCTTGGGAGGGGCCACCGACCCCTCCCGCCCCCCCACGGACCTCCTGGGGGGGGGCTTAGGCGCCACGGTACGAACAAACATCTAAAAAACATTAAAAAAAAACATTAAAAAACATTTAAAAAACATTAGAAAACATAAAAAACATTAAAAAACATTAAAAAACATCACCATAGAAAACGTTAAAAACGTTAAAAACATTAAAAACATTAAAAACATTGAGAACATTAAAAAACATTATATAAAAAAACATTACGAAAACATTAAAAACATTAAAAAACATCAAAACCATTAAAAAACAACACATGAAAAACATTACAAAAACATTAAAAAACACATTAAACAACATTAAAAAACAACACCACACAAAAAACATTAAAAAAACATTAAAAAACATTAAAAAACATTAGAACACATTAAAAACATTAAAAAAAACATTAGAAAACCTTAAAAAACAACACCATAAAAAAAACATTAAAAACATTAAAAACATTGAAAACATCAAAAAACATTAAAAACATTAAAAAACAACACATGAAAAACATTACAAAAACATTAAAAAAACATTAAAAAAACATTAAAAAACAACACCACAAAAACATTAGCAAAACATTAAAAAACATTAAAAAAAAAAAACATCAAGAAACATTAAACACATTAAAACACATTAAAAAACATTAAAAAACATTAGAAAACATTAAAAACAACACCATGAAAAACATTAAAAACATTAAAAAACATGAAAACATTAAAAAAACATCAAAAAACATTTAAAAAACATTAAAAAACATTAAGACATCCATGCGCCACGTAGCCACAACAAGCGCACCCTTGGGCCGCTTCGAGGCCCAAGGGGGCGACTGTTGTGGCAACGGAGGGGGTGTTGGGGGGCGCCCAGGGGGGGGGTGGGGCGGGGCGATTCGGTCTTGGGTGTGTTCAGGGGGTGCATCTGGGGGGTAGGTTTCCATAGGAGTGAGGGTGGGCAGGGGTTAAGGTCCTCTGTTAAGAGCCACCCACAGGTTGGGGTTCGAAACAGAGAGCTTAACCCCTACCCCCAGGGGTGAGGCCACCGAGTTCGACCTCCTTAAGGAAGATCGAAATCGGCCGCTTTCTCCCCTGGGTGGGACCCCGTGGACGGGGGGGGGCGCATGGGCGTTCAGGAGGTGGGAGGGTGGGGGCGCTTCTTGCCCCCACCCTCCCAAATGCTTCAGTAAATGGTTGCAAACGGTGCGCTTCATGATCGCCAGTTGATTGTGATCTCCTGGTCAGGGCGCCCAGGTGCACCTGGGCGTACACTCTGCACTGCCTCCTGCAAGCTGCTCCACACCCCTCGCTCGCTGCTCTGCCCGTCCTGCCCTTTCTGCAATCCTCCTCTTTCCTCTTCTCGTTCCAGTCCTCCTCCCCCTCCCCACTCCTGGCCAACGGGTGTCCTTATTCATTGGTTTTGCCCCCCCAGAGTCCCAAATGTTGTTCCTCCTCCTCCTCCTCCCCCTCCTCCTCCTCCTCCTCCTCCTCCTCCTCATCATATATTGATCATCCCCTCCATCCTCGTACAATCACAGCCTCTTCCCCTCAGTGTTTCGCCTGCTGGTTTTGAAAGTATGATTGCTTTGAAAGCATAGCAACACAGCGCAGCACGAAACTGCAGCACAGCAAAAGGCAACACATCACAACGCAACACATGCAACACACAGCATAATGCAACACCGCAAAATGCGACACACCAAACTGCAACCCAGCAACATGCAACACAACAAAATGCACCAACATGTAACATAGCAAGACGCAACACAACAACATGCAATACACACACCAGAATGCAACACAGCAAATGCACACTGCAACATGCATCAACATGCAACGTAGCAAGACGCAACGCAACAAAATGCAACACACCAGAATGCAACAGAGCAAATGCACATTGCAACATGCATATCCGCAATCTGCGCCCGAGTAACCCACGGGTATGATGGTGGCTATTCGTGGCTGTCCGTACGGGTGGCTGTTCGTGGTTGTCAACACAGGTGCCTCCTCAAAATGTTTCCTGCTGGACATCTCCGTGTTCAAAATACCTCCTCCTGGACTTCCTCCTACCCAAAATGCCTCCTCAAAGTGCCTCCTCAAAGTACCTCCTCCAAAATGCCACTTCCTCTTCATCGTCATCCTCCCTGCCCTCCTCCCCCTCCTGTACAGCCCTGAGCCTCATCATCGAAAATCTTCTCCACGATCCCCCCACCCCATTCATACATGGCCCCGTGCGCAAAAAAAACATCTCTCTGATCTCCCCGTTCGCCTGCAAGTCCCTGGGTGCACGTGCACCGTGCGCGGAGCTCTCGGGTCGAGCACTCAGCTGTCTCAGCTTGAGCAGTCTGGGCACTGCTCGGACAGGTAATAATGAAGGCAGAGCGTTCCTCGAAGCACTCGCAAATCACATGACAACTTGAGACGTGGCATAGAATCAATGACGGGGGTGCTCGAGGAGTGCACTTATATCTGGCATCGGAAATCTGGTGTTTCGTATATGTTGTTTTATATCGTTTGTCGAATACCTCGCATCATATGTTTTATATCGTATCGGGTCGGCTGGTATTTCATATCGTATGTCGAATCAGACATGACATATGGACTCGGATGTTCAGTGACGTATTCGATGCTATACCGAACGACGTCGTATAAATATCTTATGATGGTTGAACACACCATGTGTTATCGCGTGTGTCGTACCGCACACGATCAGCACAGCACTCAGCCTACCTCCTTATCTCATCCTCGAGGGCGTGGCCGTCGTTCCGGCCTGGATCACACAATTAAGCCATGATCACCTCGATGCTCTCAGGGTCAGCTCATCCCATGTCTCCCTGAGACGTCGTTCGGGCCCGACGCATCCACTTTCCCGACTCATCCACTCACCCGCTCATCGTTCTCACCCGCTTCCCCGATTCATCCACTTTCACCGAGCGCACAAGGGCAATGCATGCCCTCCCCGCGGCTGGTCGGCGATATCTCACCCCGTTCATGCATTCACCTCGCGGCTGGAGAGATTAGAGGGGGACGGATTGGGATGGAGAGGTGAATGGAGGGAGGGGGAGAGGGTGCCAAAAGCAGTGATCGAAGGAAGCCGAAAGCAAGGATCGAGGAGGGGACCCCCCCTGAATGGGACCTCGAGCGGGATCACACCGACAAAACTGGCCTCGTGCCTCAAGCGCCCTCCCTGTGTCCCGCATTCCCCAGGGGCCTCGCCGAACGTAAATCAAGATGAGAGCGCTCACGTAGCTCTCGCGACATCTCGATACCGCCCTCCCTCCGTCCTCCCTCCAATCGCATTGCCTCCTGGGCGAGCACTCTGCACTGCCTCCTGCTCGCTGCTGGTTTCGGGGCCCTCCAGAGTCTAAGATTTTGCCTCTCCTCCTCCTCCCCCTCCTGGTCAACGGGTGTCCTTATTCACTGGTTTGGGGGCCCTCCAGAGTCCAAAATTTGGCCCCTCCTCCTCCCCCTCCTAATCAACGGCTGTCCTTGTTCATTGGTGTCGGGACCCTCCAGAGTCTAAGATGTTGCCCCTCCTCCTCCTCCTCTTCGTAATCATCCTCGTGCTCATCCTCATCCTCATCCTCCTCATCATCATCATCATCATCATCATCATCATCATCATCCTCGTCCTCGTCCTCGTCCTCGTCCTCCTCCTCATCATCCTCGTCCGCATCCTCGTCCTCATCATCCTCGTCCTCGTCCTTCTCCTCATCCTCATCATCCTCGTCCTCATCATCATGATCGTTTTCCTCCGCATCCTCATCATCCTCGTCCTCCTCATCATCACCACCATCATCATCATCATCATCATCGTCCTCATCCTCATCATCCTCATCCTCATCCGCATCGTCATCCTCGTGCTCATGCTCATCGTCATCACGACCGTCCTCATCCTCATCGTCATCGTCATCCTCGTCCTCACCATCCTCGTCCTCATCGTCATCGTCATCATCCTCGTCCTCATCCTCATCGTCATCCTCAACTTCCCTCCCACCTAGATCTGGAGCTCCGCGTAGACGTCGATCCTCATCTGCAGCGCCTGCTCCTTGGTGGTGCACTCGTGCCAGCAGAGCTTGTTGTAGATGTAGTGCATGACGGTGCTCGACGCGTCCTCCTTGTCGGTCATCTGCAGCACGTTCAGCTGCGCCTTGCTCCAGCTCGCGTCGCTGAGCTGGATCATCTGCCGCCACGGGCCCTTGCCGTCCTCCTCGGTCTCGATCTGGTACTGCACGGTGCTGATGCTCTCGGACTTGCGGCGAAACAGCTTGAGCCTCATCTTCGTGTTGCCACCGTCGCTCCAGAACTCGTGGATGGTGCCGTAGAGGTTCCTTGGCGGGTACGTGGGCTCGTGCTGGTCTGGCACTGCGGCTGGCGGCGGGGCTGGTGCCGCGGCTGGCCCCGCGGCTGGCGGGCCCTCCTCCTCCGCCTCCTCGTTGAACTCCTGGTCGTCCTCGTCGTATGCAGCCACCTCCTCGTCCACCTCCCTGACCTCTTCTTCCTCGCCCTCTTCGGGATCGGCCTCCTCGAAGCTGTCTTGCTCCTCCTCTGGGTCCTCGGGCGGACCTGGGTTGGCCTTCAGGCGCTTCGCTGCCGTCGTCTTTGATTTGGCCTTCGCCTTGCTCTTGCCTGCTGCTTTTGCTGTTGCTTCGCATTTGGCTTTCGCCTTGCTCTTGCCTGCTGCTTTTCCTTTGCCTTTGGCCTTCGCCTTGCCCTTCGGCACGGGCGCCGCGGGCCTCCACCCCAGGAGGGTCGAGCTCGCGGCGGCGGATCCTGCGGCCTGATCTCCTTCGGCCTCCTTTTTGACTTTCTTGTCCGTTTTGCTCTTCCTCTTCCTCCTGCTCTGCCTCTGCTTCTTCTTACCTCCCTCCTCGCGGCCAGGATTTGTGGACATGAGGCTGTCCATGAATGGCAGCGCCCCCGCAGCCCACCTCGGGCGCGCGGAGCTCGGCTCCACGGCCGCTGCCGCCGCGGGCGGTGCCAGGTCCTCTGCCACTACCGTGGGCTCCGCCAGGCTCGCAGCCGCCGTGGGCCCCGCCAGGCTCGCAGCCGCCGCGGGCTCCGCCAGGCTCGCAGCCGCCGCGGGCTCCACGGCCGCTGCCGCCGTGGGCTGCGCCAGGTCCACGACCGTGGGCTCCGCCATGCTCGCAGCAGCCGTGGGCTCTCGCAGGCTCGCAGCCGCCGCGGGCTCCGCCAGGCTCGCAGCTGGTTCCTCCAGAGCCGATGCCGCCGCGCCCGAATCCTCTTCTCCAGGAACCTCCTGGGAGCAGGATTGCGGGAGCAGGAGAAGCAGAAGGAGGAGGAGGAGAAGGAGGAGGAGGAAGTAGGAGGAGGAGGAGGAAGGAGGAGGGGGAGGAAGGGAGGAGGAAGAGGAGGAGGAAGGAAGGAAGGAGGAGGAAGAGGAGGCTAGGAGGAGGTCAGGTTCAGCAGAAGAAGAGGAAGGAGAGGAGGAGGAGGAGGAGGAGGAGGAAGAGGAGGAGGAGGAGGAGGAGGAGGAGGAGGGAGCGGCGAGCTGTCCTCGACGCCGTCGCCAGACATCATCTTGAAATACATGTCCAACTCTTCTGCGCTGATGTCCTCGACGTCGTACGCCTCCCGACCGCGTAGTGTCCCTCTCTCTCTGTCTCTCTCTGACTCCCTCTTCCTGATCCTGATCTTCCTCCTCGGAGCTCTCGTCGAGCTGATCGTCCTCCTGATCCTGATCCTCCTCCTCCTGATCCCCCTCCTCCTCCTGATCCTGATCCTCCTCCTCCTGATCGGAACTCATCCTCATCACAAGTATCATTCATTGCCACTACAACTGCCACCATAGGCATCATCATCATGACCACCGCATTCGTCTTAATCGCCATTGCCGTTATCATCATCATCACCGCCGCTATCGACATCATGAACACTATCACCATCGTCGTCGTCATCATCATCACCAACGTCATCGCCATCAGCATCATCATCACCACAAACATCATCACCATCATCATGGTCATCATCGTCGCCGTACGCAGGCATCCTCACTATCCTCATCGTCATAACCATCATCAGAATTGCTCTCCCCTCGGACCCCCATCCCCGTCCGTGTCGTAGTCTGCCGCCTCGGCCTTTGACGGGGACTCGCAGCTGTTCTTCGCCTTGTCTTTCTGAAAGTGGGCCAACATGATCCTCAACTGCCTGCGCTGGAGGAACCTCCGAGGGGGATGGGGAGCGGCATTATACAGGCTGACCCTAATCGTCCTCATCCTCACGCTGACCCTCATCGTCCTCGTACCCATCATCCTTTTCATCCTCCTCCTCATCATCCTCGTCCGCATCCTCAGCATCCTCATCCTCATCCTCATCCTCATCACCCTCGTCCTCATGGTCATCCTCATGATCCTCGTCCTCATCATCATCACCCTTTCCATCCATTCTCCTCCTCGGAGCTCCTCCTCATCACGAGTACAATTCATTACCACAACAACTGAATCCATAGACGACGGACGACGACGGACGACGACGACAGCGACGGAAGGTGTGGGGAAGGGGATGACTAGAGGAGGGGGAGAAAGGAACCGAGGTTGGAAAGGGGAAGAAGGACGAGGAGGAGAAGGAGGAACAGAAGGAGGATGGGGGACGGATGAGAAGGATGAGGATGACGAGGACGAGGGCGACCAAGACGAGGACCAGGAACAAAATGCGCCTGTACCCGCTAATGATCGACGCCGTCGGCTTGCGCATCTTCTGGCGCCTGTAGCTGACAATGAACTCTTGCTTGAACGCCTCGTCCCACCCAGCCTGGCAGCGGCCCAGAGCGGACGGAGGGAGGAGGAGGAGGAGGACGACGACGACGAAGACGTCGACGAAGACGACGACGACGACTGCGACGGCGCCTGAGACGACGACGACGACGACGACGACGACGACGACGACGACCACGACGACGACCACGACCACGACCACGACCACGACCACGACCACGACCACGACGACGACGACGACCACGACGTTCGAGACTATCGACTGAGACGGCTGGCACGACTGAGACGACCGAGCGACAACGAGGACGACTGCGACGGCGATCGGCGACGACGGCGACAGCGACGACGTCGACGACGTCGTCGACGGCGGCGGGGACGGCGACGGCGACGACCACGACGACGGACGAGCACGGACAAACAACGGACGGCGTCTGGGAAACGAACAGCTGGCATCCAGGTTGATCTTGGGTTCTGGGCCCGCAGGAGGAGGAGGAGGGGGAGGAGGAGGAGGAGGATCAAGGAGCAGCAGCAGCAGCAGCATGGCCAGAGGGGCTGGCGCCTCCGCAGTCTTCTGGCTGAGCCGCTTGCCCTGCGCCACGCGGTCTACGTTAACGAGCGTCGGGATGAAGTCCTGAGACGGAGACGACTGAGACGGCTGAGACGGCTAAGACGACTGAGACGACTGAGACGACTGAGACGACTGAGACGACTGAGACGACGACGACTGAGACGACTGAGACGACGACGACGACGACGACGACGACGACGACGATGACGGTGAGTACTTTAGCCCCCCCGAGCGCCGACGGGGTGAGTACTTTAGCCCCCCGACCCCGAGCGACGACGACGACGACCACTACGACGACGAGGGTGAGTACTTCAGCCCCCGAGCGCCGACGGTGTGAGTACTTGAACCCCCTGAGTACCTTAGCCCCCCCGAGGCGCACCAACAGAATTCGAAACCGTCTCTTATCCATCCTTCCTCTTATCCCTTCTCCCTCTCACTCTTATCCCTCCTCCCTCTTATCCCTCATCCCTTCCTCCTAGTCTGGGGCTATCGTGTAAATGTTTGCCCCGTGTGTCCGCTTTTTGTCTGGGGCTATCAGTGTATATAGTAGAACTCAACTTATCCCCCTCCCTCTTACGCTTCCTCCCTCTTATCCCTCCTCCTTTTTATCCCTCTTATCCCTCAACATATCCCTCCTCCCTATTATACCTCCTCCCTCTTATCCCTCATCTTGCACTCCCTCCTCTTGCACTTCCTGCTCCCTCCGATCCCTTTCCCCCGTCCTCTTGCACTCCCTCATCCCCTAGCCCCCCTCGCACGCACCGAAAAAGAAGAAACAATCTCCGTCAAAGCTGCGAGCTGCGGGCGGCCGCTCGAGGTCTCGGCCGCGTATATCGCGTAATTCGGGATGTTGAAGCCTCCCGGAGGGCTCGCGCGGCCGCGGGCCCAGCGTCGACGGGGGAGGTGAATAAGACAGGAACTCTGGAGAGGGGAGAGCTGGAGTATCGACGGAGGGATGGGCACTGAAGGAACATATGCCGTCGTCTTCGTCCTTGTCGTCGTCGCCGTCGTCGTCGTTTTCGTTGTCGTGTTCGTCGTCCTCGTCATCATCATCATCATCATCATCATCATCATCATCCTTATACTCCTCATCGTCCTCATCCTCATCACCGTCATCCTCCTCATCATCCCCATCATCATCACCACCATCATCATCACCATCACCATCCTTGCCCTCACCATCATCATCCTTATCATCCTCATCGTCCTCATCATCCTCGTCCTCGTCATCATCATCCTTATCATCGTCCTCGTCATCATCATCAGTATTATCCTCATCGTCATCATCACCATCATCATCATCATCATCATCATCATCATCATCATCATCATCCTTATCATCCTTATCATCACCATCGTCATCATCACCCTTATCACCCTCATCGTCCTCATCCTCATCATAGTCTTCGTCGTCAACATTCTCATTGTCATCCTCATCGTCCTCGTCCTTACCCTCGTCGTCGTCATCATCCTTATCATTATCATCGTCATCATCATCATCACCATCATCACCATCGTCGCCATCACGTTCGTCAACATCTTCACTATCATCATCGTCAGTGCCAGTATCGGTATCGGCACCGCTGCCGTCGTCACCTTCGTCGCCATCACCACCAAAATCATCCTTCTCCTATCCCCCTCCTCCTCATCATCATCTTCCTCCTCGCGCTACTCTTCCTCACCCCCTCCTCCTCATCCTCCTCATCCTCCTCATCGTCCTCACCATCTCCTCTTCCCCCTCCTCATCATTATCATACTTCTCCTCTTCCTCCTCGTCGTCCTCCTCACCCGTCCTCCTTGGCCCCCTGGGCGGGGGCGCCGTCGATCATCGGCATGCCGTCGATGATGCAATTGTCCGTGAGAGCCTCATGCTCGCGGCGGCGCGCAAGGGCCCTCTCTCCCCTTGCTATCTCCTAACCTCCTACATCCCTCCCCCGTCCCCCCTCCGACCTTCTTCCTCCCTCTTACCTCCTACATCCCTCGTCACTCCTACCTCCCTCACCCGCCCCCCTCCCTCCTCCCTCCTACCTCCCTCCCCCACCCCCCTCCCTCCCCTCTCCTGCCTCCTTCTTCCCTCCCCCCTCCTACCTCCTATCCCCCTACCTCCCTCCTCCCTCCCCCCTCCTCCGTCACCCTGTTCCCCCCTACTCCCGCCCTCCCTCCATGCCCGCGCCTTCTTCATGACGTCGGGAGCGACGATCGCCGTCTTCTCGTGCCGAGGGGCGCTTTTCTTCGCCGACATCGCCAGGGCCTGGCGCCGTGCGCGCGGTAAGGGGGGGGAGGGGGGGGGGAGGAGGACGATCTGGAGGCCTCAGCTCACCAGGGCCATATGCGACTGATAACGGCATCTCCGCCCCCATCTGCACATCGACTTCGGGATCATGTGGCCCTGGTCCCCATTCCCGATCTCATTCGAGAACGCCGTCGGCTGCGGAATGTCCTACAGGAGGTAAGGGCGAAGAGGGGGAGGAGGAGGACGATATATCGGAGATCAGGGGGCGTAAGGGCGAAGAGGGAAAGGTCGAGGACGATGGGGAGTAGCTATACTCCTCGGGGCACCACGTCGGTACCCCCGCGCGGTCGAATGCCGCGTCGATGTTATATTGGCGATCGTTTCCACAGATGTCGCCCATGCCGCCTCGAAGGTGGTCGTGCCACGATTATGGGCATCATGGACACGACGATCGAATTCGATCGTCATGTCCATGACGGCCGTCTTTATCTCGAGGTCTGGCACGACCGCCCTCGATATGGCCCCCACGGCAATTGACCTCGAGGCACGCCACCGAAGATAGTCGAGCGCCTACCCAAGACATGACGTTCGATCGGTCGAACGAGCCCTCCCCGATCCGCGCCTTCACGCGCGCGGGCTGGCCGCGCCGCGCGCGCGCGGCCAGGGGGCTGCGCGGCCGCGCGCGGCAGCACACTCTCGGGCAGTAGAACCTGCGCGCGAGGCATGTTGCTCGGGCGCGGGCGCAGTTGCAAACTTCCCAAATAGGACGAGAGAGGATGAGGAGGGAGGCGGAGGAGGAGGAGGAGGAGGAGGAGGAGGAGGAGGAGAGCGGAAAGAGGAGAAAGGCGAGGAGGAGGAGGAAGAGGAGGACGATGACGAGGACGAGGAAGGTTTGAAGAGAAGGAGGAAGCGAAGGAATCGGTTTTTCTGTTGTCACCAATCATACCTATCTTACATATTATTACACGCCCGCGTCTATGCTTACCTAACATTATATATACACTTAACGCGGGTGCCAGTACATGGCCGATCGCTACATGGCCACATCGCATTGGTACGTATCTACATATTTTCAACCAAAATGGTCGGAATCCAAAATCGAAATTGAACCCAAAAACCAAGACATAAGGGCCGTCTCAAAAAAATTACAGCTAGAGGATGTCAGGGTCTCCATCTGGGTCACCGCCGCCACCAGGTCCCCCCGGGGGGCCTTTGGGGACTTGGGACTGCATTGCGACGATCATGCCACTGCTGGGGGGCTGTACTCTGATCATCTCTCTGATCGTCGTCGTGTCCTTCCAGATCTCCACCTCCTTCACCAGCCACGGCTGAGCCGATGGTGAAAGGAAGGTGCCCAGGCTGGTCAAAATTGTCAGGAGGCCCTGAAATCTTGGTATTAAAAGGGACACACCCCCAGGGTTCATCCCCTGGACATGCATCGAAACTTCACTCGCACCAAGAGACTTCTCGACAGCCGGTCCAGGAATGAACTGCGATTTTGCGAAAGGAAGCGTGGGTGCAGACGGAGCAGCCAACAGTGGCAAGTCTGGTTTGTCTGATTTGAATACTGGCGTGCCCATAAGATCGGCGAGATTGCTTGCCTTGCGTTCAGACCCAACGTCCTTAGGCAACTCCGAATGTCTCGGCGCCTTCTCATCAGGATCGGTGTTGGCACAGTGAGTATCAGATATGCCTTGCGGTTCTTCCCCTTTCTCGAGATCGCCCTGTCGCCCAAACTCCTTTTTCCCCAGGCGCGCTCAGTGCGCCGCTTGGTACCCATATCCAGGTGATCCCTATATGTGCGTTTCGAACAACTCATGCGTACCTCGATTGAAGGTTCGTTGCTCAGGTGACAGATCTGACTCGGATTGCCTGTTCGTGTCTGAGCTTGCATATTGCCATGCTTACGAACGGGGCGAGCAGCGATCGGATGAGGAGGCGGCCCAACATGCGCCGGCTGCGCGGGCGTTGACGCGAACTGTTCCTCGGGGCCCATTCCTGCCGGCAAAGCCGCACTCGCGCGCCCTACTCTTGGCAAAACTTATGTCGCGGGTTGTCCGGTTCTCCGGGCCGCATCCCGTGATTATTTGCCCATCTGATGTTGCTCCAGGTCAGACCTTAACCTCATGTTTTACTCATTCACGGCCCGAGTAGCAAGAACGTTGTTTCGTCTGTGTTCATCTGCGTGCCCTTTCAAACGATCCCAGGCCACGGCCATTCTCTTTCGGTCCTCATTTCTGATTACCTGGGCCTGCTGTCCTTGTTCTCGAAGGGCCCACCAAGCCTCCGATTTCACTCTTTCGGCCTCGAGTCTAGCAGCTTCAAGTTGATTGCGGAGCTCCTGATTTTCTTGCGCTGCTTGTTCTCGGGCTCCTTGCTCTGCTTCCCTCCTGGCGGCGTCGGCCATTTCTCTGTATTCAGCTTTCTCTCTCTCTCTCTCTCTCTCTCTCTCTCTCTCTCTCTCTCTCTCTCTCAGCCTTCTGCTGATATTCCAACACCAGTTGTTCGGCAATGCTCTGGATTCTCCGTCTTCCATTCTCCTCTCGGGCAAGGCGCCGCTGGGCTTCGCTTGTAACTCCTGCTGCGCTGGCCTCGGCTCGCCGTATCCGTTTCTGCGAATTTTCCAATGGTACTTTTCTCATGTTCCACCTCTTGTGTCATTGCCTGCCTCTCTGCCTCGGATCCCGCAAGCATGCGCTCAGCCTCTTCAGCGGCCTTATTATCTACCTGTGCCTCAAGGATGATCTGCTGCATTTGTGCACTCGCAGCTCCCAGCTGATCTCGATCCTGTCTTCGTCTCTCCGCCTACTCTTGGATGGAGATGAGATGGCAATTGCGCCCTTCCATCGCAATGAATTCCTCGCGATGCCATGCTACACTTCGGACAAACATTCGAACACTGTGAAGGCACAGGCCGTCGACATAAGCCCCCCGGTTTGCGCGCCTGCCCCCGGCGTCGATTCTCCGCCTGAGTCGGGCGCGCGGGCCCGGCATTCCAGCGACTTCCCCGCGTCGAGAAGCTGCCGGTGGTTCTATTCGACGACGGCCGTGGTGACCCAAGGGCGTCGAACCCCCTAGAACTGGAACGTCCGGCCCGGGGGGCCTTGATGGAACGTCCTCGCGCACTGCTGGAGGTAGGCGTGCGTTGCCCCCTTGTTCTTACACCCGCATTACTGAGATCGACGTCCCGACTCTGTGCTGCATCGTCTTTTTCGTCCTGCATTACGAATTCGTCAATTATGGTACTATATCCCTGTTAGCCCGGGGCGTTGCGAAGTCCAGTCGGTGAACACCTCGCAATAAAAGTGGAGCAGTCAAGCCGTCATTCTCACCCTTCGGCTTCCCTATCATTGGATGGGGAGTCAGGTCTGTAGATTCTCGCGTATTCCTTACCGCGCGCATGACATCGGGAGAGCTCGACATCGGCTGTGCCGACGAGCGCCTGCCTCGGTCGGGGCTTCCACCGTCTTCGAGATCGTCATCCGAATCAAGAATGGCCTTCTCAATTGCCTCGACCGTTGCATGATCAACTGTCACGTCCGCTAACGGGCCTCCACCTGCGGCGAGCCCGACACATCCATCAGGGAGAGGACCGAGATGGTGCGATGGACCAGGCGAGGCATGGAATTGGGCATATTTCTTCGTCCTTTTTCAATCGAGTGTGAACCGTCCCTTTCCGATTGCAAGTTGCTCACGTCGTCGCTCTGTCCACGCAGCGCGAACTGCGCTGCGTGCTCGACGCCAGGATTCTCGACGCCTGTCATTCCTATGGGGATGTGATCCAACAGTTTCTCCATCCCAAGGTCTAGGTCAATCGATGGCTGGGGGCCCGGATGTACCGACACTAAATCAGATGGCCCCATCGGCGGAAGTTCTGGCTGCGCCACTCCTTCCGCCCGAGGCATGTGCTCTAGACCTGGTCGCCGAGTCAACCGAGTGACCCCCTTCCGTCATGTCAAACGCAGTCTCTGATGCTTGCCTTCTGGGAATAGTATGAGAGTTGGTCGTCTCGTAGAGGCGCCCGCACTTTCGCTGCGCTCGGGGAGGCATAGGTCTTCTGTTCGCCCGAGCGCTCCTTCCTTTGATCCCATGCTCTGCGAAGCTAACGGCTGCGCCGTCGCTTCGGCTGATGACCAGTCTTCTGCCTGAAGATACAGAATCCCTGCAATGTTCCATTGGTATATCACGGTCGGCGGGCTTCGCCGATGACATGGGGAAGAAAGGGTAATGCCGTCAAGCATGCAATAGGATAACGCAGAAAGGGGGGGGGCCGGCCCGCCGGCCGACGCACGCGCGCGCGCGCCGCAGGCGCGCTCCATTTCTGCTATCCTAGAGCCAAAGGTCCTGCTGCAGGTAAACACTCAAGTCACGAAGAGAAGAAGTCAGCGCAACAAGCAGCGCATGCAAGGCTAGAGGGCAGGATGGGCAACAGGATGGCGGTGCGGAAGGGGCGCACTGACTCAGCAGCCTTTCCAAGATGGCCTCGAGAGGCAAGCGTCACGGATGTCCATAGCATGTTTCCATGGCTATGAGGTTCTCTCCCTTTCGAGCTCACGATGTCCCAAGACAACCCAAGAAGTCCCAAAGACTGCCCCAAGCCTGCTGAAGAGGAACCCAAGATGGCCCCACAACGGCCCAAGAAGGCTCCAAGACTGCCCAGGAGGCTCCCAAGGCTGCCCAGGAGGGCCCCAAAAAGGTGCCAACAAGGGCCCACGAAGGGAAAGCGAACCGACAACCCGAGCCTTCCACCCCAAGGGGCCCGAGGGGGGCCCAGGAGGGCCAAAAGAGGCCCCCACGAGCCCCCTAAACGGCCCCCGAAAGGCGATGGGGGGGGCGCGGGCTCCTCGAGAACTGCAGGCGCAAGGTGTCGCATGTGACAATATTCCTCCTCCCCCTTTCGAACGCATCTACAACTACACACAGCAAAACTGCACCTTGTTGCGGGGGCCAGGGGTGGCAATCATAATTCGATTTGGCGCGTCGGTCGGTCTGGGTGGACGGACGTCGCCTCATGGCCCACGATGGAAGGCGATGGTCGCGCCGACGACGTTGCGTGCCAAGCGTGGAAGCGATCGCCACGTTGCACGGCGAGGCTTGGCGGTAGCCGCAAGAAAAATCATAGCACGAAAAAGCGCTCACGCTCGGACTGGGGATCCGGCGCGAAGAAGAATTTGAAAGCGCGGGGGATCGGATCGCGAATTTGCCGCTGGGGCACAGGCGGGGGAGGGGAGCGGGCTGCGCGACGTCGAGGCCCCCAGGCATACGGCTGGCTTCGCTGAGCCAGGGGATGCGGGATGTCGGTGGGGGGCGGCCCAGGGGGCGGGGCCTCGGATGGGCAGCGCGGGCAGCCGATGCTTCGCGAAAAGGGGGCACGTACAGAACGGCACTTAGCGGCCGGGGCGCGGTGCATGTCGGGGGCGCGAGCGGCGGCGCCCGACATGCGCCCCGCCCCGCTGGCTAGGTGTAGTTCTATAATGGCTCCGTTTTGTGGGGATGTCTCCGGCGAAACCAGCGCGCGCAGAACTACACCTAGCGCCCGGCTAAGTGTAGTTCTGAACGCGCTGGATGTCTCGCGCGGGGCGAACGCGCGCAGACCGGCACCTAGCGAAAGGGGCGGGGCGCGCGTCGGGCACGTCGTCGCGCCCCGCCCGCAGAGTCAGGAAAGCAAGGGCCGCTGAACCCCCTGCCAGCCTCCGGGCGGAGGCGTCTGAACGTCCCCGGGCTATCATGAGGAATTCCAACTGCGGCCTCCGCCCACATCGCCCCCCCAATCAGAATATCTCGCCTGGTCACTATGTTCACCATTCCGGCCCGCTGCTCATTCCGGCCCGCTGCTTTGCCCTCCCCCTCCCCCGTTTTTCCTCTACCTGCCGCCCTCCATTTCCCTGGGCGTTTCCTAATTGCCCCTGGCCCCTGCGCGGCGGCAAACGCCCGCGCCCCCCCGCAGCCGAAAGACTCGCCTTGCGCTCGTCCTCCAATCCACTCGCGAGGCGCAAACCTTGGTTCCAGACTGACAATGGCAAGACGCGCCGAGGCCCCGGCAAATCCAACAGGCGCGATCGGCCCCCTCGAATGGCGGGCGAAACAATACGTGAGACGATGTCGAAGTTTGGAATTTCGGGATCCGCGCAAGAAGCTAATC
This sequence comes from Prorocentrum cordatum, assembly GCA_963575745.1. Taxonomy (NCBI): domain Eukaryota; class Dinophyceae; order Prorocentrales; family Prorocentraceae; genus Prorocentrum; species Prorocentrum cordatum. The sequence goes on along the minus strand of CAUYUJ010014240.1, from coordinate 163,545 downwards.
CACTCGCCCAAGGTGTAGTTCTATGCCTGTCCGATCCTTCTCTTCCTCCTCCGCATCCTCCTCGCCCCCCTGGCCGTTTTGGCTGAAGCATATTCTACGCGCGGTCATTGACATGTCAAAACGGCTGGGCGACGGCGGACCATGGCCAATATTTCCCAAAACGGCTCGCCCGCGATGGTCGGCGCGCCCAAGTCCCGCGGCGGCAATAGCGACGATGCTGGTGGCCCTCGTTGGACTTGCCGTCTTTGCGGGTGCAAGCGAACGAATCGTGCTTCAGTTACTGCAGGCGCTGCAAGAAGCGGTGGAAAACTCGCGCGGACGACCAGGCATCAGGAGAGAAGTCCCGTGGTGATCCGGCCGCTCTCCGTCGAGAAGCCGCTGGTGCCGCTGCGGGCCAAGCCACCACCTCGCCCTCTGCGAACCAGACTGTCGCCCCGCCCAGCAAGGCCAACCTCGAGCGGACCATGCAGCTGCGCGGGAAAACTGATCGCCAGGGCACGCTGCAGCAGGCGCAGCGCGAGCTCGAGAAGCTCAAGGCCGCGCCCGCCCCTCCTCAAGAGCGCGCTGACACTGCCATCGGGGATATTGCCAGACCCGAGACGAAGCTGGACAAAGATCTCGCTGGGGCACAGGCTGGACAACCTTCGTGGTCGGCTGGAGTCGACGCTGGCTGAGCTCGACGAGCGCGACGCAGAGCAAAAGGCTGCCATCTCGGAGTTTCACGGCGCCCGCTGCCCACGAGCCCCCGCCGCCCACCATCGGCCTCTCGGACATCCTGGAAGGCCGCCCTGCTGGATTGCAAGTGGATGGCGGGGGGTTGCTCGGCTTGGGAGAATGTGCCGAGGTCGCGCCGCAGGACTTGGAGGAGGCTGCTCGACGGAAGAATGAGATGGCTGACCAGATCAGGGAATACTGCACCAAGCTCCTCGGCGACATCAAGCAGCGCGCGGAGGGGCACAAGGCAGCCCGCAAGGGCCGCAAGGCCATGCAAGATCGCCTCGTCGCCAAGAAACGAAAGACCGACGAAGAAGCTGCCCGAGGAGCTGCTGCGCCCGCGGATGCAGGGGCGGCTGCCGCCGCCGTGGGCGGTGGGCCGTCGGGGGTTGCCGCTGCCGCAAGCACTTCGGGGGCCGCTTCTGCCGCGTCGGCCGGCGGTGGAGCCCCAGCTGCAGCGTTTGGAAGTCAGCCTGATCACGCGCCGCCGCCCGCCAATGCAGCTGCTTCTTCACCGTCGTCTGACGTCCGCGCTGCTGCGCGGCAGTCAGTGCAGCCTGGAGGAGGGGCCCCTCCTGAGGCGCCTGCAGTCCCGCGGTCCAAGTCGCCTGGGTAGCAGAGCTGTGGCGGGCCCCCATTTTTTTTCCCCCAGTGCCAGTCCGACCCTCGCCCGACCAAAGCGCGGTCGACGGCGACGCCCTCGGCGACCCGGGGCCATTCCAAGGCCCCCGGTCCGCGGCGCCCAGCACCAGCCGCTCCTGCCCTACACGCCCCCCCGTTCTCTAGGGGCCTCGGGCAGTGTGCGGCGCCCGCCACCGCTGGTACACGCCCCCATTCTCAAGGGGCCTCCCAAGGTGCGGATCCGGCTGCTGGGGCCGCGCCGGGCCGGGCAGCGCTGGAGCCCCCTGCCGCACACCGCCCTTCTCGCATGCGCAGATCCCGGCGCTATAGCCGGTTGCGTCGGGGCCCCGCTTCGCATCCCACGTCTCCTTGAGGAATGCCAGAGCCCGCTGCCCCAGAGCGCCTTTTTCGCACGCATTGTTCCCCGCGCTGTAGCCGATGACGTCGGGCTCCAGCTTCGCGCCCCACATCGCGGTGCGCAGCGCCACTGCCTGTTGCCACTGTCCCCTCTTCTCGCACTCGCTGATCCCAGCATTGTGGCTGATGACGTTGGTCTGCAGTTTCGGTTTCCTCCTCTCGCCGAGCGGCGCCAGAACCCGCTGGCGCTGCGCGGCCTTCTCGGATGCGCAGGTTCGAAGATCCCGGCGCTGTAGCTGGTGACGTCGTCGTGCAGCCTCGCCTTCCGCATCTCCTGGAGGACGGCGAGGGCGTTGGCCTTGGCGTAGGCGCGAGCGCTGGTGCCGGCGGAGGCGCTGACCTTGGTGCTGGCGTGGGCGTAGGCGTGGGAGCTGGTGTCTGCGCTGGCGTTGCTGTTGCTTTCGTAGCTGGCGTCAGCGCATGCGTCAGTGCCCGCGTCCTCAGCCTCCTCAGTCTCCTCGTCCTCCTCTCCCTCTGCCTCCTCGTCCTCCTCGGCCTCCTCCTCCGCCTCCTCCTCCTGCTCCTCCTCCTCCTCCTCAGCCTCCTCCTCCTCCTCCCCCTCCTCCTCCTCCGCCACGCCCTCGTCCTCCTCCTCCTCCGCCCCCTCCTCCACCTCCTCCTCCACCTCCTCTTTCTCGATGACGCTGGCGTGGAAGCTGGCGGCGTCGCCGGCGTGGAAGCTGACGTCGTCCGAGCTGGCGTCGGTGCTGGTGTAGGCGCCGGTGGCGTGGGTGCCTGCATCAACGGCTCTGGCGTCGGTGCTGTTGAAGGCGTCGGCGGCGTTCATCCCAGCGTAGGCGCAGTCGTCGGTGTCGTCGTAGGCGTTGGCGTCGGCACTGGCGTGGATGGCGGCACCCTCGGAACTGATATCGGTGCTGGCGTAGGCGCTGGCGTCCTCGAATGCGTCGGCGATGGCGTCGCCGAGGGCTTTGGCGTTGGTGCTGGCGGAGTTGGCGGTGGCGCTGGCGTTGCGGGAGGCGCGGGCGTTGCCGTAGGCGCTGGCGTGGGCGCTTGCGTAGGCGCATGCGTCCTCCGTCACCTCCTCCTCGACCTCGTCCTCATCCTCCTCCGCCTCCGCCTCCACCTCTGCCATCGTCGCCTCCTCGTCCTCCCCGTCTTCCTCCACCTCGGCGTTGGGGTTGGCGTAGGCGTAGGCGTTGACGTCCGAGCTGGCGTCGAAGGTTCTGGCGTTGCTGGCGTCAGGCATGGCGTTGGTGCCGGCGTAGGCGCTGACGGTGGTACCGGCGCAGGGGTGTTCCTCCTCGGCCTCCTCCTCCCCCTCTTCCTCCTCCTCCTCCTCCTCCTCCTCCTCCGCTGTTGCCGTCGCCTCTTCGTCCTCCACGTCCTCACACACCATCGCGTTGGGGCTGGCGTAGGCGTAGGCGTCCTCGATTGCGTCGGCGATGGCGTCGCCGAGGGCTTTGGCGTTGGTGATGGCGGAGTTGGCGGTGGCGCTGGCGTTGCGGGAGGCGCGGGCGTTGGCGCGGGCGTTGGCGTAGGCGCGTGCGCCCTCCGTCACCTCCTCCTCGACCTCGTCCTCATCCTCCCCCGCCTCCGCCTCCACCTCTGCCATCGTCGTCTCCTCGTCCTCCCCGTCTTCATCCACCTCGGCGTTGGGGTTGGCGTAGGCGTAGGCGTTGACGTCCGAGCTGGCGTCGAAGGTTCTGGCGTTGCTGGCGTCAGGCATGGCGTTGGTGCCGGCGTAGGCGCTGACGGTGGTGCCGGCGTAGGGGTGTTCCTCCTCCTCCTCCTCCTCCTCCTCCTCCTCCTCCTCCTCTTCCTCCTCCTCCTCCTCCTCCTCCTCCTCCTCTTCCTCCTCCTCCTCCTCCGCTGTTGCCGTCGCCTCTTCGTCCTCCGCGTCCTCACCCGCCTTCGCGTTGGGGCTGGCGTAGGCGTAGGCATCCTCGATTGCGTCGGCGATGACGTCGCCGAGGGCTTTGGCGCTGGTGCTGGCGGAGTTGGCGGTGGTGCTGGCGTTGCGGGAGGCGCGGGCGTAGGCGTTGGCGTGGGCGCTGGCGTAGGCGCATGCGTCCTCCGCCACCTCCTCCTCGACCTCGTCCTCATCCCCCGCCGCCTCCGCCTCCACCTCTGCCATCGTCGTCTCCTCGTCCTCCCCGTCCTCATCCACCTCGGCGTTGGGGTTGGCGTAGGCGTAGGCGTCGACGTCCGAGTTGGCGTCGGAGGTACTGGCGTTGCTGGCGTCAGGCATGGCGTTGGTGCCGGCGTACGCGCTGACGGTGGTGCCGGTGTAGGGGTGTTCCTCCTTGGCTTCATCGGCCTCCTCCTCCACCTCCTCCTCCTCCGCCTCCTCCTCCACCTCCTCCGCTGTTGCCGCCGCCTCTTCGTCCTCCACGTCCTCACCCACCTTCGCGTTGGGGCTGGCGTAGGCGTAGGCGCTGGCGTCCGAGCTGGCGCCGGAGGTGCTGGCATTAATGGCGTCGGGGGTGGCGCTGGTGCTGGCGTAGGCGCTGGCGTTGGAGCCAGCGTGGGCGCCTTCCGCCTCGGCCTCCTTAGCCTCCACGTCCGCTGCTGCCGTCGTCGCCTCCTCGGTCTCCTCGTCCTCGTCTGCCTTGGGGTTGGGGCCGCCGTAGGCGCAGGCTCTGGCGTCCGAGCTGGCGTCGGAACTCCCCGCCGCGCCGGCGTCTGAGCTGGCGTTGGTGCTGGCGGCGGTGCCGGCGTAGGCGCCTTCCTCCTCGGCCTCCTCGGCCTCTCCTTTCGCTGCTGCCGTCGCCGTCTCCTCGTCCTCCTCGCCCTCAGCCTCGGTGTTGGGGCTGGCGTAAAGGTAGGCGCTGGGGCCCGAGCTGGCGTCGGAGGTCACGGCCGTGCTGGCGTCGGGTCTGGCGTTGGTACTGGCGTAGTCGCTGGCGTCGGTGCCCGCGTGGGCGCCTGCCGCTGTGGCTGGGTGGGTTACCTCATCCGCTGGTGGGTGTGCTGCCTCTGGCCGCTCCCTCCTCTGCCTCCTCCTCCTCCTCCTCCTCCTCCTCCTCCTCCTCCTCCTCCGGCGGACGCGGGTCTGCCGCGCGCCGGAAGCACTGTGGTCGGGAGCCGGCGCAGCCCCCCAACCCCAGGACAAGCACACCGCTCAGCGGCATGCAAGCCTCAGAGCCGAGGGGGTGCGCCGACCGGGGCCTATACCTCGCTTACACGGGAGCTTGGCGCCGATGGCCCGCGGCCTGCGGTCCCACCGCCAGGCGCCACACCTCCTCCAGGAAGCACAGCACCAGCGCGGTCCCACCGCCAGGCGCCGCTCGGCCCCGCAGCGCCGCAGCCGCCCCGGACGCCCCCGCGCCGCCGCCGCGGGCCGCCGCGCCACCAGCCGTCGCCCCGCCGCCGGCTTGCGCCGGGCGCCTGCCGCGCCGCCGGCAGCAGCCGCCGCGCCTGCCCCGCGCCCGCCTGCCGCCGCCCGCGGCCCGAGCAGCTCCGGCAGCAGCCTGGCGCCCCTGCCCAGCTCGCCCTCCTGCTCCTCCGAGCGCCCGGCGTAGCCTCCCCGCCCAGCAGCCCGCGCCCGCCCTGCCGGCCGCGCAGCGCCCGAGCCAGAGCGCGCCCCGCCGCCACGCCGCCGGCCGCGGCCCGGCGCCCCGCGCCAGCCCAGCTGCAGTGCCCAGCAGCGCAGCGCCTCAGCCCCGCGCAGCAGCAGCCGCCCGGCGCAGCGCCCAGCAGCACGCCGCAGGCCTAGGCCGCGGCCCCGGTGCAGCCTCAGCGCAGCCCGGCCGCGCGCCGCAGCTGGTGGGCCAGCTCCCGCTGCAGCGCGCAGCTGAGCACCCGGTAGGCTCGCGCAAGTTCTTCCTGCTGCGAGTCCTCCGGGAGCTCCCTGGCCAGCGCCAGCAGCCAAGCCCGCGCCTCCCCGCCGAGCCGGCCGCCTGTCTCCACGGCGAACGCCGTGAGGCGCTCGCCTGGGTAGCGGGTGTGTTTGGCGCGCTCGGCCCGGCGGGCTGCCTCGCCTGCGCGCCTTGCCGCCGCGCGCACGGCGGGCTCGTCGCCTGCCGCTGGGTGGCGGACAGTCACGTCCAGCCAGCGCCGGCCGTCGAGGTCGTCATACTCGACGTCCAAGATAGCCCGCTCCAGGACCGGCGCCTGCCCCCGCCGCGGCGCGCGGGCCCTGTCCCAGGTGGGCACCCGCTGTTCGTACTGCGGCGAGCAGTGGCACCACCTGCCAGCGAGGCTGCCCGCGGCGCGCGCCACGCCCGCGTGCCGCTTGACGACGCCTCCGCCCGGCTGACACACGGCCGCGTGGAATCCCGCCGTATCCAGCGGCGCTTGGCACGGCACCCCGCCAGCCGTCAGGTTCTGGCACGTCGCCGCCGCTCGCGCGAGCTCGTCAGTGGAGCACTCCGGCCGCGGCAGCTGGACGCGGCTGCGGGTCGCCGTCTGCCAGTGCGGGTCCTCTAGCGTGCAGGCCAGCTCCGCCGGGTACTGTAGGTAGGCGCCGGCCCCGGGCCCTCCCGCGGACAGCAGCAACGCCTGGCTGCAGTGGTGCATTCGCTGCTTCGCAGCAGCGTGGGTTCTCTTATGCACCATAGCAACCAGGGTCTTCTGCTTTGTCGGGTGCCCCAGCAAGGCCTCCAGGGGCGCCGCTGGCTCCGGGTCCGCGCCCTGGCGCGCCAGCTCAGCCCGGGTCGCCTCGAGCGCGGCTGCGGCCTGCGGCAGCGCCGCCAGCGTGTCTGCAAGAGTGGAGACTCCTGAGACACCGAGGTCGTCCCGCACCTCCTCCGCCGCCTGCGTCCACGCCGCCCAGCAGGCGGGCGCCCGCCTCGTGGCCGCCCACTGCGCACCGGCCCCTCCGAGTTTCGCCGGCAGGCCTAGCAGCTCGCACGCCTCTGGCCCGAGCGGCCGCCCCAGCAGCTTCTCCCAGCAGCCCCGCAGCGCGGCGTCGTAGCGGAAGGTCTCCTCCCCCGCGGCCAAGGCCAGCTGCAAGTTGTGCTGGCTGGCGTTTCCGGCGTAGGTGTTGAGCAGCGCGCCCGCCGCCTGCCGTTTGAGCCCCCCTTGCAGCAGCCGCTCCAGGTTGGCCCAGAGCTTCTCGAGGCGCGCCGTGGCCCCGTCCAGCCCGCAGCCCTGCCCGCCGAGAGGGAGCGCCGTCCCGTCGGCGTCTCCTGGAGCCCGGAGCTGCGCGCCGAGGACTGGCAGCACGGGCGCACACTTGCTCGCGAGCTCGGCCTCGACAGCCTGGACTCCCGCCGGGGACCAGACCAGCGTTTTGTCGTCGTTCAGCTCCAGCCCCAGCGGCGCGAGCACCTCGCGGAGGCCTGTCAGCGTGAGGGCGCCGAGGCCCGCCCGCGCCACCAAGTAGGAGTCGTCGAGGTAGGAGTACAGGCGGGCGGCTGGGTCCAGCTGCTGCAGCCTGTGCAAGAGCTGCTCAAGGGCGCGCCGCTGCCCCACGGCGAACGCCGCCGGAGACAAGGGGTCTCCCTGATCGAACCCGCGCCGGCTCCAGACCGTTTCGAAGCGCCCGTCGGCCGTGCGCCAGTAGTGCTCTGCGGGGCCTGGGTACCAGGCCCTCAGGGCCGCCGCCACCTCGGGGACAGCTTCGTCCAAGGCCTCGAAAGCGGGGCCGCGGCGCATCCGTTGGAACGCGGCCTTGACGTCCACCTTGATGAACGTCGCGTTCGGCCGGGCCTCCGCGAGGGCCTGCAAGCTCTTTACCAGCACGTTCGCGCCGCCCTTGCGCCCGACGCCGTACTGGTGCTTCCCGGCAGCCTCAGCCAGGTGGGCCTTCCGCGCCCGCGCCAGCGCGCGCAGCCCCAGGCGGCGGAGCGTGGCGCCCACCAGCAGGGGTCTGACCTCGCCGGCGCCCTTTGCGAGCGCCACGAGCTCCCCCGTGCGCAGCGCCTCGAGGAGCTCCCGCGGCAGCTCCCCGAAGGCGACCCTCGCGGCAGCCCGGGCGAGCAGCCGCGCTGTCTCGCCGTCGCTCGCCCCCAGGTGTTCCAGCCGCGTCCCCAGCAGGCCCGGCGCCGCCAGCCGGGGAGGGCGCCGCAGTAGTTTGCGCACCTCCTCCTCCACCTCCTCTCTGAGCTCGGGGCTGGGCGGCGCGGAGGGCGGGGCAGGGCGCGGCGCCGCGCCGGCGCCGTCTCCGGGCTCGTCTGGCGGGAAGCTCGCCCGCAGTTTCTCCAGCGTGTCAGCCGTGCGCGGCGCCAGTTCGGCCTGCACTGCTGCCGCCAGCGCGCGGGATTCCTCCCCGGCCGCAGCCAAAGTGTGCACCCGGTGTGCTTTCTGCTTGTCGGTTGTCTTCCTTGGTGGCGCTGGCGGGGGTGGGCCGTTCGTGGCCGAAGCCCACAGCTGAGCCCACTGTCCGCCCCACCATAACGCCAGCCGCTCTTCCAGTAGCTCTGCACACGTCGGGCCCACCCCCCGGGGCCGAGCGAACAGCACCAAGTCGAACAGCAGAAGCATGTTCCACTCTGGTGTGGCATCCCCGTGTTGGCCCGCCTCTTCGAGCACCTCCAGCGCCTTGCGTCTCGCATGCGTCACCGCACCGCGAAACCTGTGCGTCACCGCACCGCGAAACCTGTCTGGAACTTGCACGAATGTGGGGACCCCCGCGCGTAGGGCTGACTGCCACGCCAAACGCTGCCACCA